>BSBM01000997.1:2152500-2475000 GCA_027924585.1 Larix kaempferi
AGTTCCCTTTGACCCATCCTCTCTCATAGGAGGTCAACCGTTGTTTACAACACCACCTAGGTCTCCCCCTCGTGGAAATTACATCCCACACAGAATGGAAAGACCAGTCGTCCCTACCTTACCATTCATGGCTAGTTTAAATCTACTCGATTTGGCCAAACTGATAAATGATCCCATAACTCATGATCCCACATGGCCAACTATGCTAGATAAACTTCCCTCCGATATCCTAAAATTCGAAGGAAAGCAGGAGGACGATCCCACCAACCATGTTATGTCTTTCCACTTATGGAGTTCATCTATTAGCATAGTGGATGACCCCGTGAGGCTTCGCCTCTTCTAGCGTACCCTCATTGGCAGCAAAATGGTACGTAAACCTTACAAGTGGAACCCATTCCACATTTGCGACATTGGACACCGCATTTCTTATGTACTTCCAACTGCCAATCTATCGTGATCTAGGCCTCAAAATTCTCACTGAGTTGTGGAAAAATACTTCCACCCACATCGCAGAACACATCCATGAGTGGCGTAGACGTCGCACACTATGCAAGATCGAAATACAACCTCCCTTTTTGTTGGATTGGTTCATCAAATCTCTCCAACCCACCATAGCTAAAGATGTTAGCACCTTCGTGCCACAAAGTGAGGAAGATGTCATTCTGAAAGCGCAACATTTCGATCTTATATATGCACAATCCAGCTACCTGTACACTATCCTCCCTGATGCCCCTCGGCATTGGTCGTTGGATCCTACACCTTCGGGCTCATCACATTCGATGGATGAGATTATTGGGTCTGTTTCCCATCTAGGAAAGGTTCCTCCTACCATGTCGGATCCATTTAACATGGTTTTGTACTACCCATCCATGCCACTTGCGTCGGTACCCCCCTACATCGATACCAACCCCACTAGATGGTCAATTCCAGTATGGATTGTATAATCCTACATACCCAAACATTAGCTAAGCGATGACGGTTCCTACACCGCCAATGGCACAAGACGTCCTTATGTCCACCTCTTATGGAAGACAAACCGCATTTATCCATTGTTGGAGTATAACCCATATTATCCTTTTCTAGTCCCAACTGGTCAACAACCTCCCCCCCACATGGGGGTAAACCTAGTTCAACCTACTTATGTTCAACAATTTCAACAATCCGAGCAATTGAACGCCGTAAACCCCCATAATCCACAAAATCAGGGGAAGAAGAAAGGTAAGAACAATCAGAATCCACAGCCGGGGCAAGGGGGAAATCCCCCTCCCCAACAAAACTAGAATACGAGTGACCAAAATGTAAGGAATAACAACCCCCCCAAACAAGGGAAAAATCCTACCCTGAGAACCAATTATCATTGCTCCATTTGCAATGATTATGGTCACTACATGCATCATTGCCCTCTTATCCTGACTGCCAACAGGTAATGGAAGCCAAAAAGAAGACAGTAATGAATCCTCCTCAGGGAGCAAATCCTCCCCAACCACAAACCATCATGTTACAACATCCCTTTGCCAATTAAGGGGCAGTAACACAACAATAAGACCCTCGCCCACTCGACGACAACTCTTTCCAAAATATCTATACATTGGACGAAAACCTTCAAATACGAGCCAAAAGTTATGGTGGGCCTTCCACCCCCCAAGTAGAAGATGTTGCTATCCCCTCAGGGGCCCTCTACATATACCACACCCAAATACCAAACAAATCCCACATATTTTGAAAGTTCCACTTTAGCGTACCCCTAATAACCTCACATGAAAGCTGCCCACAATTACAGTATTGTGGATGACTTGGATCAATCCCTTGCAGCTATTTCAACATTAGAAGTGTTATAGTCTTTCCCAACACAGAGAAAGGCATTACTCAATGCACTCGGTGTCATCGATCCTTTTGGCTCTCACCTCATGACCTTTGATCTCGACAAAGGTGATCTGCGACTACCATCATCCGTCGCATTTCAAGTTCTAGTTACGGTAAAGAACGTCATGATTCATCATTGATGAAGGTGCATCCACTTGTGTTATGTCCGCCAAAGTCTGGAAATGATTAGGGTCTCTTGAGTTGGTCCCCTCATCTATCTCTCTTCACGCATATGATGGGAGACCATCCCCACCAAGAGGATTGTACCAAAATGTCCCCATAGAGCTGGGGAGAAAGATGGTTATGATCGATATCGAAGTAGTCGTTGCTGAACTAGACTACAACATCATCTTGGGGCATAGTTACATGTACGCCATGAAAGCGGTATCCTCCTCAGTCTTTCGTATCATGATGTTTCCCTTAAATGGGAAGGTAATTACTCTTGACCAACTTAACTACTACCAGCCTAGATCCAAATCCTAGGCTCTATCAAGCGCCGAGAGGGATCAAATTTCCCAAGGTGACTTAGGTATTGCCCTCAAGGAGCTATTCAAGGAGATATTGGGCGATGATCAACTCTATGTTGATATTGGCCTCGACATGTACAAGGACTCCAATTTGTTAGGAGTATATTCAAGGCCACCACCAAAGATCCCTACATCGACCAATGGCCTAATGTGCACAATTTTCACCGTTGAAAATGGAGCCGCCTCCACCTCAACATCGTCATCAACACCACCATTGAGTCATGGCATTGAACAAACGTTGAGTCCATTGGTACCACCAATTTTTCAAATCCCATTATTCTATCCTTCCATGAGTGTATAAGGGATGCTGATTATGGCTCAGTTAAATCTACCTAGGATAACTTTGGGAATCTTGGTTTGGTACCTTACACCACCCTTCCTAAAGATGGATTCTAAACTAGTTTCCCATTATGAGTTTGTCCCTGTTTCAGCTAGTACGGTTGTAGGGCCCGTAACACGTTCAGTTACGATAGCCCAACCTATGACATCCGCAACTACACCACAATCGGTCATCGCCAAGACTGCCAATGGGGGCACCAAACAACCAAAGTTAAAGGTCCCCTATTACCCAATCCAATATAAAATACTAAGCCTAAATAAGGGGGCATCAACCAACAGGAGTTACAAGCCCTAGTTATGATCAATACTCCCAACCAAAGGGTCACACCACCATTTTCTCTTTGTGGGATGCAAGGCCATGCAACCAACTTACGTCCTACTCTACCGTAGCTAAGGAATTTTCTCAGCACTCTTGTTAGCATCACCCATGGTCCACCAACAGTAAAAGGGGTCAAATCACCCTCGTCCACATCTAAGTTCAGAACACTGCATACAAACCATGAATGTTCCATATATTCTCAGTATGGGCACTATACACATCACTAACTTGACCTCCCTCGCTATCGAGAGGATCTGGAAACCATTCTCCTCACCACACCCTTGGAAGATTCCTCACCTCCCTTATCACTAGAGGCAAACCCTATCCCCATGATTACCAAAGTGACCCCAACCTGTTCCTCCCCACGGTGGGATGACTCCATACCTAATCAACAGTCGTCGCGGCGTCCATGAAGCCCGAGCATTATCCTAAATCATAATAATGCCACGAGACCGTGTCACTCATGCAACTTAATGTCTCACCATTCATTCCAATGTCCTATTGTCACCGCATTTCACACTCTACGTGCAACCCAAAGTCGATTGGTTGATAACCTCACCCCTTGTGGGACCAAACTTCCTACAGTAATTAACGAGGATGTTGAACCAATACAGTCCAAATTGACAACAACACGTCACATCCGTTAGATACCTCGAGATATCTTGATCCCCCATCACCGATTTCCCGTGAAGCACTAGATCCCTTAATCTTCCCTCAAGACAAGATTCTATAACCCACCCCAATTGTTTTCGAGTACCTTGACATCTTGCATCTGGATTCAATTCCTCTTCCACCCCATAATGAAGGCCTAGGTTCTTCTTATGAGGATATGTTAGAAGTATACATCTTCACCACAACTGAATAAATAATCGAGGCCATGAAGGCTACTGAACCTCCATGGGACACCTTTCATCATAGATCCTCAGTGACGCATAGGTAAGAACCACGCATAATACCCAATGAACAACAATATACCATCGATTCAAAAGAATTTTTACCCCCTAGTCACATCGATTGGCTCAAAAATTCTATCCCCGCTCCATATGCGTTCAAAGATGGTAATCTTTCCAATATATAACCTACCATATAGGTTGATATTTTCATCACACTAGGAGTCGTTGAAAACATCTCTATCGGGGCTTCCTGCTCACCACAAGAAACCACTGATTTTACCACTCTATTTAAAGAGTTGTGTGATGTCTTTGCATGGTCCTACGAAGAAATTCCAGGTCTTGACCCAACAATTGTCGAACATCACATTGACACTTGGAGCGATGCCATCCCCACCCGACAAAAACCGCGCCCCATCCACCCTTCTAAGGCCCCCGCAATCAAATCCAAGATAAAAAACTATGGCAAGCCGGATTAACTTTTCCCATTGCTTACACATCATGGGTGTCTAACCTCGTCTCAGTTAACAAAAAGCAGGGAACTATTCATGTTTATTCCGATTTTCGAGATCTCTTGTTAGCCTATCCTAAGGACAACTTCCCCACACCATTCATCGACCAAATCGTTGACTCATGTGCTAGTAGTGAAATGTTGTCCTTTATGGATGGGTTCTCCGGTTACAAGCGAATATGCATCCGCCCCCAAGATCAGTATAAAACTGCATTTGCCCCACCATGGGGCACCTTTGATTACAAATTCATTCCCTTTGGTCTAAAGAACGCTGGAGCCACTTTCCAACGAGCAATGGCATACGCCTTTAATGAGTTGGCTCACATCATCCTCGCCTTTTTAGACAACCTTCCCGCAAGTCCCAAAAACAATGTGATCACCTCCAATAGCTTCGTACCATCTTCATAATATAACGCAAATATAATATACGCTTAAACCCCCTCAAGTGTGTATTTTGCATCACCGTCGGTCGCCTCTTAGGATTCATTATTTCCAAAGAAGACATCATCGTCAACCCTTCCAATGTGTAAGCCATCTTGTAATTACTAGCACCACGAAATTGACACCAGTTACAGAGTGTCCAAGGTAAGGCTAATTTCCTTCGTCATTTTGTTCCCGACTATGTCACTCAGGCCCATGGATTTTTACAGCTTCTAAGAAAACATCTGCTTTTTAAGTGGGATGACTATGCCCAAACCCCTTTCGATGCCCTTAAAAAAGCATTGTCATCAGCTCCCCTCATCTCTTCGTCGGACTTTGACAAAGATTTCATCTTGTATATATCTGCGTTAGCTTCCGTAGAAGCCAACGTACTAGTCCAACCTATCGAGGACCACCAAGAATATGTCATATATTATGTCAGCAAAACCTTCGCTAGAACTGCACTCAACTACACCCATGATGAGAATCTTGCACTTGCTGTCATCCTTTCTGTACAGAAACTCCGCCACTACATTCTACTTCGGAAAACAACCGTTGTCGTTGATTCCAACCCTATGCAATACATACTTAGTCGTAGGATTATCAATAGTAAATTTGCATGGTGGATTGGTAGCTTACAAGAATCTGACCTCGAATTTGTTATTCCCAAAAGCAAGAAAGCGATGGCCTTAGCCGAACTCATTACACCCTCTACCACCAGAAGCGAGCTTGTTCAGGACCCGTTACCTGATGAGAACCTCTTTCTCATTACGGCTGAAGATCCTTGGTACGACGATATCCTTCTTTATCTCCGCACCCAGAATTTTGCTCCCCACTTATCTCGTGATGATTGCCGCAAAATCCACCACCAGGCAACGCGATACCTCCTCATTGGAGATGTCCTATATTGTTGCAATATCAACACTATTCTTTGACGATGTCTAACGCACAAAGAAGCCGAACAAGTTCTCAATGATTTCCATAGCGATGCGTGTGACAGACACCTCTCTGAATTATCCACTGCCCAAAAAATCCTGTGTGCGGGATATTTTTGGCCGTCCGTATTCAAATATTGTGTCTATGTTGTCAAACAATGTGTGAATTGTTAGGTCTTTTCCTGCAAAACATGGTATCCTCCCACACCACTCCATCCAATCATCACTGCTGACCCATTTTGGAAATGGGCAATTGACTTTATGGAATGCCGTCTCACTTCGGCCCAAGGTCACCACCATATAATCATCGCCGCCAATTATTTCACCAAATGGCCTAAAGCGATGCCCACATTTGATTGTAAAGCAGTGACCGATGCATGCTTCTTCTTCAACCACATCATCTCCCACTTCGACATTCCTAATAAACTTGTCTCTGACAACAGAAGACACTTCCATGACGATATGTTCGAAGAATTATGGTGTCTGTTAGGATTCAAATACGAATTTTCAACCGCTTAATACCCTCAGGAAAACGACCAGGTTGAAGTTGTTAATAAAATCCTCAAAACTATGCTCCAACGCACAGTGGACAAAAACAAAACCAACTGGCACCGCATGCTCTTTCCTGCCCTTTGGGATTACCGCACTTCGGTCAAGACTGCCACAGGGCTTACCCATTTCATCTTGTCCACGGTGTAGAAGCCATCCTCCCAACAGAATGTCAAATCCCTACCCTCCAATCTGCCATCGAGTTGCTACCATACCCCTGCACTGAAACAATGCATATTCACCTTGGAACACCTTGTTGAAGAATGACATGATTCTCTTCAACAGAATGAAGCCATGGAAGTTTGTTCCAAGGATCACTACAATCGACAAGTGCGACCACGCAACTTCAACGATGGTGACTTTTTTCTTTTGTTTAATGCCAAAAAAGATGGTAAACCAAGACCCTGGAAATTTGTATCTAAGTGGGCAGGTCCTTATGTTGTTAAGCATTGTCTCCCAAAAGGATCCTATATCTTAACTGACCATGAAGGTATTGCCCTCAATAACCCAGTCAATAGGTTGTACCTAAAAAGGTTTTATCCTTAATTCTCTAGTACCCCACAAGTACGAATGTTTTGGTTATATGATTTTTGCATTGTCAATACCTTGGTCACGTTCTTTACTACACTTGGGAATGTGCGTCGTGCTTGCATGATCCCGACTAGGACAATCTTAGGGACTATTTATTTTCCACTATAAGAACAAGACTCCACCCTACAACAACATGGGTTGCACACCCTACCACATGTATCATTCCAGAACTAGCATATAAACACTATTTACCCTTCGTTTATAATGCATTTCCCAGTATTCCTGTTGATAACCATAGGGCCCCTGTTCATGGCCTTGAGGTGCCATAAACATCATGACCACGAATAACATGTTCCCCCATGGGTGTGCGCACCATTTCCATCCTCATCATCAATATTTGACACCCATGATGTTGATCCCCCACAATTCCAAGGAATCTGACCCAACATGAAAATACCCTTCCTTAGAGTATCATTTCACAATTGAGCATTTACTCCACCAAGTAGACACTCATCAGATTATTTGACACATTTTACGAAAACGATTCACAAATCCCCCTCATACCTCCATGAGCACTTTACCTTTTGTAATATCCCTCGTATCATCAACCCTACAAAGACACCTATGGGGCCCCCACCCTCAAAAGCAACTAGTTTTGTTCAATCTTCCTATAGGAATACACTGCATGGCATTGGTTTACGGGGAACTTGCATTTGCATCTGCAAGCTATCCCTCACTTCATCATTGGAAAGCGTCCCCTGACCCACTCAAAACTGTGGGGACTCCTCCCATCATCAAATTGGTCCCCCGACACACCCAAAATTGTGGGGACCCCACCATTATTCTTTATGTACAAACATGTTCCCTCGTCACCTCACATCACAGGAACACCATATTATTTTGGCAGCAACCCATGGTCGGCTTTAATCGATGTATTTGAGTCTCCATATGTTCAACAGTATTTATTTTATTGGTTACTATCACCCATCATTTTGTGTCTCCATCAAAGCCCTTTCATTTGCAATTTGTCTTTGTCTGTTTCAATCCGTGCCATTCCAAAAGAAAAGTTGTTGTCCCTACTCCCCATGTTTACATCGATCAAAGGAATTTATGAGCCCCAGGCTTATCAACCAGTCTTATGTTAGGTATGTTCGTCCACCAGTCGATTACAATATGATCTCGGTTCTTAGGATAAGACTCCCGTTTTATCATGTGCTTCAATTCTCGTCAACGTCAACATACTACATTCTAAGAGTTGCAGTAGTTATAGTTGTAACTTGGAATCCCTTTCAATCACGATAAGGGATCACCTCAAACTTAGTAGGGAGAGTCATTACTGCTCCCTAACTAAGTGGTTTCCCCTATGATCGACGTCAAAACATCATCGCATAAGGGGGAAGTGTACTTTTGAAGGTAGCAGTGTTCACATTTGGAAATGATGGTAGCAGTCTATTTAGTATAAGTGAAGCTCTCAGGAAGATTTACATACCAGTTTGGTCCCCCACCTGGTGGATTTTTCATGGTAACCAGTGGTTCCACTTCCTCAACACACTGCAATAGTTCTTGGGTTATTTACTCACATATGGATTGAATCCGCCTTCATCCATGTCCCAACTGTATAGTAGATTCATCACCTTGGTACTCTCTCATTGTAATTACTTTGATAGCATTTCACGAGCATGGGTATACCCGCCTCGTTTGTATAAAAACTATTCTTTATTATAGCTCCAATGGTCGTCACCAACAATCTTCCCCCATGGGAGAACCCTATTTGTCCACATATGATTCATACTATAGGAAATGAGAGAAGCAACATAAAATATGATCCATTATCGACTGTATAGTACCCTTTGAACCTCATACATCAGGGGGCATATGCTAACGCCCATGCAACATTTCAACGATTCATCCAGTAAGGCATCATCAACATAAACAATGCATATCACCACAAGCATCCTCAACAGATCCAAAACACAACATGATTCCATAAGTGCCAAGAAACAATCAAAAGAAATGGTAGCGTGGGTAACACACAGTTGATCCGCGCTATAACGTAGATTATCTAAACAATGCCCGTGCTACACCCACACGAATTTTCCTTCAATATCCATGCTACTACCAAAACAACGGGACCAATCACTACCAGCGGAGCATTGAAGACTCAGTCCTCCCCAAATGTCTGAATTCGGCTCCTCACACACTTAGTGGCATTAGTCAGCCCCCTTGTGTACCTTGGAGCTATTTCATGAAGGAGAAGAGTTCACATTTGGATCCAATTGTTTGTTAGCCACCTCTTGGCCTATAAAAGGAAGAGTTGACAAGCTTGGATCCTTGTGGGAATGATCCAATTCTTTACACTATTGGTACCAGTGGAAGATGGACACATAGTATAGATGATGTTTTTCCAGCTCTAATGGTGTATGTAGATGATAGTGGAAAACTTATGCTGCACAATCCTTAATTATCTAAAATAAATTATTGTTATCTTCAAGGTCATATGAATATCACAAAAAACATTCCAGCGCATACATTAAGCGAGGATTTTACATGGGTTCTAGGTCAAATGTGACTCCCTGTATGGTAGATGATTGTCTTATGAACATTGAAAGAAAGCAATTCATTCAAATGGATGGGATTCTGGTGCACAACACAAATCCATTTTATTTTACCATAAAGGAAGGCATGTATGTTCGTATTTATTATGAAAATTTGCCTGGTATGTCTGAAGAAGAGTCATTGAAAATTCCATATCCTGTCGAAGTTTTGAATTGTTTAGTAGATGTTTCCACTGTTGGAACATTTTGTTGGGTAAGAATTTTTTAAAATCATGTGGATGTTATTGGTAGAGGTCACCATATTCCCGAAGGTGTGTATTTACATCCTAATTAGGTGTGATCCACATCGCAATTGGAATTATTGTCGGATGTCGACTTCGACACAATTGATATCAACTGAAACCATTATAGAACACATTGACACGTGCGGATCAAGGTGTTCTATACAAAACAAGGTTAATTGATATCAACTGAAACCATTGATGGTGAGTATACATGTGTATCTTTTAATCCATATTTTTCAGTTCATATAATATAAATTTCTTTATCGTAACTAATGTTATCTTTATTTTTATTGCATGCATTGTTGATGTTTTTTTTACTGTGAGGTGACTGTGAGCTCTATCAAAAGGTGGGGCAAGAGCACTCGAAAGGGAGAATCTTTTTTTTCTGTCGTTTTATTGCTATGAAATATGTTAAGCACACCACTTTCCAACTTCTTGAAACAAAAGGTGATGATGAAGTTGTGACTGCTAGATTAGCTACCTCTACATAATATGGAACACACAATGCATTACCATCATATCTTGGAGTATTGCAACCACATCGAATCCATCGTCACAACATCCATCTTCTTTCCTACAAAGTTTTCATCCACATAAAGTCTCGCAACATGATACGTACTGAAGATTTTGTGGAAATTACTTGTTCAGACGAAAGTTTCATGGTTACTTTTGAACTTATTGCAATGCATTCTGTACCTCCCGGGATTGTGAAGAAAAACAATTCAATAGAGTTCACCATAGAAGTCTATATGAATCTTAAGGAGGCTATTTTATATACATGACCAACCTTTCCTGACAGATATCGGCTATCTTCATGCTCAAGCGATGATAATAAACCTCTTGGTAAATGGAGAGTGGGACCAACATTTGGATTTTGGTATTTGTATAATATCCTAGCGCCTTGCATGCAAGTGCACTTTTCATGGGATTCACACCAATGGGATCATGTCCATCATTGTTACAGATTGGGGATGAGGGCTGGTGCAACCCATTTGGAGATGTAAGCATTATACTTGTCATAAATATATGGTGAATTCTATATGACATATCTATGGTGATAATATATATACATATTTTATTTGTTAGATACAGTCATTTGTGTCATGACATATTGATGTTTTATCAATGGTTTCTCTTTTCCAAGGAAAAAAAATATTTATCTTTGGTATTTCAAAGTTCGAAAAAAAATTATACATTTGTTAGCTTATGGGATCTTGAAAAGATACATATTTTTTGTCTTCAAACTATCCTCATAGATACTTTTTACAGTATTCCATAATCAACAAAATATATGGTGAATTCTGCATGACAGTTCTGTCCTGTAATATATATGGCAATATTTGTTTTATTTTACTGGGAAACAAATCATACTTTTCATTTCATAGCAGAAATAAAGTACATTCATGAATAAACATTGAGGTGAAAATATAAAGGAATGAAATCACACATCATCAATTCAAAGTATACTCTATTTTTGCAAGCCCTAAATGAAGTCCTAACAAACCTAAAATTGGGTGAATGAGTGACAAGTGGAACATTAATAAGGCATTTGGCTCATAGACAATTTAGAAGCATGAAGAACAAGATGAAAAGTACGAATTAGTCATGAGGACACTTGTGTCAACTAATCTGCGCATGTGAACATAGCACATAATCAACTAATGCAACAAAGAAACAACATTAAAGAAGAATCCATTGTTCTTGAATAGTAAAAAGGATTAAGAAGGTCTGAAACTTGAAGGCCTAACACGTCAAGAGAAACCTATTTTAAGACTATGAATAGTTGTATGGAAGAACTTTTATGTTATTCAAAAGAACTCTTACATCAACCCAAGAAAGGTTTTGGGCTTTGATTGGTTAAACAAACAACATGACTAGGTCGACCCTAAAAGCAAGAGTGAAACCCTAGGTGGACATTTCATAAATACAAGAAAACCATGAAGTCTTTTTGCACAATAGGCACTTTGTAAACCCAAATTGAAAAAAAATGATGTATAATAATGTGGAAAATATCAAAACACACCATCTCTAACTCAAATCACTCAAAAAGACACAATAATGAGGGCTAGGCAAGCATTTTTATGAACTAGTTAAAAATGGGTTCAAACAACCCTAATATCCCCAAAATTGGATGAATGCATGACAACCAGAACATTGATAAGGCATTGGACTCATAGACCATTTAGAAGCATGAAGAAGAAGATGATACCCAAAGTCCAAGTATGAGTCAGTCACGAGGACAATTGTGTCAAGTAATCTGCCCCTAAGAACATAGCACATAATCAACATATAATAATGTGGAAAATATCAAAATAGTCCATCTCCAACTGAAATTACTCAAAAAGACCCAATAATGAGGGTTGGGCGGGCATTTTTATGAACTGGTTAAAATTGGGTTCAAATCAAAACAATCACCATTTTGTGAAATTAATTGTGGGAAATGTTAGCAATATTGTTCCTAATCATAAATTCCTTAAAAATATCACCATTACTTGATGGTTGAAGGTAGTTACTTGCAAACATTGTATAAAAGTGATGTTATGTGAATAATAAAGTTTGAAAGCAGTCATTACGCAGTAGAAATTGAAAAAGAGGAGAAGCTGCGTTGGAAAGATTGAAACTCTTGACGTTTCGACCCCTACTCTGGGATCATCATCATCATCAGGCTTCAATCATCTCTTGATGATGATCCTAGATTCGGGGTCAAAACGTCGAGAGTTTCAATCTTTCCAACGCAACTCCTCCTCCTTTTCAATAATAAAGTTTCTCGGGCTTTTGTACTCTTTCCACCCTCTTCTCTCGGTCTTTTTGGTTTTCTTGTTTCCTTAATGCTTATCATATGATATAAGAGCTTCATATGATACATAAGGGCTTGTTATTATTATTTAAGGAGAGTGACTTGGTGTAGGAGAGTTCATGACAATAACAACTGAAAGGTATGGCAGTGAAAAAGGAATCCATCGATGTCAAGAAGAGCCATCGATAGAGAGGAGAAGTCTGCGTGGAGAAGGGTTGGCCTCTGTTCTATCAAGAAAGGAGCCTAAAGCGTTCAAATTTTTTACATAAAAATTGGTGAGCAATTCTAGTTGATTGCTATTTTCAGCATGTCTTTTCCAAAAGGTTAAAGAATTGATGAAAGCTAGTGTAGAGCTCGTGAAGATGAATGTTGTATCGAGTAATTAGTATAAGACTGCATAGAGTTCCTCCTTTCGATTTAAAATCTAGGTTTTTTGAATTCTGTTAACCGAACAATGATCTTTCTAAAGTTCATTATGCATTTTGGACATGTTCATTGTCTTATAAAGAGAAGATAATGCATGGTCGGATGTGCATTAAAGAGAAGATTTGTTAAATAGTTTGAGATTCTGTTCTTGCATTTTCTTTTTGGGTCGACGTCCTAGTCTCTGCCTTTAGGAATGATGAGACATACTATGATCATGTCTCTAGTGATGAACGAGGAGTGATTATGACCTAATGGATATGGCAAGTAAGAAATCTGTATCCAAAGAAGTGAATGGATATTTGGGTTGTGTTGATTAGTCAACAATTTGTTGTGGAGCGTGTGAAGATATTTCCCGAGTCTACATTAGTAAAATTGGAAGCCAAAAAACAAAAGGAGAGGTAGAACACTGCAAATTTAGCCATCTACGAAAGAACATTACGACGGTTGTAGAAGTTTGTGGCCACAAATAATATCTTTCTTCAAAGACAAAGATAAGTATAATGCTTGAATCTGCTATAATCAGTGTTAAAGTGTGATATTCTTGTCGATCCATTATCGTAATAGTCTATTTTCTTCTCCACGATCATAACCAAAGTTTGTTATTTTACATCCACATGGTGGAATAATGGGAAGGGCGTCTTAGAGTCCAATATATATTGTTAAGTGTAAACATTGTTGTTTGATCTAATGGGATACAATGAAGAGAATAATGGATAAGGTAGGTGTGTAGCGAGAAGGCTTGGATGATGAAAAATTTCCACACAAATTGATGAAGGGAAATGTGCCTAGAGCGTTCGAATTTTCTTGTTTCTTTAATGTTTGTCATAAAGAAGATGTAATATAGAGAAGTAATATCACCTAATATTAATATCGAGGAAGATGTCTTATGGCATTCAACTCTAATTCTGAAAAAATAAAAATTCTCTGAGAAGTGATGGATGTCATGATCATGCACTAGAATACAAGTGGAACAACCAAACTGATAAATTGTAGTGAATTACAAAAATAAACACAGGCGGTCGAATCTTGTACAAGCCAATGCAATATGGCTATTAGATCTTCATACTCCAACGACTACATTACCCTTTCGTACAGACTCTAGGGCATATTCCTGTGATTGAAGGTAACATCAAAGAGCTCAATAAATCAAGTAAAGGCCACTTGTAGCAGACCAAAAATATAACAGAACAAGCGGATCCAAGAACTGCATGCGAGATACACGTATCCATTTTGTTCAATACTTGCAGTTCATTTTATGAAAAGATTGTCAGGTTATAAATAGAAAGCAGTGTTGGTCAGTGTTGAATTTACCTATTGCGGCTCCGAACAACTAATTGCATGAAGGGTACTCCAAATTCTTGATCTACCAATTGTGTGAAGGAGAGAAAGAGAAGATTCGCGATTTGATTTGGATAAGAGGGAATTCCTTATCCACCTGGGAGGATAAGCCACGCAGTGAGGAGGATATCCCAGATATTCAACATACTGGTAATTTGTTTCGATCCTACATTAAATTTATTATCAGTTTCAATTGGTCCTCCTGTTCGATAGAAAACATTGACGACCTTCTCGTCTTCCTGTATATTTTATACATGGTCATCTGATACAACCGGCCTAGATCCAAATCCTAGGCTCTATCAAGCGCCGAGAGGGATCAAATCTCCCGAGGTGCAAACCTCTTCTCAGGTATTTCACTCAAGGAGATTTTTGAGAGGTTTGCACCTCAAGAGATTTGATCCCTCTCGGCGCTTGATAGAGCCTAGGATTTGGATCTAGGTTGGTTCCAGTTGTGGGCGGTGACACAAAATTGGAGTTTGATCAGCATTGTAAGGAACAAGTTAAGTTGAAAATATAGATAGAATTATGAGGATTATCATAATGTAAGTATTATGAGGATTATTGCGTCAAATTTTTTAACAATGCAGATGAATACAGATCAAATAAGATGATGTTTAAATATGATATATCCCAGCATGTTGGTTGATGTTATCAAAGAATATAAGCCTATATACTATTTAAATACAACTATATTACAATGCAATCAACTTTGATATTTCTTCTTCCTTTTTTCTTGATTCCACTCCTGCTCCCTTTGTAATCTTCTCGTATCGATCATATGTGAAAGGAGAAAGACCATCCAGACCTTTTACTCATGATATTGTTGTAAATGGGAGTCCCCGTCGTTCTTTGTTTCCAATATTTATAGTTTCCTTCTCCAATGTTAATCCCCATTTTTTTTTGCACTGTTGATGTAGATATATTAAACGTTGCAACACTGGTTGGGGCCAAAAGAAGTAATGGTGACTTATCTAGTGTTTGTCTAATAGCTCCAATCAAGTAATATTTTCATGTACTTGATGTTCCTTGGATAATCATTCGTAGTGGTTCATTGTTCCCACCTCTGTAATGATAAAAAATAATTTCAAATGATTTTCTTTGCTTCTCTGCTAAGATTTCAATTGAATAATTTTGAGTACGATTATTATGAACAATGGCATTCAATTGTCAGTTTTCAGATATGAACTATAGTGCACGATTGAAAGTTTCCATATCAACAAAATTAGAGTTCCAATTTTCCTTGTTATCACATTCCATGTATCCAAGTATGTCATATTCATTGGTAGTTATATACTGATTCCTATATAACCCTGGAATTATCTCCCATTCATGCTTTTGAGAATCCGTTTGCACAAATAACACTTATTCATGATCTCTTTAGTTCTCGGTCGTGTTTTCTATGTTCTTCTATATGTTCAGACGATTCTTTTTCTCTTTTTATTCTATACATGTGTCGTACTTTTATTTTTTGATCATCAATATCTTCATTATTTACAATATTATCATAAGGATCCATAATATACCCTAAAATAAAGAAAAAAAAAACTTTAATATGTTGAAATCATTGCAAATAGTTTTTCTATTAAATAGATAAATTTAATGTATAAATGTAAATAACAAAAAACAATGCATTGTTTAAATCAATGCAATTTTTTTTATTTATTTTTTATTAAATTGATAAATTCAATACATGCATGTAAAAAACAAAACAAAATATGCATTGCTAAAATCAATGCAACGAATCAAATAAGTATGCATCTTGTGTTATTTAACAACATTTGTGTATAATCTATTGGTAAGTAGTAAAGTTACTGGGCTTGTGTTAACCTAGAGATCAAGGTTCAAAACCATTTTTGCTTGGGAGTTATATTTAGTTATAAAATCTAACTATTATTATGGCTAGCATTGTTGAAATCAATACAAGAAATCAAATCAATATGCATCTTGTGTTTTTGAAGAACATTTGTTTATGGTTTATTAAACAATGCATTGTGGAAATCAATGCAACAATATTTTTTTATTAAATTGATGAATTCAATGTATAGATGTAAATAATAAAAAACACAATGCATTGTTGAAATCAATGCAAATAATCAAAATATTATGCATCTTGTGTTTTTGAAAAACATTTATATGTGGTTTATTAAACATCGCATTGTTGAAATCAATGCAATAATGTTTTTTATTACATTAATGAATTCAATGCATATATGTAAAAAAGAAAAACAATGCATTGTTGAAATCAATGCAACTAATCAAATCAACATACATCTTGTGTTTTTTAAGAACATTTGTTTGTTGTCCATTGATAAGTAGTGAGATGATTGGACTTAAGATTCAAATCTCTTCTATTTTTTATTTTCTTATGTCGGCTATAGTAATTTCTTTTTACTTCTTTTGTTTCTACTTCTTATGTCTACTATAATATATTTTTATTTCTTTGTTCTATTTTTCTTATATTTCTACTTTTTATGTCAATTATAATATTTTTTACTTCTTTATCTTTTACGCGTTGTTGAAATCAATGCAACCATGTTTTTTTATTAAGGTTCAAATCCCTTCTATTTTTTCTATTTCTTATGTCGGCTATAGTAATTTTATTTATTTATTTTGTTTCTACTTCTTATGTATACTATAATATATTTTTAATTTCTTTATTTTATTTCTTATATTTCTACTTTTTATGTCAACTATAATATTTTTTACTTCTTTATCTTTTACTCATTGTTGAAATCAATGCAACCATGTTTTTTTATTAAAGTTCAAATCCCTTCTATTTTTTCTATTTCTTATGTCGCTATAGTAATTTCTTTTTATTTCTTTTGTTTCTACTTCTTATGTCTACTATAATATATTTTTTACGTCTTTATATTATTTTATATATTTCTACATTTTATGTCAACTATAATATTTTTTACTTCTTTATCTTTTACACATTGTTAAATCAATGCAACCATGTTTTTTTATTAAGGTTCAAATCCCTTATATTTTTTCTATTTCTTATGTCGGCTATAATAATTTCTTGTTATTTCTTTTGTTTCTATTTCTTATGTCTAATATTTTTTTACTTCTTTATTTTATTTCTTATATTTTTATTTTTTATGTCAACTATAATATTTTTTACTTCTTTATCTTTTATGCATTGTTGAAATCAATGCAACCATGTTTTTTTATCAAGATCTCCCTCATATTTACTTTTTACTTTGTATTATTCTTTTTTGTTTATGACCGACATAATATTGATTACTTTTTACTTTGTATTATTCTTTTTTGTTTATGACCGACATAATATTGATTACTTTTTACTTTGTATTATTCTTTTTTGTTTATGGCCGACAATATCGACAAACTCGACAAACGTTACAAGATCTCCCTCATATTTACTTTTTATTTTTGTATTAATCTTTTTTGTTAATGGCTGACATAATATTTATTACTTTTTACTTTGTATTATTATTTTTTGTTTATGGTCGACAATATGGACAAACTCGTTATAAGATCTCCCTCATATTTACTTTTTACTTTGTATTATTTTTTTTTGTTTATGGCCGACATAATATTTATTACTTTTTATTTTATATTATTATATTTTGTTTATGGCCGACAATATCGACAAACTTGACAAACGTTACAAGATCTCTCTCATATTTACTTTTTACTTTGTATTATTCTTTTTTATTAATGGTCGACGTTACAATATTTAAATTTTATTATCTTCTTATTATTTTGTTACTCGACAAACTTGACAAACACTCGACACATGTTACAAGATCTCCCTCATAATGGGCTATAGAGCGCCTCTCGACGCAAAAATTCTTAAAGGGAAATTTGGGAACAATGAGAAGTAGATGCGGTCGCCTAGTAAATTTTAATAGATGGTTCATTTCTTTCTTGCTTATTTTTTTATTTCGAAGAAAGGTACTATATATTGGAGTAATGAGCTACACTTAAATATTGACCAAGAGTTCAATGCACATTATTGGCTTAAAAGGAGCCTTAAATAGAAAGGTAGTATTTGTAAAAATATCTTTTGATAAGAGTTTGTGTGCCAGCTTTGGAGTTATAAGGAGCAAGGAGTAATAAGGTAATTGAATCTTTGCAAATTTGTATGGAGTTATAAGGGTTCTTTTCATTGATGTAATTGGAGTAATAAGGGTTTGTCGTGCTTAGTAAAAATGTACACCTTTTTGTCTTGAAGTCCTAGACCTGTCTGAAATTGAATAAGGGGGTCTTTGGATTTTTCTTTTATGGCATTGTGATCATTGAGGTGGTGGAACTTTTTTTTTGCATTTTGATCATTAAGGAACATAACCATATGCTTTTTTGAGAAGAAGAATCAAACACTTAAAATGGAAAGGGTCGAAGACTTGTTTCATCAACTCCAAATATTAATCAACGTTACTTCAGGACCTATAATTTCACTAAACAAAGGAATTGTTATGTCGGTACTTACCTGTTTGCAAGTGATGCACAGAAAAATGGACATGTCAAAAATTCAAAACAACTTATTAAAAAATGAATTAATTCTTGTTCAACATCAAAAGCCTAATTTCATTCTCTTTCAAAATAATCCATTGTTTGATAGTAAATCAGATGAAAATGATGAAGTACCTGTTGATTGTGAGCACCAGTTCAATATAGTTTTGACTGATGAGTGATGACACTGACAAAAAATAGGTTAAAGTGGATGATTTAAAGGATGACCATAAGGATCAGCATATTTTTGTTCATCCTTGGGATGAAATTGAGTTTAAACGTAACAAATATGGTATAGGATATGAAAATACTGATGAAGACCTTTTTCATATTCTTAATTATACAAAACCAATCAAGTTCGTGAGCGGTGGATTTTTGTTTGATGTTGATGATATGGAATAGGAACATGTACATGATGATGATCAACATGTTGACATGGATTATGATACATGTATTGAGGATAATGATGATTTGTTGAATGAAGAACCTAAACGGTGCCAACACTGTCACCAAGTTGGACATCAGGAATTCCAGTGTTTTGACTTCACCCATGTAGTTTTTGTGGGAAGAAAAATGATGTTTCAAATAAGTGTTGGAAGCAACCAAAAATTAGGAGGAAAAAGGTGCATTTTGGTTGGTTATGTACTTGGCGTTGGCTTTTGGAAGCCAAGTTGTTAGAGCGATCTTACAGTCGTATCCATACACAGGTACAAACATGATTGATTGGAGATATTACTACTGCAGAGGGACATGAGTGTTTTGATTCAAGATTTGATGATACAGGGAATGATCGGGGCCCACAATTTTTTCTATAGTTTTTTGAGTTGAAGATCGAGTCTTCAAACTCTACTCAAAGATAGTTTGATTATCTCTTTCCTATTTTGAGGGGTATATTGACCTTGCTTATTATCAGGTTTCAGGACTTCTCACTTTCAATCGACAAGGGGGAATATGGATGATGTGTTAGACTTCAAGTTTCGAAGTTTGTCTAGCTAGTGATTTTTTAGGATTATGCATGATAGATTCATGACATAATGGATCGAGGATGTTTTAGGAAAGGTTTTCAGACAGGATTGTTGGATTTGATGGATTGTTCGACACATGGACATTTGATGAATTTTCATATTTAACAATGATTCACCTAGTTTACTACCCACATGAATTTTATGGATACAGGTTTTGGATGCCTTTTGACACTTTTTTTTGTCAACTGATTATTGACAATTTTTTTATGTGTCATTTTTGAGAGATTTTTTGTGAACTTATTTGTTCACTTATAGGGATGATCTTCATATCTTACATCTTTGCTTGAAGCATTCAGATTTATCAAGCATTTTCAGGTTATGAGATGTGTTGGACTTTGAAGCCAACTCAGTTCTCATCAAGGTTTTTCTTTCATCGGTTTTTGGGTTCACTTAAGTGAACACCTACAGGTTGTCTAGCTCATGTATTGTACAATGAGTTTCATAATTGGTCTTGGCATCCATTTGGCACATTTTCATGTGGATATTCATCGACATGGACTTGATATTATATCTTGCACTTGTTTTTGTTGCTAGTTGATACTTTTGTACGGATGTATGATTAAGGGGGGGATTATTAGCAATATTGTTCCTAATCGTAAATTCCTTAAAAACCTCACTGCTACTTGACGGTTGAAGTTAGTTACTTGTAAAAATTGTATAAAAGTTATGTTCATGTGAATAATAAAGTTGCTTTGGATTTTGTGCTCTTTCCACCATCTTTTCTCGGCCTTTCCGATTTTCTTGTTTCCTTAATGTTTATCAAGAAAATGGAACATATATATATATCTCTAACCCCATGGTCTTAAGATCAATTGATGACAATTGTACGAACTATGGCGTGCATTTTTCTAGGCCAAGTTCTGAATATTTACACTCTGTGTTTTGACATAACAACTTAGAATTTTAGTCAACAATTTTGAATTTGACATTTCAAAGTTTGAAATAAAAATATACATTTGTTAGCCTATGGGACCTTGAGAAGATACATATGTTCTGTCTTCAAACTAGAGTCCTAATACCTACTTATTAAAATCTTCCTAATCAACAAAAACATATCATTTGAGGGCCTGTACTTTCTAAAAACATAGTTGTAGAATAAGGCATTCATTTAAATATGATTATGCATTCTTAGAATGCATTTTTATGCTTATGGCTTGCATTTTACACCAAGTGTCCATAACAGTCGAAATGGCTAAAATTGCAGTTTTCATAGGTCGACTGTGAGCATATGAGGTTAGGTTATCTAAAATCAACACAAGGATGTTCTTCTCAATATATCTAACCATCATATTGTTAGAGGTGAGTTGTCATTTATGTCAAAAAGGGTGCCATTAACAAAAGGGTGCCATTTGAGAACCATTAACAAAATCCTAAAAGTACATTAACCATGATTGTTGATAGATTTTAATGTAGGGACTTGTCTACTTCATTATCTATCCTTACTAGAAGTAGGTGAAGTTTCACTGACAAAAATACATGCAATAATCAACATTCCTTTGACATTTCTAAGTAATTTTCAAGAAAAGAGAAGGTCCAAAGAGTGTAGAATACCTCTTGAAGCTAGATGCGTGTAGGAGATCCCCTTACTTGAGAATCCATGGAATTTAGGACTCCATTGGAAGCTTGCTTGCTAGATCCTTACCTCTAGCTCTACCTCTAAGAACTTGAAAAACTTTGCAAAACTTGAAATCTATCTACAAAACTTGAATTCAAAACTAGATTTAAAACACAAATTCAAGCTCAAATTTATGGGGAAAATTGAATTTCATATATTATTGAATTAAGGAAAAAATAATAGTTACAACCTTGCTTTGGAGGTGAATCCCTTCTCCTTTGCTTTGATCCATCCTTCTCCATCCATGCCTTTGATATTCCAAGTGCTTCGTGTAGAAGAGGAGCTCTCCAACCTTTCAATCTTCCATCATGCCTTTACTCTCACTTTCTCTCTTTTACAATTTCCCAAATTCCTCTCTTTTATAGAATTGGGATTTGTGAATTCCTTTCAGTTATAGATGGAGCACATGATGAGTATGCAACAGGATCAGATGGACATCCTTAATAGCATACATGGAAATAATTCACAGACAACCAAAGCACCTATCATCATCCTCCATCCATTAGCGCAAGAATCCCCCCCCCAGGGGTGTGATGCAGACATGTCCTCCGCTGGGTAGCAGCTTGTTATGCTAGTGGTCTTAGTATTTTGTCCCCTATTCTCAGTTTGCATCCTTGAATGAACAAGATCCTTAATTTAAGCTAGTTTCTTTGTTTTTATTATATCTAATTGATCGAGAATGTACTCATCAATGAGAAACAATCTCTTCTTATACATACTTCTAAGGCTCATTTTGCATCCGTGGCATTATGTAGGGCATGGCCGGACCATGTTCTATAACTAAAATTGTATCTTATTGGCCATTTTCTTATAATCCAATAGATTACATAAAAAAATATCTATGTTGGGCATGGCCGAACTATGTTATGTAACTGAAACTGTACCTTTTACTCGTTTTTTTGTTAATACACAATTTTATTTAAAAAAAGAGTATCTATGTTGGGCATGGTTGGATTATGTTCTATAACTGTGAAATTGTACCCTTTTCTCATTTTTAATACAAAAGCTTACTTAAAAAAAGAATATCTATGTATATTAATACACAATGAACATCTCAGAGGAGTCTGTTTTTTGAACTCCCAAGCTACTTTTCATGTTAAGACTTAATTGCATTGATCAAAATATTGCCTAGGGAATCAAGTACAATTTCTAGAACATCAAATTCTAGGCGTAGTCATCTCTGGTTGTAGGTTGCATATTTGGAATATGTATTGTACCGAACTGTATTATTACATTCTAATTTAAATTAAAAAAAATACATTTTTATATGGCATATTGGCTATGATGTATTACAAAAAAACATATAGTTATGACAAATTGGAAATGATGTTGTTCAGATTAAGTACAATCTACAATGTTTTTGTCAGACACATGATCAATGTTTTTGAAGTACATTGCATAGTTTGTTGGAAATGTTTTGGAATATGTATTGCATTGTACTGTATTATTATATTCTAATTTAAATTTAAAAAAAACATACTAATCTATTAATAAAACATATAGATATGGCAATGATATTGATCAGATTAAGTGCGATCTACATTGTTTAAGTGTGATCTACACTGTTTTTGGTAGGAAAATGATCAATGTTTTTCAAGTACATTGCTTGCATATCGCATACCTTGAGACATGTTGAAGATAAAATTTTGTTGTGTGGATAAGTTGCTATACATGGAAAGAATTCACAGCCAACCGAAGCACTTGTCATCATCCTCCAATCGTTAGCGCAAGAAGCCTCCCCCAAGGGGTGTCAAGACATGACTTCTATCGAGTAGCAACTTGTTATGCTAGTGGTCTTAGGATTTTGTCCTTGGTGTCATTTTGCGCCCTCTAAGTTAATATGATCCTTCATTTAAGGTAGTTTCTTTGTTTTTATTATATGTAATTGATCGGGAATGTACTCATCAATGACAGACAATCTCTACTTAGACATGCTTCCGAGGCTCATTTTGCATTCGCGCCATTATGTAGGGCATGGCTGCACTATGTTCTATAACTGAAATTGTAGCTTTTTGGCCTTTTTTGATAATACAATAGCTTACTTAAAAAAAAATATCTATGTTGGGCATCGCTGGACTATGTTCTACAACTGAAACTATACCTTTTACTCCTTTTTTTGTTAAAACAAAAGCTTACTTAAAAAAGTTATATATGTTGGGCATGGCCGGATTATGTTCTATAATTGTGAAATTGTACTTTTTTTTTTTAATACACAAGCTTACTTAAAAAAATAATATCTATGTACATTAATACATAGTGAAGATCTCAAAGGAGTCTTTTTTTGAACTTCCAAGCTACTTTTCATGTTAAGACTCAATCACATTGATCAAAATCTTGCTCAGGGAATCAAGTACAACTTCTAGAACATCAAATTCCAAGACTACTCATCTCTGGCTGCAGGCTGCATATTTGGAATATGTACTGTACTGAACTGTATTATTACATTCTGATTTAAATTAAAAAAATACATTCTGATATGGAAAATTGGCAATGATGTGTTACAAAAAAAATCTAGATATGGCAAATTGGCAATGATGTTGTTCAGATTAAGTACAATCTACAATGTTTTTGTTAGGAACATGATCAATGATTTTGGAATACATTCCACATTTGGAAATGTTTTGGAATATGTATTGTATTGTACTGTATTATTATATTTTAATTTAAATTAAAAAAACATCCATATATGGCAAGGATATTGATTAGATTAAGTGTGATCTACACTGCTTTTCACAGGAAAATGATCAATGTTTTTCAAGTACTTTGCTCACATATCGCATATCTTGAGACAGTTTGAAGAGAAAATTTTGTTGTATGGATAAGTTGCTATGAGGTGACACTGTTAGTATGG
Source organism: Larix kaempferi (assembly GCA_027924585.1). NCBI lineage: Eukaryota > Viridiplantae > Streptophyta > Pinopsida > Pinales > Pinaceae > Larix > Larix kaempferi. Next base: position 2,176,752 of record BSBM01000997.1, read on the forward strand.
TGGTTGTAGCGAACGTAGCAAAGTTACATTTAGAAAAAAAAAAAAAACCTTCAAATTCATATGTTGCATCTATGAAAAAATTTCAAGTTACCCTCCATGCTAAATCGGTATATTGCATCCATGAAAAATGAAAAATTTCAAGTTACCTGCCAACCGATGCCAAAGATTTAGTTGTTTGGTGGAAATCATTTTTATCTATATGTGGTAATAATGTTTGGCATCCATATTTTTCTAAATATTGATATGCTCTTGCTTACCCTTGTTTGTGCAAAAGCAATTTCATGTTCTTCTATCTTTCATGTTTCATGTCTTGATTTTCCTTTGACATTGTGGGATTATCATGTTGATTTATGCTTTAGTCTTGGAAGTTCTTTCATCCATGTCAACTCTCTGTTTGTTTCATGTTACACCAAAATCTTGTCATGTTGAGTTGTGTGTCCTCTATGTGCCCTAATTCCTAAAGTACTTGGGCTAAATGATCAAATGGAGAGTTGATGTTATACTTTTAACCTTTTGTTGTCACACCAATGTGCCCTGCTCGTTGGCAAGGTGCGTAAGACCTTAGGTGATGTGCTATGAACATTGACAGAGCACGTTAGTGACGTGAGTTTCCCTTGCACAAAAGGAGTCACCCTTCAATGACACGAGTTTCTAGTGTGAAAGGTGCGTCACTGTTGGTTAAAATGGAAAAAGAGAAGCTTCGAGCAACTTCTTGAACCTTTGGTTGCGTTGAGGCTTATCCCTATATGCTAAGAAAGGTGGCACTCGATCCGCTTACCTAGTGGGATGATCCCTTAAGCTTCTCCCTCAAATACTCAAACTCTCCTATCCTCTTAGGCCTATAAATATGAACCCCCTCTCCATGGTTAAGGGAGGAAGGATAGAGTACCTAAATGCTGGTGAAATTCTACTAGGAGATCCCTTTCATCCATAGAAGGCAAAGATTTGATCTTTGAGGCTGATATCATTCAGATGGCGTTATGACTTCAAAGCTCGGTTGTAACAATATCTCTTTGTACTTTATGCAATTATATTAATAAAAATACTTCCCATAAACATCTTGTCATTATAGAGTTTAGGATTGGCTTCTTTGACCACTAATCTAGATTGATTTCATGATTATATGTCATCACTACTTGTTTGTTTCCACTTGTTTCATGTTTTGCAGCTAAAGATATGGAGATCAAGGAGTTGAATCAAGCAAGGAGAAAGGAAATAGCGCTCATAAGGTGAGTTATCTCTTAACTTGTTTTTCAATTTGATCAATCTAGTGAAGTTATCTGTATTGTGTACCTATTTTGTTCTAGATCCAAACCATTTGGACTAGGGAGATCCGTTTATGTTCGCATTTACATATTGTCCGTAAAAAAAATTGGCAACCATTATGGGGATATATGGCCCATAAGTTTTGATTTGTTTGTGATTCTTGGTTTTTTTATTTCCTTCTGATTAGCCTCTTAATTACCTCTTTCTTTATTGGATCTGATCATTAGAGAGCTTCTGGGTGATCCATACTTTGATTGGGATCTTTATCAAGTCATTTATCTTTTGGATTGTTGAGATTTTTTCATTTTTTATACTTGGATCCTGCCTGACGCATTTGGGCAGTTTTGTGCCTACGTCACTGTGACTCTGACGGACCTTACCTTCAGGCAGCCTGCATCGCTAACGCGTTTTTCCTGTTTACAACCTACATCACTGACACACTTCCCACGTGTGTAGAGCGCGTCACTAGGATTCCAACGCTCTAGTGTACCCTTGCAGGGCAAGTCGCCCTTCAAAAATTGGTGTACAAGTTTGAAAAAATCCCCAAATTGATGTTCAGACTTGGTTTGTTGAGGTCTGCATGTTGTCCTTAATAGTCACAACGTCTCCTAGACACAATGTGCTTTGTTTTTGGCTTGTTGTTGAAGTTTAGAGTTTGATTTGAGTCCTAGCTAGTTAAGTGAGTGTTACTCTATCTATGGGAAATTTCAATCCCTCACGACCACATTCAGTCTTGTGACTCCCTCTCAGGTTATCTGATTTGTTCACTCTTACTTCTCAACACTCTAATAGTTAGTTGTTGTAATTTCTGCAAATTTGGTGTGCTTTTGTATGATTGTCTTCATATCTTGGGTAATTAATATTTCTTGATAATTTCCAATTGATTAAAGATTGCAGTAGCAAATATTCTCTAGTTATCTGAATTTAGGTTAAAATGGTAGCATAATTCGCAGGTTCATTGAGTATATGGGTGTGAAAATAAGAAATTTCCTCATTATCTTAATTCCAAACAAATTATTTGGAATTGTTGCAAAGAGTTTTTCATGTTTTGAAATAATTGCTTAACAACCTTTGAAAAATCTAAAAATGATTAATGCTTATGGCCTCTTGGTCTTAGAAAAGTTCTTTTTTATTTCCTTGAAAGTTTTGAGCACATTTAGGCCTTCTCAAAGTATTCCAAAAGTTACTGAAAGCTCTTAGATTTTTTATTTTCTCTCCACTCCTTTTAATTTTCATTTCAGAGTTAGAGTTATTGTAATCAAAACAAAATTCATCTTTTCATTCTTTGCTCATAGGTTTGCTTAAGTTGAAAAGAAAAAGAGAAAAATATTTTTGATTTGGTGTACTATTTTTCTTTTTGTTGGATTAGTTGAAAGAGTATTTTTTAGTCTTTTGGTTAATTTGGAGAAAGAAAGTAGGGGTACTTTGTTCATTTTTGATATCGGAAAAGAAAAGACTTCTCCTTACCTTAATTAGTTTTCATTGAAAGAAAAACGAAGGATTGCATTTCATATAGATTAGTTTTGCATCTTGTTTAAATTCCAAGTCTACACTTCATGCATTCACCTAACCGTACAAGATAAAATAAAGTGGTAGCCTAGGTTAAAATTGTATAGAAACTCATGTGCTAGGTTAGAGACGTGTTCCTGCATCTTAAAACGTAGTAGCTATTGTTATTTTCCTACACTTCATCCCAGGGGCTTGTAGTTCTTCCACGTACTAGTCGGTATATCGAACAAACTTTCACGTACCTTTGAGTATGTATAAAGGTACTTCATGTACTCAACAGTATATGGGAAGTCTCCTATCGTATGATTGTGCATTAGACAACACTACTATGGACTGGAGCTCCCACGTACCTTGAGTATATCGGGAGACCCCACTAGGATTCCTGAAACCATCTAAGTTAACCATTGCCCGTCTTGGCATGGAAATACACCGAGAGAAGCACTCGGGGAGCTACTACGCATATACTACCAGGTAGTAGGGTTATACGGTCAAGGGTACGGTCCTAATCCTCCCTGGTCAGTGCTCTGAAATATTGGGCCGAGTATAAATATTGGACCCTGTATTATATCACGAGTTGCGATGCCTTGATAATCCCGTGAGGTTCCAAAATTTTGAATCCCACCTATCACGTGAGTTTGCTTGTGGCATTAGCTTGAGTATGTATTGAAGTGTGTTTTTTCTTTTGTAGAAGACTCTTAAGAGAAGTTTTACATCAGCCACCCTGGCTGAGCAACACTTGAGAAGATCCTACAGGATACTAAATTTTCCACCTGAATATCCTCTTAACCATGAAGATAAATCGGGAGCAAGTATGGATCAACCAATGACATCAGAATCACGCGGAGAAGAAAATACTAATATTGAAACAGGAGTAAACATTTCTCCTCCTGTAAATCCACCTATCACTGATCCTACCAGACCTTTTCTAGTGGAACAACTTCCTCCACATGAATAATCTTTCCATCACTCGCTTGATGGTCTCCCCGGAGCTACCGATTGGATTTTCAGTCAACCTCCGGATGACCCAATATAGACCGCTTTTGGTCCAACCACATCATTCTGGGGAACTTCCCTAGGCCACAATATTTCCGATTTTGGTTCACTTCCGATGGTGGAAAATCCACCGCGTTGTTTCCATCCCCGATGGATTCCTAACGACGCATTTATCGCACCAGTTTATGAGACCATTGATCATTTACGTACATTCGGTGACCATATTAGGCGCCAGAGTTTTCCTCCAAGACCCGATCCGGAAGTACCCGTCCCCGAAAAACATTCCCCCATACATTCTCTTTCTTTTTCTTCACTAGGAATATCCACACCTATTATGACCACTTATGAGCTAGGCCAACCATCTTTTCTGTCTGGTACATCTCCAAACCATTTGGATGGTTCTACACCTCATTTGAACCCAAATACTAGAGGGCACCCTTCAACTACTATTAAATTCATGACCGACGGACCACCTCCAACTTAAAGCTTGAGTGGAGGTTATCCTCTAGTTAGTAGTCAATAGATGAGTACGGGTCAACCTACCATTAGTGGTCAACATATTCTTACTGGTTATACTGCAACGAGTGGACAATTTTCAACTGGGGGGAAACCCCTAGTCAGTGGACAAAATCTAACTGGGGGGAACCTTCCAGTTAGGGGACAAAATGTGACCAGAGGATATCATTCACATACGAACTATAATATGGTTGGAAGTTCACTTCCAGCCATGGGACAACCTACATGGACACATCAAATGGGGGGACCATCTACTCTGACCCAACCCCCATGGGGGCATACATACCTAGGTAATCATAACATTGCTATAGGCCAAAAATATCCAGGGAGTCTCTTTCCTGGATTACCCTATCCCAGAAACATGAACACCCCATGGGGGTGTTAGTCCCAGAGACGTTCTAAGGCTATCTTTAGAACAATGCCTGGGCATCAATAATATCTTCTGAATTCTTTACTAAATCAAAATCACAATTGACAGAAAATAATGTGGAATTCCAATCTTAAAATATATGGGCAGTATTTCAATGTGTCAGAAACCAAACTTTGAGTATCAATGGAAAATGAGAGGGCATAAAATAAAGGTACTGCAGAGAGTAAATCTTTATTCTATGTTAAAGAATGACGTATTGAGCCTAGGAGAGGAATTCAACAGTCCTGACAAAATGATCACAAAACCGCCACTGGATAATACGAGGATATCACCTCCAGACAAATTAACATGAACACTTCATGTGTTAACCATCTTAGAAGAAATAATTTTAAGCAGCCACTCATATTAAACCCAGAACAAATATATGAATCTTAGATCTGCTGTATACCTCACAAGAAAGATTAAGCAGGAAAATAGAAGAAGAGTGGACAATGTAGTGTAAAAGAGAAGCAGAATTATGATTCAATAGAACTCAGATAGAAGCAGAATAACATCACACTGATTCATTAATCATAATATGAACAATAAATAATACAATGGAGAGGATTCGAATGCCATGGTGGCAATTCGAATTAGCCTTCAGATCTCATCATCAGATCAGTGGAGTGTCATCAAAGCACAAGTAACCATCAACCATGTGTCAAATTGAGTCTAATTGGATGTAGTAGGTGTAACTGATGCATGGAGCACTAATGGAGGGTGCATGAGGAGCTAACTGCAGTCATAATAGTCAACCAAGTCTCTCTGGGTGTCCAACAGGGTTGTGGGCCCACCACGCTTCCGCTGCAGAGCAGTGTTCACTTGAATCTTTGAGGGGGTAAACTCCAATTGAGCATAGCTCCAAATATAATAATATTCACTTAGCAACCAATTACGTAGATTCTACTACTATATATGATTTCTAATTGACCAAAACCCTAACCGCCTAGTGGACCTCCATTATTGAGGACTCAACTACTCACTAATGGATGTCTATTAATGAGCCCACTTACATTTATTGATTTCATACTTTACTACCTTGTAGGCCTTATTTAATATAGATGGACCCAACACATTAAATAATAACCTATTCTCTCACTAGTACAAAATGAGAGATAAATGACCAGGCGACCAAAACATTTGGTCACCACAGTTTTTTCAAGGGATAAATGACCAAAATTGAGTGAGCCAACTAAAAGTGACCAAGATAAATGATCAATTTGGTCGCGGGCTAAAATATATGACCAGATAACAAGCAACTAAACTAAAAATGACAACATAACATTATCATTAAGAATATGAATTGGTCATTTATTTGGTAATTTTTAGTTGTGTCACTCCGACAATGGAAAATTACAATTTTGATAATGAATTTGTAAAATTGACTAAATTTTAACATTATAGATGGATTCAGAGAAGGGGGTCTCTGAATCCATCTGCAGTGTTAAAATTTAGTAAATTTCCTAGGCAATAAATGAGTGTTAATTTGCTCAAAGCCTGTTTTGTTTATCTTGCATCTAGATCTTGTCGACAATTAGGGGTAGCTGGAATAGTTGATAGATGGGCCCTACTAGCTATTTTGGCAAGGTTTAGTTTTTGTTTCATAATGTTGATAGACAGTAGACATACTAGTCACAAACAATTAAAATAATTTGGTTACTTTGCTCTCTTAATGTTGGGGATAAGACGATATAGTCATAATTTTGTACTTAGACTGGTTTTGGCATATGCATCGGTCCTATTTTTTAATCTAATACATATACCTAGCTGTCTATGCTAATATATATATATATATATATATATATATATATATATATATATATATATATATATATATATATATATATATATATATATACATCAGTCCTATTTTTTAATTTTGTACTCAGACTGGTTTTGGCATATGCATCGGTCCTATTTTTTAATCTAATACATATAATTAGCTGTCTATGCTAATATATATATATATATATATATATATCTATATATATATATATCTATAAGGTTAGTGAAGTAGAAACCCACTTGTTAACATGTATAAAAATAGAAGAAAAAAAACATAGAATAATATATAGTTATATATCATAAAAAATGTATTAAAACATATAAATAGTTATATATTACTGAATATAAAAGAAATTAAAAAAACTTAAAAAACAAAGCAAAAAACCACATAGAATGATGTATTTCATTTGCATTTGGCATTCAGCATGAAACAATGAAACCTTGAACTTGTGAAATCCTATGGAATGATCTTTGATTTTGGCGCTAAATTTTGAGATGTCAACAACAATGGGTCCAACTTTGGATAAAAACTCTATTTCTTTGTAGAGGAGAGGGGTTTTAGGGTTTGGCACATATGATATTCTTTGGAAGGGCTGTGTGGGGAAGAAATCTATGGTAGAAAGGAGCTTTTGAAACTTGTGTAAAGGTTTTCAGGGGAACCCTTATATTTTCTTTAGTTTTGGTGTTGCAATGATACACCCTAGCTAGAATATGTCAAGAAATCCACTGCCAAATCTCAGGGATTCATTGTGGCATTTGAAAGAGTATAGAGATACATAAATTGTGGTGGATATTTTTGGTTGATTTTGAGCAAACAAGAAACCAATTGAAGAGGCAAAGGATGAAGATGTCATGATTGGGCCCATGTGAGGCCTTTTGGAAGCCGTGGTCTCTTGTGAATGCAGTGTGGGAAGTGGTAAAGCAAGTATGGGATATCATGGGACCATAGGGAAATCGTGGGTGTCATTTGGGCACTAATTTCACCATGGGGAACTGAGAACTAGTGTCTAAGAGTTCATGGGGACAAATAGTTAGTGTATTTTGGAAGTTGGGACTGCGTGGGATTTGGGGAAAGCCGAGTTTCTCCTTTTTGGAATAGCATGGTGTAGCTAGGGTTTTACCCCTAGCTTGTGCGAATGAGCACCTACTAAGGAGAATGGACTCCTTAGTAGCAGTTCAGTACATTAAACTAATTAAGCTAAAACAAAAAATTAAATTACTTCTAAAGCATTGCATGAGACATAAATGAAAGATGTAAAAAATGGTTTTATATTAATGTTACCTTGAGTGTCAAGGTTGATGAAGCCCTTTGCAGTGTCCAAGAGGATGCTCCAAGCTTCAGAATGCTCCTTTCTCCTTCTCCAATGTTGGGGATGGGCCAAAGGTGGCTCTCAAGGTGAAAATAGTTCAAAGGTGAACTAGGGTTTCGAGAGATATTTTGGCAGAGTAAGGGTGCTTGTGATTGTGGATATGGAATAAGGGATCTCCATCACCTATTTATAGTTTTTTGGTGGTAGAGTGCTGACCCATGGTTTTGGGAAACACATGGTTTTGTGCAGCTGTATAGGGTTTTTTCCTCTTTTTCCTCATTATTTTATATTTTTCTTCCCTTTTTAGGGGATTTTTGCTATTTTTGGAGGAAAAGGGGGTTTTTTAGCCTTTTTTAGGCTATTTTGATGGTTTTTTTGGCCTTTTGGAGGCATTTTTAATGGAAATATGGTAGGAAAATGGACAAATGAGCCATATAATGTGGTAATGAGGTAGTGAACACTTTTTGGGTGTTAACAGATTGCCCCCTGATGTGCGAGGTCAGGAGCTCATCGTATGGCCGATGGACATCATAAGTCATGAATGGTTTTCCTGGGATGTGGAGAGAAGAGAAGAAACAAACTGGAGCCCGGAACAACGATCCCGAACAACTGCAAGAACTAAAAGTACATAACCTCAATAATGGATGAGGAATCATCTGATCATATGGACGAGGCGGGGATACCCATGCTCGTATCAGGATATAACATAATAACAATGGGGTCCAAAAAATGGGGACCTGGAATATACATGACCTCAAATACTGACTGAGGAATAATCTCAATATATGGACAAGGCGGGCATACCCATGCTCGTATCAAGATACATAAACATAACTGTGAGGCCCGAAAAGGGGGACCTGTAAGATACATGACCACTGTGTACATCATAAGAGTCCAGAGGGGACACAAATCTGGGACATACTACTGAGCGGATCATGTGTGAACTGCAGCACTGGTGCACTGGAACAATCAACAGTGCTACTGAGTGCGGTACCAAAGGAACTGATGAGCTGCTGGATCATAGTGACTGGGGTCAAACTCTCCATGGTACACTGAACTGGAACAAACATGGGTACTCGAGGAAGCATATAGCTGGATGACTTCCGAATACAATCGCCAACGCAGCCCGGACATCCACGGGAACATATAACTGGGCGTTCCGAAGTGACTCACCAATGTGCTAGAGTCGGGGGAAATCCGGGGTCTTCGACTAAAAACTGATGGGATATAATCCTACGCGATCCTCAACGATGCGATCAAGGTGCTGAAGTCGAGCATGTGAGGAACAACCATTCAGAGAGGCAATGATGACTCCTCTCAGAATGGTCCGTAGGCACTTACCACAGATGGTGATAAGTCCAAGGCGTAGGGACCTCTGGGCCTATCCTCTGGAATAGAGGAGCTGTCGTCGACAGAGGGAGACCTACAACTATCAAGGCAATGATGTTTCCTTGACAGGAGCGCGAGGTACAAGACCGAAATGTGATAGTGCTGATGGCAGGACTGATAAACTGTGGGGGGACAACTGGGCAAGTAGAGCGGGTGGACTCAAACTTCCTTTGTTCAGAGTATGATAATGGGAATGATCTGGCAGCATATGAAACTGACTGAGGGGAAAGGGATCATAGCTGTATTGGCTCTGGGGAGGTGACTAGGCTGAGGGAGACTCAAGCTGGTGTAAAATGGCAGGAGACTGCAGAATACTCTGAACAACGGCGACCTGATTGGGGGTGCTGCCGAGATGATCGATCACAGTGCCATGAGGCACGGGAGGATACTTCTTCATGGGTTAAGGAACGAGAAGAAGTGTGTGGATAAAATGATACTGTCGTGTGGATTTTACGAGCCCAGGATAGTTCATGCTCGTGGTTGCTTTCAATTTTAAGGAGTCTGAAAGCGATAAGAAGACTCTGAAGTTATGGAATGGTACTGTCGTGTGGATTTAACGAGCCCAGGACAGTGCATGCTCGTGGTTGCTTTCAATTTTAGAGAGTCTGAAAACAAGTAAGAAGACTCCAGGGGGTTGCTTTTTCGTAGATTTAGTCTCCAAGGCCCAAAGAAGCATAAAAGGATGCAATGAAGAACTCTTCTAGCCGGTGTGACTAGAGTATTCCTTTTTCGTAATTAGTCTACCAGGTCCGGAAAAGGGTTAAACTTATACCAGATAGACGCCCTTTCAGGTACTTTAACGAGCATGAAAGGAAGCAAGATTGCTCGGCGATCTTTTCATTCTTTTAGGAGTCAGAAAAGAGCTTAACGGAAACTCCCTAAGTGCCTTTTTCGTAAAGGACTTGTCCGGCCCGAAAAAGGGATAAAATTATACCGAACAAAGGAAATGGCCAGGCAAGGAGGAAGTGTTCAATCAAGGATCAATAATGGTGACCAAGAACGAGGGTAGGTGGGAACACTGGTGGACCTCCTTGTGGGGTAGATGAAATGGTGGCAAAATAACGAGACATTTGCAGTATGACAGGAGTGAATGGCTCATGTAAAAAATGTGGAACAATCCGATGGCGGCCGATGTGGCACGCAAACCGAGGCAGCAAGGTGTTGGGACACAATGTTGAAATTGTACCAAGTGAGAGAGAGAAATGATCTCAAGCATCATCACGAGCTCGGAAAAATGAATCCGGCGATATAAAGGATGTCAAAAACGAGTAACGGCCGATGTGGCTCGCAAACTGAGGTGACGGGGGCGTTTGGGAAAAATACCCGGAAGATCGGGGGGTGAGAGCGAGAAATGATCTCAAGCATCATCACCAGCTCGAAAAAATGTATCCGATGATATAAAACATGTGAAAAACGGAGAACGACCGATGTGGCACGCAAACCGAGGCGACTAGAGGTCGGGACACAATGTTGATATTGGTCCTGGTGAGAGCGAGAAATGATCTCAAGCATCATCACGGGCACGGAAATATGAATCCGGTAGTGCAAATGGTGCGAAAAACGGAGTTCATAAGGACTCCGGAATGGTCAAAGGAAAGAACTATGCATATCAAATCAAATCAAACATACAAGTGACACGTGACCTCAAAAATGGTTGAGATCACAAGTGTGAAAAAGTGAGCAGGGTTAATGACTTGCCCCCATGCTATGTGCATGGGGTTTGTGATTATGGATCACATATGTGTGGGTTTGAACAATGGGTTCATCGACGTGCTGAGATAGATGTGATGGGGAAGGTTCAAAATGATTGATCATGCCCCCTATCCCAGGGTCGAGGGAATCTATTATGCCCCTTGACTCAGAGGTGTCAAGGTGGTGCTCTATAATGGTGGGGTCAAGCCCGGGCATTTCGGTATAGGACCAGGCAAAGACATCATGGAATTCGTTGAAAAGGTTTATGTAGTCCTCAATCTCTTGTTTACTGCAGAATGCTCCTAAAGTAATGAGTTCAGGGGCACGACCTGGAGCAGCAATATCAACTTGGATGACAGGTGAGACGTTGGCCATGTTGCCCTCCTCGAAGGCATCAGGAGCAGGAATAGGGTCCTTGAACCAGTCGACCTTGGTGGGGAGGAAGTCTTTGGATTCGACCGCGTATTGGGTAGCGGTGCTAGAGGAAGACGCTTCTGGGATGAAATAGGAACGGTGGTGCATATCATCCCAAGGATAATCCGGGGCAGTAAGGGCCTCAAGAATCTCCTCATCAGTACGGAAAGTCTGCGTCGTCAAATCGGTTGACGAGGGAATGGTAGTGGAAGAGATCATGTAAATGGTGTTAATCTCTCCAGAAGGTGAAGAGTCTGGGGGGTAGATCTCCTCAATGGTAGGTTGTGCCGTCTCAAGATCCAGATTGTTCATCTCATAGAGAGCTGCTCTGTAATCCGGGAGATCGGGACAATGATGTGAATAATGCCCGTAAATACCGCATATGGCGCAGGAGTGGTTGGTACGTAGGGACTTATCTTTAGGCTTGGGAGTGGGATTTAGTTCGACAGTTGGGATGTTAGGGTCATCGTCGAGCATCTGCATGTGCTTCTGTAATGCTGGTAACTGTGGGCATTGGTGAGTGGCATGGCCCAACTCATCGCACAGCGAGCATTTGGGAGGAGCACGAAATACTGGAGGGTTTTTGACTGTCTTGGGAGGTGGGACAGCAGTGTAAGGTTTTGGACCTCTGCCCCCAGTGGGGTGGGGAGGAGGAGAAGGCGTCGTGGAGGACGAAGGGGTAGAGACACCGGGAGGTGGCTGAGTGGTAGTAGCCATGGGTTGCACCGGTTGGAGGACGACATCTGGTGTCGGCGGGCGAACGGGAGGCGAAAGATACCATACAGGTAATCCCAAGGTTAACCCAGGGAGGCTAAGGGTAGCCATGACCGGGGCGCTTACTACTCTCGATGGAGGGACTAGGAAGGGAATCGTATGGATCGGTGTAACACCAATGTGGCTAGGTACCAATGGTGGTTTAGGCAACAAGGGTGGTTGAGTATTAGGTGGTAGGTTGTCATGGGACAAGGTACATAAGTCAGACATTTCGGGCGTAGATGACGGCGGAGGAATGGATTGAAAGGTGGAGGTCATCGGCGCGTCTGAGTAGACTCCAGGCCCTGAAGAGGAAACAAACGAAGTGGTGGCAGGAGAAACAGGTTGTTCAACCATGGGGAGAACATTTTCAGGTGCCGCTGGGGCATTGGGATCATAGTATGTGAGCTGGTCAATTTTAACCACACGTCCCTCATGGGGGAACATCATGGTGCGAAAGACGGAAGAGGCAACCGCCCGCATGGCATACATGTAGCTGCGGCCAAGTAAAAGGTTGTAATCCAATTGAGCATTGATTACCTCTATGTCAATAAGGACGGTTTTACCACCTAACTGGACAGGTACGTTGGGTAGAAGGCCTTGGGGCTGGGCCGAACGACCGTCGTAGGCGCGTAACGCAGTGGTGGACTGCTGGAGAGGAGGGGATCCTAGCTTCTGCCATACGAATGTAGACATAACGCATGTGGAGGCACCCTCATCGATGATGCACCGATGGATGACAAGATTCCTAACGGAAACAGTAACTTGGAATGCTAAGCTGGAAGGTAGGCGTGGTTCAGACTGGTCTAAATCAAATGCCATCATCTTCGAATCATTTGGGTCAATGCCCCCAATGGCGGAGAGTAAGGTCTTGCGCTGGGAAGGGCAGTTCTTCAAGACCTCTAGTGCAGACATGGCTGCGGGAGATTGAGCTAGGTCGTCTACGATGTTGTAGTTTGACGCAGCGCGCGCATTAGGGTTATTGTTGATTCGGCGAAGTGGGAAACGAGCTGCTTTCGCAGCGCCGTCTACGGGCGGCGGAGGTATACGTAACGCCTGATCGGTGGGATGGGCGTTAGTAGTTTTATCCGTGGGATTGGCTTCAGAGGTGGAGCCGTATTGGTTCCGACGGGTCTGGAGGTTGACGTCAGCGGATGACATCATCAGTAAGTGGTGGGTACCTGAGTCAAACATGGGTTGATCAGGAGCAGCGTAGGTGATCTGTTGTTGTTGGGCCGCATTTGCTTGATGGGGAGCCAACGGCTGAGTGTTCACTACGCCTTGGGTCGGTAAGGGGTTTTGCAGCACCAAAGGGGGTTGCTGAGGTTGGGGGGGGTTGGGCGGTGCTTGGGGAGCCGCATGCCCTTGGCGATGGGCCTCGTCAACCCAAAGCTGCCGAGCTCGCTCCAAGTGTGGGCAAGCATGGGTGTAATGTCCATAGACTCCGCAAATAGAACAAGGGTGGTTTGTTCGCAGATTGGGGTTTTTGGCCTGCTTGGGTGGGCGATCAGGGTTTTGATTAGCGGGGGCCGCATTGTTGTTGTCAGGGGGATTAGCCGGTTGACCAGCTTGGTCTGCAGGTTGGTTGTTTCCCCGATTACGGCCCTTGCCGCGGTTCTGTTGGCCCTGGTTTCGTTGGTTATTCTGGTTTTGCTGCGGGTTCTGTTGGGCGTAAACTTGCCCTTGGGCAGCAGGTGGATTTTGAGGTTGCGCAGGTGCTGGAGCAGGCTGCGGAGGATGATATGTAGGTTGAGGCTGAGCAGATGCAGCAACTTGAGGGGTTGCTGATAGGACTGCGGAGCAGGTTGTGGATGTGGATTTTGAGGTTGTGGATAAGCTGGTGGGGCTTGTGAAGGCGCAGGAGCTGAGGCGGCCTGCTGATGGTAGTAAGGCTGAGGGGCGACTGGAGGAGCATAAGCAGGAGTCGCATACCCGAAGCACTGTGGTGGACATGAGGGTCCATGGGAATGGTGGTGTGTCATGGGAGCATACGAGTTGGTTGCTCCAGACTGTGAAGTAGCCCGCGACAGGTCGGGGCCAGGGGTAGGACGTGCTATAGAAAATGGTTGGGGATGCGAAGAAACACGGCCAATGATACCATCTGCAGCGTGGGATGCCCCCGGCGCATCATGCTGGGAGGACTCGCCGCGAGGGGCGTCAGGTATAATGGTGTAAAGGTAACCCGATTGGGCGTAAATGAGGTCGAACTGTTGGGCCTTAAGGATGGATTCTTCTTCAGACTGGGGTCTTTCTGAGGCTACATCCTTAGCGATTACAGGGAGAAGGGATTTGAGGAACCAATCTAGGAAGATACGGTCGTCTAGTTTAATTTTGCATAAGCTACGGCGTCGACGCCACTCATGGATGTGGTCCGTGATATGGGTAGCCGTGTTTTGTCTACAAGATAGAAGGATCTCAACACCCGCGTCATAGCGGACAGGCAACTGGAAGAACTGCAGAAAGGTCGAGGCCAGGGAAGCAAAGGTGGCGTGGGTCCCATGAGGTTGCTCGATATACCACTTGGCTGCAGAGCCAGTGAAGGTGCGCTGTAAGAGACGGAGGCGAACAGAGTCATCCACGATGGAGTTAGAGGAACACCATAGGTGGAAAGACATGATATGGTTTTGTGGGTCCTCACCGGCCTTACCCTCGAATTTAGGGATGTCAGAGGGTAGTTTGGTAGGCATATGAGGCCACATAGGGTCGTGTCGAATAGGATCGTTGGTCAATCTGGCCAGGTCAGGTAGGTTGAGGCTAGCCATGAACGGCAAACTGGAAGAAGGCTATGACACAGTAGTGCTGTGGACCAAATTGGGGCCAGTGCCCCCAAGTGGAGGGACAAGATGTGAGGTGGTGCCCCCAAGTGGGGGAACTGAGGTAGTGAAGGATGGTCCAGCACCACCATTGGTGGTGTGAGCCACTGATGTAGTGGGGATAGGTATTCCCGCTGTGGGAATCGGTACCGTGAGGGGAATGGTAGAGGGTTGCCCCATGGAGGGCATACCCAAAATAGGTGTAGTAACTGGTGTAGTGGTGGATGTGCCACCAATGGTCCCTATGACAAATGGAGTGGAAGTCATGCCAGCCATGGGGCTAGTAGGGGCAGTATAAATAGGGTTCTCAGACTCTTCGTCAGAATCAGAGGTAAAGTAAGGCGCGTCACTATCTGGTGACGGAGGCCTACGTCGCTGACGAGTGGAGTCAAGTGACAAGGCTCTAGATCTGTGATGAGTGGTATCAACGGACAATGATCGGAATCTATGACGAGTGGTGTCGAGAGAACCGTGCTGTGGGGGCTCGCCCCTGAGGCGCCGAGAATGTCTCGGGGACTCAATGGTGACGGATGGTGTCAAGTCTCTGTGGGTTGAGGTGAGTATAAAAACAGCTCAAAAATCCTAATGCAACCGAGTGTGCAGAAGGAGAGCTAAAAAGCAAGGCACTCAGGCCAACAACCAACTCAAAACACCCACTGCAACAGCTGTGCTACAATAGGTGGAGTAACAACAAAGATGGTCAGAATACCAACAAGCAGCAGGTTTCCTAAAAAAGAAAAATAGTGGACTCACTAGACCAAAGGGAGGTAAAGGAGCATGCAAACACCTAACTACAAGTATTCTGACTCAACTAAACATATCCTCTGCAAGGTGATGAAATCCAAGTCAGACAATATGAGTAGGAAAGCCAAGTGGCTATGATATCCCCCTACCGGGAGGGACACCGGGTAGTCAATCCTAGAAGAATGGCAACTAAGATACCCCGTTCATGACACGTCCAGAAAGGTGAATCTGCCGTTTAGTTCGTTGACCGCAATACCCCTATACAGGGATATCCCGCGAACCGCGAAAGGTAGCCCTTCGGTTACTGAATGGAGTGCGGTATTCCACTCAGGCCTCCGGAACCAGTCTCCCGACTTCAACCCTCCTAAGGGAGAGGCCCTCTGATAAACTGGTCGTGACCGTGCCAAAAAGTACTAGGGGATTTTGGTTCCCTATTTGGACAACAACTATGTCTCAAGTGAAATAACCAAGGGGTGTTATTGGAAGCCTATCCCCCTGATCCTACCTAACTACAATGATTCTTTTGTGTTCCCCAAGTGGGGTTAGAATGTTGGTTTAGTTAGGTACTTTTTAAGGCTCACTTGATTTTATGTGACAGAGTGTGTGCGTGTGAGGTGATGAACCCAGAAATAGAAGTGCCACAAGGGGGGGCAACTTCCAATCTATCAATAATACTGAAATTGAAAGTTTAACTTGCAAAATTTTCTGAATTAAAAATGACGAAATTTTAAAAGAATTCTGTAAAAGGGCACAGAAATTATGTTGCAGAAAGGCTGTAAGGTAGTGAGGCTGCAGGTGGGACAGAGGGCTGTTCAGATGCAGAAAATATTGCAGCAAAAGGGGCTGGGCTCAAAACAGAAAAAGAGCAGAAATCAGACCGCGGGTCTGTGGCGAAACAGAACAGGCAGACCGCGGGTTTGAGGGAAACAGCGGCGGTCAGGTCGCGGATTTCGGGCCAACAGCGGCGGTCGGGACGCAGGAAATAGGGAACAAGACGCAGTCGGGTCGCGGCAAAAAGGGCTAACAGGCGCAGTCGGGACGCACGAAAGAGGCAGAAAGCCGCAGTCGGGACGCCGGAAAAAGGCCGACAGGCGCAGTCAGATCGCGGCAAACAGGCTGATTAGCCACGGTCGGATCGCAGGTAACAGACTTGAATCCACCGGCAGGGCGTCGGAAGCAGTCTGAGAGCCGCGGTCGGATCGTAGGTAAAGGCCTGAAAGGCGCGGTCGGGACGCGACTGCAGAGGGAAAAGACGCGGTATGCGGCGGCCGAAAGGGACAGCCGAAAGTAAAAAATTCAAAACGGAAACCAGAAATTCGAAAACTAGGGGAGTCGCCAAAACTGTAGCTAGGGTTTTACCCCTAGCTTGTGCGAATGAGCACCTACTAAGGAGAATGGACTCCTTAGTAGCAGTTCAGTACATTAAACTAATTAAGCTAAAACAAAAAATTAAATTACTTCTAAAGCATTGCATGAGACATAAATGAAAGATGTAAAAAATGGTTTTATATTAATGTTACCTTGAGTGTCAAGGTTGATGAAGCCCTTTGCAGTGTCCAAGAGGATGCTCCAAGCTTCAGAATGCTCCTTTCTCCTTCTCCAATGTTGGGGATGGGCCAAAGGTGGCTCTCAAGGTGAAAATAGTTCAAAGGTGAACTAGGGTTTCGAGAGATATTTTGGCAGAGTAAGGGTGCTTGTGATTGTGGATATGGAATAAGGGATCTCCATCACCTATTTATAGTTTTTTGGTGGTGGAGTGCTGACCCATGGTTTTGGGAAACACATGGTTTTGTGCAACAATATAGGGTTTTTTCCTCTTTTTCCTCATTATTTTATATTTTTCTTCCCTTTTTAGGGGATTTTTGCTATTTTTGGAGGAAAAGGGGGTTTTTTAGCCTTTTTAAGGCTATTTTGATGGTTTTTTGGCCTTTTGGAGGCATTTTTAATGGAAATATGGTAGGAAAATGGACAAATGAGCCATATAATGTGGTAATGAGGTAGTGAACACTTTTTGGGTGTTAACACATGGGAATTTGTATAGTTATTTGGCATGCGTGGAGGCATGTAGCAGGCATTAGACAGAATATGAGGTATCGTGGGCTTGTTTAGAATGTTGGGGAAGGTCGAGGTAGCTTGGAGGGCCTTCAAACCTCAACAAGTTTTCCGTGTGAAGGTATGTGGGGCTTGAAGAGACCTTATTCACAACTAGGGACAACATGTTGGGAATCGATTTGAAATTGGGAGCAATTCTGGAAGTGCGTGAGGCCATCTATATGTCATATTCTTGATTGTTGGTCTATGTGGGAATGAAATAAACGATCTCTTATTTTCTGAGCAACATATTAATAGATATGGGAAAGTAAGCCAGCGTGAGAGCATAATTTTCCATCAGAAGTACCACATTACTCTATCACACAATGGAAGCCATCCCCAAGTAGATAGGATGTAAGAACATCAACTAGAATTTGCTATCACTAAGAGGTGAAGTGCCCATCCTTCTTGCTGGATGTATTGTTGAGTAGAGACTATATTTTGGCACCTTCGATATACATAGATTGTTGTTGGGTTGAATATTTTGCATTCAAGTTGGAGAATGGAGAATTTCTAGATGGCCAACTAAAGTGTTGAGGAAGCATTATTATTCCACTCTACAAGCTGAGTTCCAGGTATGTTTTTCTTGTTCCGTTGCTTAATAAACTAGCTTGATATTCACTGCTGTCTCGGGTGATTTTTGGTTAATATTATCATTGCTACCAACGTTTTGTTGTTGAAAGAAAAACATAACAATTGGGATTGGGTGCTAAAAAAATATACCATAAACCCATTTAATTTCACTAGTGGACATCTTCAGAATGACCATAAACAGTGTGCAGTTTAGTTTGTTGAGCAATCAGAAAAATACCAGTGACTTCATGAAGTGTTTGACGAAAGCATCAAATTAGGCCAGCAAGTAAAACAATGGTAAAATTTAGGTATTTTTTCTCGATTGAATGTGGAGGCCTGTTATAGGAATAATATTTTGATTTATGTCCAGAGTGTTATAATGCCGAGTAGTTTGGAACAGGAATGCTTTAAACATATTTTATCCTCATGGAACCTATGACTGAGAGAGCCGGTGTCAATGGTGGTAGTCAGACATACCAAGAGACTTTGCTTCTACTTGAATCTTGTTGATGCCCTGAAGATCATAGCATCAATTAGCAAGGGATTCTCCCCGATAAGCGATCCCAATTAGATCTCTCACCGTTTGGTGTAGGGAATCCATCTAGTTAACGGCCTGACTATCATGTAAGATTAAAATATTTGTTTTCTTTTCACTGTTTACGACCCGATCCATCGTTTATGATTTTATTTTTAAAGATGATATGCAAGTGCTGTAATCTAAATGCATGCAATTAAACAAATCTGATCTAAAACTGTTTAAGCAAATTTAATCTATTCTTGCAAGGAGCAAACTGAAAGAATGAGTAATAAACTGGAATTGCAACCACGAATTTCACAGATAGCTGTTCCAATTAATAGATGCACTTACAACATAAAACAAAAGATTATCAAAGATAGCTTTGACAGAGACAAACATTCCATTACTCATTTTACACAGAAATTTTGCATAGGAAAGTGAAAGCATTCATAACAGAGAAATAATTCAGATTAGTTAAGAATGATCTCACAGTCAATGTATGAATAATGCAAAAAGAATTCGGCCAACATTCAAGACATTTCCAAAGCAAAACGCAGTGCAGGCTTTTCTAGGCAAAATAGAGCTTTCTTCATTGATGTAGCAAAGTAATTCACGTACAAAATTTAGTTTGTCCTTTCACCTGCCAAAAGTCCCATCTCATCTCTTCTATCCCTATATTTATAGATTTTACAAAATTTGTTTCTTCCCAAAACCTAACCCTAGAGAAACCCAAAAGTTTGTCCTCTAGTGCCTAAAGAGACAAAACAATTTCCATATGTTTTACAAAACATTTATACAATAAAATAACTCCAGTTGTCTTTTCCCAAAATTTACAATAAAACAAATTAAAGCCCAGATGGTCCTACCGCTTCAGCTCGTCTTTGTGTTTCTGCTGAACTGTCTACTTTAGCAGGCTTGCTTGCTTCAGCTGGTTCGTCCTTTTCTTTAATATAGCTGGCACATTGGTTAATTTCCCGTAGAATGGTATTTCCACGTGCATAAGCCATCATCCTCATCGCTATTTCATGCTTACGCCAATTTGATTTGATGCTTACTACTCCTTCTTGAGTCGCCAGAGTGATATCTTCTAGGAAGTAGGCATGGATGGCAGTCTGCCCAATGAACCGGTGGAGGTATTTTGGAGTTAGGACCTCTATTTTCTTCAAGTATTATGATTCTGCATATAGGTCACCTTGCAGGTCTGCCAAATGTTGCTCTCTTTCGAGAAATTCATAAATAGTTTGTGGTAAAACCATGTGACATTTCTCATGGGTGTCCCGTATTTTTGAGTAGAAAGCATGACAGTTCTTGATGATTTTCCCGATTTCAGCACTTAACTTTGCACCACAATCTCTACCAAACTCTAGGACTCCTGCATCCAAGTCCACTTCATCAACGGTCTTAACGCGTAGGTTTGCTGGGAATCCAGATTTCCCTTTCCTCCATTCAAAATGCTCATACATCTCTCCCAAGTGGTGTACATATCTCTTCTTAAGCTTCAGCGCCTCGACTTCAATGGCTGTCATCCTTGTTATCATTCCTTTTACCTTGCATACCTCCTCCACGATCAACACTAGTTGTTGAGCTTCCAATATGGATGCCTAATGAGGGAAGCTGTACTAAGAGCCTACTTTAATTATCAACCCAGGGAATGTACAAACTTTAGAGGTGAAGGCACTATCTGTGCTCTTATAGGATAATCTTTGTCATGGTTGGGCATCCGTATCAATGTTTTAAAGGTTGCCTACTCAATACATAAAACTGTTTATACTAGGGAATTAAATACTGGGAAATAGTAAATCTATTTTAGAGAATTAAAATACTAAAAGCAGTAAATCTATTTTTAAAGAATTAAAATACTGAAAGCAGTAAATCTATTTTAAAGAATTAAAAGTGTTGAAAGTGAAAGAGATATTCCTATGAATCTACCTAATGTAGAATGGTGAATCTAGACTATGAAAGTGAAATACCATAACAGATCTATTCTAAATTAAAGAAAGCGAAGTCTGTAATTACTTACACATAAAACTATAATTCTAATCTAACATCTCATGCTACACATCTATTATTAAGAAATCAAAGCAATCAATCTCGAGAAGCAATTAATCATGATGGGAACATTCATAAACCTTAGATCTAAACCATGATTTTTGAAGGCAATGCTAATATATATGGAATCGTTATTTAAAATGTGCGTTGGAAGAAAGCAGCTATAGGACTACTGAAACCGTATTGTTGAACTACAGAACGTATTATAAATTACTACAGAATCAAGACATCATTCAAATGCTTCCATATGCGATATAAATTTTCATCACTGTAAAACACATAATCGGAAATACCTGAAAAATGGAAATCCCCTGACTTACGTGTTGGAGGGGCCCCTCTCCAACCTGTACTCAGGAGGAAAAGAAACTTATAGACTCTGAGTGGGATTTAACATCAATCTTCCATTAAAATATAAACTCCATGTCTTCACAAAAGTTTGGAACTCAGAAGTATCTCAAGAGTGTAAAAACGTAGAACAATGTTTCTCCAAAAATGTCAACAGAGACCTCTTGCTACCTGAGAGGTCCATATTTATATGATTCTTAATGTTGAACCTAACTAACTGTCTAAATGCCGATTCTCCTTGAACAGGAGTGCGTTCTCTAAAAATCAGGAAACAGGGCGCCGAGCTGCATGATCGCTCAGTCTTCTATGCGTTCATCCTTTAATGCCCTTGAACCTTCTCAATCACGCTTGATTTCCACAGAATTAGTTTATTGAATACGCATTTTAAACATACAAGAATAATCGTCAAAAACAAGTTCATTAAATAATTAAAGTAAAACATTTTTCCCACAAATGAGTGTGTTTCTTCGCCATTGCTTGAGCTCGACTGCGGGAAAAAGGTTTATCAAATACTTGAAAATTGGACTCATCATTCTCTCCCATACTTGAAGGATTCACCCATCCTTGGGTGACTTACTCAATTAGTCGACGACCTCCCTGATGTCCCATGCTACCACCCTAGGGATCCCTGCCTGCCTGTGATATCCAAAATTCTGATCCTCCTTGGCCCATGCCCTCCTTTCTTCCTCTTCATTAATCTGTCCCTTGATGACTGGGGAAAGAAAGAATGGGGGGTTCACCCTCATCCCAATCCATCTAAGTTGATTTCTTTCCAGAGATTCCTTGTATAGTGTGGCTTTGAAAAGAGCATCATCAAGCCTGAGGGGGGAGTGGAGTTCTCTTCTTTTTAGATCGTTTGCCACTCTGCTCCACCTTTCCTTAATGGACTCATGAACTTCCTTTTGTGTGCTTCGGAGTGTAATGTCAAAATGAGTCATAGCCTCCTGCTATTTTGCAAGGAGAATGGGGATTAGTTCCTCGTCCTGGGTGAGGATCCTATGGTTGTAGATTATCCCTTCAGGGTGAGTTGGCTCTGCTCTGATCATCAATGGGGTTTTCCATTTGGATGCGACATAGATATGGTAGTCCTGGGCTCGCTCAATTTCATGGTTCATCCACGAACATAATTCCCTCAACTGGAAATCGCCCACATATGGGTTTGGAAACCAGTTGGGCGAGCCAGAAACTACGAAATTATGCAAGAAGAATTCACTCAATTGGTCCTTCTCCAGCTCTGTGGAGTTCAAAGATGCATCCTTAAACTCTTTGGGAGTGCTTATCTCTATAGGGAGTCCTTGCTTCAACCTCTGGAGCTGGAATTTGCCCCATTTCTCTTGTATATAAACTTCATATACTGTCGACGGCGGTCTGAGGTCCTGTAGTCTATCATATATGTCAGCAGTAGTGGCCAAAACGTCCTTCAATTTGGTAATCTCCTGGTCCTTTTTGGCTAATTCATTTTGTGCCTTGGCCAATTTTTCTTGAAGTGCTGATTTCTTCTGCTCAGCCAGTCGTAGCTCCTCTGCATGATGCATCTTTAGGATTTGTGTTTTCTCAGCTGAGAATAGGGAAGGTGTGGGCTGGCTTCCTGGCCCAATTCTTAACGTTGCCATCTCATTTATGAGCTTTTCCAATTCTTCCCGTGCCTCAGCGAGTTGG
The DNA here is from genome assembly GCA_027924585.1 of Larix kaempferi. NCBI lineage: Eukaryota > Viridiplantae > Streptophyta > Pinopsida > Pinales > Pinaceae > Larix > Larix kaempferi. The sequence goes on from BSBM01000997.1 coordinate 2,199,579, forward strand.
GTAATGACCCCGGAGTTCTCATTGTGCTCTGGAGGGTTTCCCTGGAAGTTGTCTTGCTCTTGTATGTTCTGCTCTTCTTCTTTATCCTACATTTCTTGCTCGTCCTGCTCCTCTTCTATAGTGGGGTCTCTCTGATCTACCCATTGATCATCGTCCCCATCCAACACATTTTGAACAACGGGACTAGGTTCCCTACTCTTTTCCTTGTTTATTCGGATTCGGGATGCTTGGGTGAATCTCTTACTCCTTCTCTTCGGCTCCTGATTTTTGGTAGGAATCTCTGGGTTTTCCTTGGGGGAGTCCTCTCTTGAATGTTTGATTTTTACCAGGGTCTTTGCCACATGGTCCAGGTCAATCTTCCATTTCGCCCCTGATGCAGAGGCAGCTTTGTTCATTTCTCCTAGTGGTATGCTAGCTGTGGGTGTACTTTTCATCCTTTGAACATCTTCTGTGGATACCAGCACGAATTATTCTCATGAAAGCTCTGGTATCTGCACCTTTAATTCCTCGCAAACGATTAACTTGATTAGCCCATGATGGGACAAGGCATCCTCCTTACCTTTAGCCACCTTCTTGCTCATTTCTGCTAGGGATTGGAGCAGGTAAAATGGAATACTAATGTTGTTGTTTAGTGGATGATGGGTTTAGCCACATCCTCCCATGGCGCTGGCATGGAGAGTCTTTTGACTCTGTTTTTGTCTTCATCATAGACCTCTCCTTGCTCGAAGAAGGTTGTTTTTGCTTCCTGGTTCACCTCCCTGTCATCCCTGCCCCAATGCAAACCTCTCTGCAGTCCAGTGTATTTGGAAATTACATCCTCATCAATCTTAATACATAATCCCTTCACTCGGGTGCCGTACTCTTCATCCTTAATATGTTTGAAGTTTCTTGCAAACTCCTGAGCTACCCCTGTATCGTATCCTTTCAGTCCAAGGATGAAAGGCATCCAGCCTGCATTGCGAATGATCTGCAGGATTCTCAGGCTCTGATAAATGGTGTTGTGACCCTCTGGTTCACTTTTCTTGAAACCCTTTGTCATTTTAGAAACTTCTTTATGATCAGACAAAACCAGAACTTTGGAATGTGGTTTATACCCTCAACTGGTTGGGCTCTTCCTACATGGTCGAGGATTGCAATGCCGGCTGAGTGAGCGCACTAGCTTTTTGGTTTGTTGCTTCTTTGGAATTCCGAGAGGTCCTTATATGCAAAATCGTGGAAGCTTATGCAGCCTTACTTACTGTCTTTCCGCACCTGTCCTTTCCATCATTCTTGTACTTGCCATTTTTAATCCCTTTTTCCCCATGATCGATCTCTATTCTTCATATGATGAGGGTTGTGATCATGATTTGTTGAGGGTGATAGGACTTAGGTAGCGATCATGACTTATTAAGGTGACATGACTTAGGTAGCAATCATGACTTATTAAGGTCATTCTACCATGCCGCCGATTTAAAATAGAAGCTGTCCTCAGCTGACTAGAAATGAATGTAGTGTGGGATAATGTTTTACCTTAAGAATAAAATAAAATTGTTCTAGAGATTACCTTGTGTTAACACCCAAAAAGTGTTCACTACCTCATCTACCACATTATATGGCTCATTTGTCCATTTTCCTACCATATTTCCCTTAAAATCCCAAAAAAATCCCATTAAAAAGCCTCCAAAGGGCCTAAAATGCCTCCAAAAGGCCACAAAACCCTCAAAATAGCCTCAAAAAGGCTAAAAAACTAGCAAAAACCCCCTAAAAAGGGAATAAAAAATATAAAATAATGAGGAAAAGGAGGAAAAAACCCTATACAGCTGCCCTAAACCATGTGTTTCCTAAAACCATGGGTCAGCACTCCACCACCAAAAAACTATAAATAGGTGATGGAGATTCCTTATTTCATATCCACAATCAAGTATACCCTTACTCTGCCAAAATCTCTCTCGAAACCCTAGTTCACCATTGAACTACTTTCACCTTGAGAGCCACTTTTGGCCCATTCCCACCATTGGAGAAAGAGAAGGAGCACATTGGAGCTTGGAGCAACCCTCTTGGACATTGCAAGGAGCTTCATCAACCTTCACATTGAAGGTAATATTAATACAAAACCCTTGTTTACAAATTGTTGTTTATTTTTCATGCATGTGTTTTAGATTAGTTTTTATTTCTATTTTTAGCTTAATTATTTACATTTACTGAACTGCTACTAAGGAGTCCATTCTCCTTAGTAGGTGCTCATTTGCACAAGCTAGGGATAAAACCCTAGCTACAGTTTTGGCGACTCCCCTAGATTTTGAATTTCTGGCTTCCGTTTAAAATTTTTTCCCTTTCGGCTGTCCCTTTCGGCCGCCGCACACCGCGCTTTTTCCCTCTGCAGTCGCGTCCCGACCGCGTCTTTCAGGCCTTTACCTGCGACCCGACCGTGGCTCTTAGACGGTTTCCGACGCCCTGCCGGCGGATTCAAGTCTGTTACCTGCGATCCGACCGCGGCTAATCAGCCTGTTTGCTGCGATCTGACTGCGCCTGTCGGCCATTTTCCCGCGTCCCGAATGCGGCTTTCAGCCTCTTTCCCGCGTCCCGACTGCGTCTGTTAGCCTTTTTGCCACGACCCGACTGCGTCTTTTTCCCTATTTCCTGCATCCCGACTGTGTCTGTTGGCCCGAAAGCCGTGACCTGACCGCGTCTGTTTCCCTCAAACCCGCGGTCTGCCTGTTCCGATTCGCCACAGACCCGCGGTCTGATTTCTGCATTTTTCCTGTTTCGAGCCTAGCTCCTTTTGCTGCAATATTTTCTGCATCTGAACAACCCCCTGTCCTACCTGCAGCCCCACTTCCTTACAAGCCTTCCTGCGATATAATTTCTGTTCCCTTTACAGAATCTTTTTAAAATTTCAGTATTTTTTAATTCAGAAAATTTTGCAAGTTAAAGTTTCAATTCCAGCATTATTGATAGTTAGAAGTTGCCCCCCTTGTGGCACTTCTATTTTGGGTTCATCACCTCACGAGCACACACTCTGTCACATAATTCAAGTGAGCCTTAAAAAGTACCTAACTAAACCAACATTCTAACCCCACTTGGGGAACAGAAAAGAATCATTGTAGTTAGGTAGGATCGGGGGGATAGGCTTCCAATAACACCCCTCGGTTACTTTCACTTGAGACATAGTTGTTGTCCAAATAGGGAACCAAAATCCCCTAGTACTTTTTGGCACGGTCACGACCAGTTTATCAGAGGGCCTCTCCCTTAGGAGGGTTGAAGTCGGGAGACTGGTTCCGGAGGCCTGAGTGGAATACCGCACTCCATTCAGTAACCGAAGGGCTACCTTTCGCGGTTCGCGGGATATCCCTGTATAGGGGTATTGCGGTAAACGGACTAAACGGCAGATTCACCTTTCTGGACGTGTCATGAACGGGGTATCTTAGTTGCCATTCTCCTAGGATTGACTACCCGGTATCCCTCCGGTAGGGGGATATCATAGCCACTTGGCTTTTCTACTCATATTGTCTGACTTGGATTTCATCACCTTGCAGAGGATATGTTTAGTTGAGTCAGAATACTTTTAGTTAGGTGTTTGCATGCTCCTTTACCTCCCTTTGGTTTAGTGAGTCCACCATTTTTTCTTTTTAGGAAACCTGCTGCTTGTTGGTATTCTGACCATCTTTGTTGATACTCCACCTATTGTAGCACAGCTGTTGCAGTGGGTGTTTTGAGTTGGTTGTTGGCCTGAGTGCCTTATTTTTAGCTCTCCTTCTGCACACTCGGTTGCATTAGGATTTTCGAGCTGTTTTTCTACTCACCTCAACCCACAGAGATTTGACACCATCCGTCACCATTGAGTCCCCGAGACATTCTCGGTGCCTCAGGGGCGATCCCCCACAGCACGGTTCTCTTGACACCACCCGTCATAGATTCCGATCATCATCCGTTGATACCACTCATCACAGATCTAGAGCCTTGTCACTTGACTCCACTCGTCAGCGACATAGGACTCCGTCACCAGATATTGACGCTCCTTACTTTACCTCCGATTCTGACGAAGAGTCTGAGAACCCTATTTACACTGCCCCTACTAGCCCCATGGCTGGAACGACTTCCACTCCTTTTGTTATAGGAACCACTGGTGGCACATCCACCACTACACCAGTTACTACACCTCTTTTGGGTATGCCCTCCATGGGGCCCCCATCTACCGTCCCCCTTACGGTACCTATTCCCGCAGCGGGAATCCCTATCCCCACTACATCAATGGCTCACACTACCCACGGTGGTGCTGGACCATCCTCCACCACCTTAGTTCCCCCACTTGGGGGTACCATCCCAAATCCTACCCCTCCACTTGGGGGCATTGGCCCCAACTTGGTCCAACCCACTACTGTGTCACATCCTTCTTCCAGTTTGCCGTTCATGGCTAGCCTCAACCTACCTGACCTGGCCAGATTGACCAACGACCCTATTCGACATGACCCTATGTGGCCTCATATGCCCACCAAGCTCCCCTCTGACATCCCTAAGTTCGAGGGCAAGGCCGGTGAGGACCCACAAAACCATATCATGTCTTTCCACCTATGGTGTTCCTCTAACTCCATAGAGGATGACTCTGTTCGTCTCCGTCTCTTACAACGCACCTTCACTGGCTCTGCAGCCAAGTGGTATATCGAGCAACCTCATGGGACCCATGCCACCTTTGCTTCCCTTGCCTCGACCTTCCTGCAGTTCTTCCAGTTGCCTGTCCGCTATGACGCGGGCGTTGAGATCCTCCTATCCTGCAGACAAAACACGGCTACCCATATCACGGACCACATCCATGAGTGGCGTCGACGCCGTAGCTTATGCAAGATCAAACTAGAAGACCGTATCTTCCTAGATTGGTTCCTCAAATCCCTTCTCCCTGTTATTGCTAAGGATGTGGCATCAGAAAGACCCCAGTCTGAAGAAGAGGCCATCCTTAAGGCACAGCAGTTCGACCTCATTTACGCCCAGTCGGGCTACCTTTATACCATTATACCTGACGCCCCTTGCGGCGAGTCCTCCCAGCACGATGCACCGGGGGCATCCACGCTGCAGATGGTATCATTGGCCGTGTTTCTTCGCATCCTCAACCATTTTCCATAGCACGTCCTACCCCTGGCCCCGACCTTTCACGGGCTACCTCACAGTCTGGAGCAACCAACTCATATGCTCCCATGACACATCACCATCACCATGGACCCGCATGTCCTCCTCAGTGCTTCGGTCATGCGACTCCCACTTATGCCCCCCCAGTCGCACCTCAGCCTTACTACCATCAGCAGGCTGCCCCAGCTCCTGCGCCTTCACATGCCCAACCTGCTTATTATCCGCCGCAGGCAGCCCCTACGGCAAATCCACAACCCGCTCCGCAGCCATATCAGCAACCCCCTCAAGTTGCTGCACCTGCTCAGCTTCCACCTGCATATTATCCACCGCAGCCTGCTCCCCGCACCTGCGCAACCTCAGAATCCACCTGCTGCCCAAGGGCAAGTTTACGCCCAACAAAAACCGCAGCAAAACCAGAACAACCAACGCAACCAGGGCCAATAGAACCGCGGCAAGGGCCATAATCGTGGGAACAACCAACCTGCAGACCAAGCCGGTCAACCGGCTAATCCCCCCGACAACAACAATGCGGCCCCCGCTAATCAAAACCCTGATCGCCCGCCCAAGCAGGCTAAAAACCCCAATTTGCGAACAAACCACCCTTGTTCTATTTGCGGGGTCTATGGACACTACACGCATGCTTGCCCACACTTAGAGCGAGCTCGGCAGCTCTGGGTTGACGATGCCCACCGCCAAGGGCATGCGGCTCCTCAGGCGCCACCTAACCCCCCTCAGCCTCAGCAGCCACCTTTGAATCTGCAAAACCCCTTACCAACCCAAGGCATGGTGAACACTCAGCCGTTGGCCCCTCAAGCTAACGCACAACCCCAACAATAGCAAATCACTTACGCTGCTCCTGATCAACACATGTTTGACTCAGGTACCCACCACCTGTTGATGATGTCATCCACTGAAGTCAACCTTCAGACCCGTCGAAACCAATATGGCTCCACCACTGACGTACCTCCCACAGATAAACCTACTACCGCTCATCCCACCGATCAAGCGTTACGTATTCCTCCATCTCCACTAGATGGAGCTCCCAAAGCCCCTCGTTTCCCACTTCGCCGTATCAACAATAACCCCAATGCGCGTGCTGCGTCAAACTACCACATTGTAGACGACCAAGCCCAATCTCTCGCAGCCATGTCTGCGTTAGAAGTCTTGAAGAACTGCCCTTCCCAGCGCAAGAATTTACTCTCCGCCATTGGGGGGATTGACCCAACTGATCTGAATCTGATGGCATTTGATTTGGACCAATCCGAACCACGCCTGCCTTCCTCCTTAGCATTCCAAGTTTCTGTTTCCGTTCGGAATCTTGTCATCCATCGATGCATCATCGATGAAGGTGCCTCCACATGCGTCATGTCTACATTCGTGTGGCAGAAGTTGGGATCCCCCACTCTCCAGCAGTCCACCACTGCGTTACGCGCCTACGACGGTCGTTCGGCTCAACCCCAAGGCCTCCTAGCCAATGTCCCCGTCCAGTTAGGTGGTAAAACCGTCCTTATTGACATCGAAGTAATCAATGCCCAATTGGATTATAACCTTTTACTTGGTCGCAGCTACATGTATGCCATGCGGGCGGTTGCCTCTTCCATCTTTCGCACCATGATGTTCCCCCATGAGGGACGCGTGGTTAAGGTTGACCAGCTCAGCTACTATGATCCCAGTGCCCCCGCGGCACCTGAAAATGTTCTCCCCATGGTTGAACAACCTGTTTCTCGTGCCACCCACCTCGTTTATTTCTTCTACGGGGCCCGGAGTTTATTCAGACGCGCCGATGACCTCCACCTTTCAATCCATTCCTCCCCCGTCATCTACGCCTGAAGTGTCTGACTTATGTACCTTTTCCCACGACAACCAACCACCTAACAATCAACCACCCTTGTTGCCTAAACCACCATTGGTACCTAGCCACATTGGTGTTACACCTATCCATACGATCCCCTTCCTCGTCCCTCCATCGGGAGTAGTAAGCACCCCGGTCATGGCTATTCTTAGTCTCCTTGGGTTAACCTTGGGATTACCCGTATGGTATCTTTCGCCTCCTGTTCGCCCGTCGACACCAGACGTCGTCCTCCAACCGGTGCAACCCATGGCTACTACCACCCAGCCACCTCCCGGTGTCTCTACCCCTTCGTCCTCCACGACTCCTCCTCCTACTCCCAAACCCGCTGGGGGCAGAGGTCCCCAACCTTATACTGTTGTACCACCTCCCAAGACAGTAAAAAACCCCCCAGTATTTCGTGCTCCTCCCAAATGCTCGCTGTGCGACGAGTTGGGCCATGCGACCCACCAATGCCCACAGTTACCAGCATTGCAGAAGCACATGCAGATGCTCGACGATGACCCCAACATCCCAACTGTCGAACTAAACCCCACCCCTAAGCCCAAAGACAAATCCCTGCGTACCAACCACCCCTGTGCCATCTGCGATGTTTACGGGCATTATTCCCATCATTGTCCCGATCTCCCAGATTACAGAGCGGCTCTCTATGAGATGAACAATCTGGATCTTGAGACGGCACCACCCACCATTGAGGAGATCTACCCCCCGGTTTCTCCCCCTTCTGGAGAGGTTAATATCATCTATATGATCTCTTCAACCACTACCCCCTCGTCAACCGATTTGACGACGCAAACTTTCCGTACCGATGAGGAGATTCTTGAGGCTCTCACTGCCCCGGAGTATCCCTGGGATGACATGCACCATCGTTCCTACTTCATCCCCGAAGCATCTTCCTCTAGCACCGCTACCCAATTTGCGGTTGAATCCAAAGACTTCCTCCCCACCAAGGTAGACTGGTTCAAGGACCCTATTCCTGCTCCTGACGCCTTCGAGGAAGGTAACATGGCCAACATCTCACCCGTCATCCAAGTTGATATCGCTGCCTCAGGACGTGCCCCTGAACTCATCACTTTAGGAGCATTCTGCAGTAAACAAGAGATTGAGGACTACATAAACCTTTTCAGAGAATTCCGTGATGTCTTTGCCTGGTCCTATACCGAGATGCCTGGTCTTGACCCCCGCCATTATAGAGCACCACATTGCCACATGGCCTGATGTACCCCCCGTTCGTCAAAAACAGCGCCCCATTCATCCTTCCAAGCTCCCAGCTGTTAAAGCCGAGATTGAAAAACTGCGCAAGGCAGGGTTCATTTATCCTATTGCCTATACCACTTGGGTTTCAAACCCCGTTCCCGTTAACAAAAAACAAGGCACCATCCGAGTATGCACTGACTTCTGTGACTTAAACCGCGCTTGTCCCAAGGACAATTTCCCCACGCCATTTATTGACCAGCTCATCGATGCGTATGCGGGGCATGAAGTCCTCTCCTTCATGGATGGTTTTTCCGGATACAACCAGATTCAGATCCGTAAGGAAGACCAGTACAAAACTGCCTTTACTACCCCATGGGGCACCTTTGCCTATCGCGTCATGCCTTTCGGCCTAAAAAATGCTGGTGCCACTTTCCAGCGGGCCATGACCTATTGCTTTCACGACTTGGTACATATCCTGTTAGTCTACCTTGATGACCTTACAGCTCGTTCCCGGAAACGATCTGACCACCTTAACGACCTTCGACAAGTATTTCTGCGTTGTCGCAAATATCAAATCCGCTTGAACCCACACAAGTGTGTCTTTTGCGTTCCGGCAGGACGATTGTTGGGTTTCATTGTTTCCCAGAAAGGAATTACAGTTGACCCTCTAAAAGTCCAAGCCATATTAGACCTTCCCTCTCCTCGCACGCTCCGGCAGCTCCAAAGTTTGCAGGGGCGATCCAATTTCCTTCGATGTTTTGTTCCTGATTACGCCACTATCGTTCACGGTTTCTTGCGCCTGCTCCGTACCCACATACCTTTCGTCTGGGATCAACAAGCAGAAGCTGCATTCGAAGCCCTCTAGAAGGCTCTCACACAAGCTCCTCTGATTTCCCCTCCGGATTTCACACAAGACTTCATCCTTTACGTTTCGGCATCCGAGCATGCTGTATTTGGAGTCTTGGTTCAAGAAGACGCTTCTCACCAAGAGCACGTCATTTACTACGTCAGCCAGACCTTTTCTGGTCCACCCCTACGTTACCCATATGAGGAGAGACTTGCCCTAGCCGTGGTCTTTTCCGTCCAAAAATTGCGACACTATATCTTAATGAGTCATACCACAGTCGTCGCTGACTCTAACCCTATGGTATATCTTCTGAACCGGCGGCTCCTGCAAGGTCGTGTTGCTAAATGGGTCATTATCCTCCAGGAATATGACCTTACCTTCAAAACACCTAAGAGCACTAAAGCCCTTGCGCTTGCCCAGCTCATTACCGATCTCCCTTCCCTTCTCCCGGCCAAACCAATCTCCGATGAGTTACCCGACAATCACCTGTTCACTATCTCGTCCGATGACCCATGGTACGGCGATATCTTGTTATACCTGCGCACGCAGAAGTTCAGACCCAAAGTTACCCGTAATGGACGTCGTCGCATCCGTCACCAGGCCTCTCGGTATCTCCTCTTAGGCGATGTCCTTTACCGGCGCGGGGTTGACACAATTCTGCGTCGTTGCCTTACACACGAGGAAGCTGAACAAGTCCTTAATGACTGTCATAGCGGTGCCTGCGGCGACCATTTCTCAGGGATGGCCACTGCCCAAAAGGTCGTTCGCGCCGGATACTTCTGGCCCACACTTTTCACCGACTGCATCACTGCGGTCAAACACTGCCATAACTGCCAACTTTTTGCCCCCAAGGCCCGGACACCTCCTGCTCCGTTACACCCAGTCGTCACCGTTGGTCCCTTTTGTAAGTGGGCCATAGACTTCATGGAATGTAGACCCCAGTCTGCCAATGACCACAAATATATTATTGTCGCTGTTGATTACTTCACCAAATGGGCGGAAGCCATGCCTACCTTCAATTGTACCGCCGACACTGCTACCCCGCTTCTTTTTCAACCATGTCATCGCTCGATTCGGGGTTCCTAATCAGTTAGTCTCTGACCACTGTTCCCACTTCGAAGATGCCGTCTGGCGTGAGTTATCCACCCTCCTCAAATTTGAACACCAATTTTCCTCTGCTTACTACCCCCAAGGGAACGGTCAAGTAGAGGCCATTAATAAAATTCTCAAAACCATCCTCCAACGAACGGTTGACAAGCATAAGTCCAATTGGCACCACATGCTGTTCCCTGCCTTATGGGCTTACCGTACTTCCACCAAGACCGCCACTGGTTTTACACCATTTCATCTAGTTCACGGTGTAGAGTCTGTCCTCCCCATCGAATGTCAGATTCCTGCCTTACAGATCGCCGTTGAGCTTCTCCCCGACACTTCACCCCTCGAGCAGCGTTTGCTGACACTCGAACAAGCCGATGAAGACCGTCGGGCCACTCTTCAGACCATCGAAGCTGCCAAGAACCGCTCCAAAGCCGGTTACGACAAGCATGTTCACCCTCGAACTTTCCATGAAGGGGACCTCGTCCTCGCCTATGACCAAGCCCACGACAAAACTGGCAAAGGGATGTTTGAATCCATGTGGCAAGGCCCTTACATCGTGCAGACCTGCCTAGGCAAGGGGGCATACATCCTCGCCGACTCCGAAGGCCATCCTTTGCGCAACCCGCGTAACGGGTTGTACCTGAAACACTTTTATCCTTAAAATAACTCGCGGCCCCATTGGTCCGCATTGTACAATTTGCTTCCTTTTTTGTTTTACACATATTTTCCACCATTGGAATAAGCACGCCGAGACCGTCATGATGGTCATCTCGTTGCATTGTTTTTACACCGTCATTTTTTGCCCATTTTTTAGATGCCACTAGTTGCCTCGATTTGCGTGCCACATCGGCCGTTCTTCATTTTTCAAATGTTTTATATCATCGGATTCATTTTTCCGAGCTGGTGATGATGCTTGAGATCATTTCTCGCTTTCACCCCCAGATTTTTTTTTGGGTATTTTTTCCAAAATGCCCTCGTCGCCTCGGTGTGCGTGCCACATCGGCCGTTACCCATTTTTGACACCCTTTTTATCGCCGGATTCTTTTTTTCGAGCTCGTGATGATGCTTGAGATCATTTCTCGCTCTCACTTGGTACAATTTCAACATTGTGTCCCGACACCTTACTGCCTCGGTTTGCGTGCCACATCGGCCGCTATCGGATTGTTCCACATTTTTACATGAGCCATTCACTCCTGTCATACTGCAAATGTTTCGTTATTTTGCCACCATTTCATCTACCCCGCAAGGAGGCCCACCAGTGTTCCCCCCTACCCTCGTTCTTGATCATCATTACTGATCCTTGATTGAACACTTCCTCCTTGCCTGGCCATTCCTTTTGTTCGGTATGATTTTACCCCTTTTTCGGGCCGGACAAGTCCTTTACGAAAAAGGCACTTAGGGAGTTTCCGTTAAGCTCTTTTCTGACTCCTAAAAGAATGAAAAGATCGCCGAGCAATCTTGCTTCCTTTCATGCTCGCTAAAGTACCTGAAAGGGCGTCTATCTGGTATAAGTTTAACCCTTTTCCGGACCTGGTAGACTACTTACGAAAAAGGAATACTCTAATCACACGGCTAGAAGAGTTCTTCATTGCATCCTTTTATGCTTCTTTGGGCCTTGGAGACTAAATCTACGAAAAAGCAACCCCCTGGAGTCTTCTTATTTGCTTTCAGACTCTCTAAAATTGAAAGCAACCACGAGCATGAACTGTCCTGGGCTCGTAAAATCCACACGACAGTACCATTCCATCATTTCAGAGTCTTCTTATTGCTTTCAGACTCCTTAAAATTGAAAGCAACCACGAGCATGAACTGTCCTGGGCTCGTAAAATCCACACGACAGTACCATTTTACACACACTTCTTCTAGTTCATTAACCCATGAAGAAGTCTCCTCTTGTGCCTTCTGGCACTATGATCGATCATCTCGGCAGCACCCCCAAATCAGGTCGCCTTTGTTCAGAGTATTCTGCAGTCTCCTGCCATTTTACCCCAGCTTGACTCTCCCTCAGACCAGTCACCCTTCCCAGATCCCATACAGCTATGATCCCTTTCCCCTCAGTCAGTTTCATATGCTGCCCGATCACTCCCATTATCATACTCTGAACAAAGGAAGTTTGAGTCCACCTACTCTACTTGCCCAGTTTTTCCCTCCCAGTTTGTCCGTCCTACCATCAGTACTATCACATTTCGGTTCTTCACCTCGCGCTCCTGTCAAGGAAACATCATTGCCTTGATAGTTGCAGGTCTCCCTCTGTCGACGACAGCCCCTCTATTCCAGAGGATAGGCCCAGAGGTCCTTACGCCTTGGACTTATCACCATCTGTGGGAAGTGGCTACGGACCATTTTGAGAGGAGTCATCATTGCCTCTCCAAGTGGTTGTTTCTCACATGCTCGACTTCAGCACCTTGATCGCATTGTCGAGAATCGCATAGGGTTATATCCTTTACATTATGAGTCGAAGACCCCGTATTTCCCCCGACTCTAGCACATTGGTGAGTCCCTTCGGAACGACCAATTATATGTTCCTGTGGATGTCCGGGCTGCGTTGGCGTTTGTATTCGGAAGCCATCCAGTTATATGCTTCCTTGAGTACCCGTTTCAGTTCCAGTTCAGTGTACCATTGAGAGTGTGACCCTTGTCACTCTGATCCAGCCGATCATCAGTTCCCTTGGTACCACATTCAGCATCACTGTTGATATTCCGGTGCACCAGTTTTTCAGCTTACACATGGTCAGCCCAGCAGTATGTCCCAGATTTGTGTCTCCTCTGGACACCTATGATGTACACAGTGGTTATGTATCTTACAGGTCCCCCTTTTTCGGGCCTCACAGTTCTATTTATGTATCTTGATACGAGCATGGGTATGCCCGCCTCGTCCATACATTGAGATTATTCCTCAGTCAGTTTTTGAGGTCATGTATATGTAAGGTCCCCATTTTTTGGACCCCATTGTTATTGTTATGTTATATCCTGATACGAGCATGGGAATGCCCGCCTCATCCATATGATCAGATGATTCCTCATCCATTATTGAGGATATGTACTTTTAGTTCTTGCAGTTGTTCGGGATCGTTGTTCCAGGCTTCAGTTTGTTTCTTCTCTTCTCTCCACACCCCAGGAAAACCATTCATGACTTATGATGTCCATCGGCCATACGATGAGCTCCTGCCCTCGCACATCAGGGGGCAATCTGTTAACACTCAAAAAGTGTTCACTACCCAATCTACCACATTATATGGCTCATTTGTCCATTTTCCTACCATATTTCCCTTAAAATCCCAAAAAATCCCATTAAAAAGCCTCCAAAGGGCCTAAAATGCCTCCAAAAGGCCACAAAACCCTCAAAATAGCCTCAAAAAGGCTAAAAAAACCCCCTTTTCCTCCAAAAATATCCAAAATTCCTCTAAAATAGCAAAAACCCCCTAAAAAGGGAATAAAAAATATAAAATAATGAGGAAAAGGAGGAAAAAACCCTATACAGCTGCCCTAAACCATGTGTTTCCTAAAACCATGGGTCAGCACTCCACCACCAAAAAAGTATAAATAGGTGATGGAGATCCCTTATTTCATATCCACAATCAAGTATACCCTTACTCTGCCAAAATCTCTCTCGAAACCCTAGTTCACCATTGAACTACTTTCACCTTGAGAGCCACTTTTGGCCCATTCCCACCATTGGAGAAAGAGAAGGAGCACATTGGAGCTTGGAGCAACCCTCTTGGACATTGCAAGGAGCTTCATCAACCTTCACATTGAAGGGAATATTAATACAAAACCCTTGTTTACAAATTGTTGTTTATTTTTCATGCATGTGTTTTAGATTAGTTTTTATTTCCGTTTTTAGCTTAATTATTTACATTTACTGAACTGCTACTACGGAGTCCATTCTCCTTAGTAGGTGCTCATTTGCACAAGCTAGGGGTAAAACCCTAGCTACACCTTGCTATGTATGCGTACCTGCATTGATGATCTGGTGCGTTTTTCATGGATGGTGGATTTTGTAGTAGATTTCTGCATGTCAGTAGTTACGTGTGTGGGCTGCTTTTTCCTTTTTCCTTGTTTGAATTTGTTGAACTGGCTTCTTTTGAAAGTTGTGCCAGTTGTTGATACAACTCATGTGATGATGCTTCATATTGGATGATTCAATGGCAGTATGTGACTGGCTCTCTTGAATAAATTGTAGGCTCGCGTGAGTATGTTGAAAAGAATGGAATGGCGCGTTTGAAGAATTCCGTAGTAGTTGATTACTGATTGCTGAATGTAGATGTGGCTGGCTCGCTTGAGTGTTGATATGTAATGTATCTGGCTCGCTTGAATTGAATTGTAGACTTGCTTGAGTGCTGATATGTAATGCATCTGGCTCGCTTGAATTGAATTGCAGGCTCGCTTGAGTGCTGATATGTTCGTGGATGCTTCATATTGGATGTTTTTTCTCTTTTTTCTCTTTTTTTCTTTCTTTTTGTCTTTTGTCTTTTTGTCTTTTTTTTGTTTTCTCTCTTTTTCTTTTTAAATGAGTTGAATTTCACTGATTTGCCGCGTCCTCTATCAACATCAACTGTTGCTGGTAGAGTTGCTGTGTAAATTCTTCTTTTGACTGCAGTTTCTTGTAAAGTTTTAGGCGATGCCCATTCACTATCATGGGGAATTCCTCTTCATCAATTGTAATAATTCTCACAGCTCCATTTTCATAAATCTTTTGTATAATGTAAGGTCCAAGCCATCTAGTGGTTAGCTTCCCTTTGAATGTGTGAAATCTGGAGTCGTAAAGTAGTGCGCAATCACCTTCGTTGAACTTTTTATCCTTCAGATGTTGTCCATGCCATTTTTTCTTTGTTGTTGGATGATTTGGGTATGTGTAAGTGCTTGTTGGCGGTGCTCATCCAGTTGATTCAGCTGTAGCATGCGTTCTTCTTGAATTTTTGATAGATCCATATGTAAATCTGTAGCAATTCTTAATGTTTTTATTTCAAATTCGATTGGCAGGATGACCTTTTTTCCATAGACTAGTTCATAGGGTGTGAATCCTGTAGTTGTTTTCCATGTAGTATTGTAAGCCCAGACTGCCTCACTAAGTATGTCAGCCCAATCCCTTTTGTGAAGTTGGACAGTTTTTGTCAAGATTCTCTCTAATTCCCTGTTGGTTACCTTAGCTTGACCATTTTCTTGAGGGTGATAGGAGGATGACTGTCTATGCTTTACATTGTTTCTTTTCATCAAGTCTTTAATTAAATTTGATGTAAATTGTGGGCCCTGATCAGAAACTACTTCTCTTGGAACCCCAAACCTATGAAATATCTGCTTAGTAAAGAATTTGGCCACATTGGTTTCATTTGCAGCAGCCAGTGCTGCTACTTCTGTCCATTTTGTAAGGTAATCAGTGCATACGAGGATGTAGCTTTTTTGATTTGACTGTGGGTTTGTTATACCTCAATATTACACATTATGTATTAGTGTCGCATCCTTGCATTACCGACCTAAACGACAGTTTCCCTTAAAGATCATCTGAACATCCAGAGTGAAAACCATTGACTGAGCACTGAAAGCAAAACCTTTTTCTGCCATCTGTCAACCCAACTTAGCCCTGTTTGCAAGCACTACCACTCCCTGCACATCTGCAGGGGTGCAGTAGTCATCACTACCGTGCATTGCTCCTTCTCTGGGGCTCGGTACTACCGCGTTATGCTCCATTATAGGGGCGCGGTAGTATGAAATTAGCCTTTTTGCCTTGGATTTTGGGATCTCAACCTTCGAGGAGATTTTATTGGGATTACCACCTTTGGTTCGATCCTAACTCCTTCTTTGTTTAGCTGGCCTGATCCACTAAACCCTCCATAGATCCACACTTCTCTCTTTGGTTAACCTTCCCATGTGCTATAAGAGAGAAGCTTTCCATGGGCCAAAGGGAGGAATTTTGGGGCATCAAACCTATGATCTTTAGACTTCTGCAGAGATAGCTAGAGGAAGCACTTGGAGCTGGAGGATTGGCTTGGATATCAAGAAACCTTTGTAAGCACTCTTCAAGTTTATAATAAAAGATAACTTTTCTTTTTTTTCCCATTTCATGTGTATTGTATGGATCTTTGATATGAAATGTATCTAGTTTAGATTTGAACTTAATCTTTGCTTCAAGGTATTTGGAGGCTTGCATGCTTATCCTTTGTTTGATTTCAACAGGCTCTACATTGGAGCTTCGGGATCAAGAGTTAGAAGCGGGACAAACGTCGAATGGGAAGGTGAGTTACGTCTTTCATCTCTTCCGAATGCATTTCATCTTGTTGTGAAGATTAGTTCAGGAACTCAAGGTAGCATTTGTTTCCTTTTTGTCTTAGCATAGAGTCAGTGCATCCTACTTTATTCTAAGAGAGTTTCTACCTATCCGTAGGGAGAAATATCTGCAACAAAAACTGGCGACTCTGCTGGGGACTTGAATCCATTTTCTTTGCTTGTGAAGTTTGCTTTCACTCATTGATTGTAAGAATTGGGTTCTTTCACCCTCATTCACTTCCCTGTTCTCTGCATTAGACTTCTGTTACAGATCAGTTAGTCCTCTGGGTTGGCAAACCCTTGAAAAGTCAAAATCTTTTCTCAAAATTCTGCCTCTTTCCCCCTGTTTACACACTACCGCACCCCCATAACTACCTACAGAACAGTAGTACTGCGCCTTAACCACTGTCTAGAGCGCGGTAGTCTAGCAGTACCACTCCCAAGTTGCCTGCAGGCCCGCGGTAGTTCTTGGAAAGTGTTTTTATTTGGTTTGTTTGGTTATTTTTGGGTCTTTTCGAGATTTGGATCCATGTTGACCCTTTGAGTAAACACTAGTGTTTGGGTCCATGAATCGTGCATACTACAGTCGTTTTGACCCATATTAAGGTTTTGAGATCATTTTTTGGTTTGGTGTGTTTGGATTGCTTAGCATCTTATTTCCTTTACATCCTATCTAATGATTGTTGGGAAAGATTGATTCCTTGTCTCCGCTTTAGTCCAAAGAGAAGCTTGGTTTTGTCACTCTCTTGCTATATTCATGAAACTGGAAAAAATGTATGTTCTTCTTTATTTAATTTGATCATTTGCAATTCTTGGTCTCAAATTCATAAGAAGGAGAAAGGCTTGTTTTAGATTTGTGTACATTTGAGTTAAAGATAGAACTGTTGAGTTCTTTTCTTTGTCTTCCATCTAATTGGAAACGTTTATAGAATCTTTCTTTTCGTAGCTTGGATGTGTCTTTTTCAAGTATGAAAAGATAAGAAATGGATTAGAATCGTTACGTTTGGTGTTCATATGAAGAACTTTTTCATTGCTTTGGGTTAGTTTTGGGTGCATATTTTACTTCCTTCTATCATTTTGGAAAGGAATAAAATTGCATGTGCATTGGGTTCTGCAAATTGGGAACAGAAAGAATTCTTCCTTACTTTAGCTAGTGTTCATCGAATAGTAAGGCTCATTTCGATTCATTCTCACTTGCATGGTTTGGGTCGTCACAACATCACCAAGTTTCACGTCCATTTACCCGATTGAGTAATACAACCACTAAAATTAATCTCTCTAACTAAACCAACATTAACCTCACTTGAGAAAATCAAAAGAATTTGGTAGTTAGGTAGGACACCGAGGATAGGCATCCAAATAATCCCCCCTTGTCATTTTCATCTGAGACATAGTCATTATCCTCTAGGGAACTAAAATCCTCTAGTATTTGTTGACACGGTCATACACCAGTTTGTGGAGGGGCCTCCCGACTGTTTTAAACTTTCAGGGGTTAAATCGCCGTGAGATTGAGAACCGGACGGACTCTGTGGAATGCCGCACTCCACTTATCCCTAAGGCAACACCGATCATTTTCTTCCTTGTGTTATACGGCCACCATACTGATAATACAAGGGTGATATGGCAGAAGTGATGAAAACCTTTTCCAACATGTCATGAACGAGGTAGCTTAGTGACTTTTCTTATAGGGCTCTTTACCCAGGATCCCTTTCGGTAGAGGGATATCCTTCCATTATTGGTCTCTCATTTTGTATTGTTCGACTTGGATTTCATCACCTTGCAAATGATACAATTTGTTGAGGTATCCAGCTCTTAGTTAGGAGGTTTTGCTTGCTATCTTGTAGAGGGTCTTTTTCTTTGTAGGGCTGCTTGTTGACATTCTGGTTGTTTTGTTGTACAACTCGCTTACTGTGGTAGCAGCCTTAGTATAGTTTTTTGAGCTTGATCTTTTGGCCTGTGAGCCTTGTCTTTTCCTAGCTCCCCTTTCGCACGCGCGGTTTCCTAAGGTTTTTTTTTTTGAGTTCTTTTTAACAAGACTTCATCTACATCATTTAGTTTTGTTTCATGGAGAATCTACCTCCATGCACCCATGCTCCTTCTGGGACTACCAATCCGGAGACCCCTTTTCAAGGGGTACCTTTTACTTTTCCTCTAGATGGAGATATTGGTCCTCCCTTTATTGCCACGTTAAATCTTCCTGGATTAACCATAGGATTACCGGTGTGATTATTCAATCTAGTAATTCCGATTGCACCCAATGTTTCGAATGTTAATTCTCCACCACAAGAGAGTCAACCCCAAACTAATCCTTCCCCTTCTTCATCGGATGAATCTTCTTCTGTTCCTTTTTCCTCGCCTGATCAAAGCAATAGTGTTAGTAATCAGGAGGATAAGAAGAAGAAGAAAAGGAAAGTTAAGAAGAACAAGGATAAGGAAGAGACCAAGCGTAAACCGGTTGCCCCTAATGGCACTCATTCTACGAAAACACCTCGTAAGCCCAAGTTCCCCTGCAAACTTTGCAAGGGTGATCACCTTCTCAAGGATTGCCCCGGTCTTTCCCGTGTGTCAGAAGTGTGGTCTAAAAAACCCAAACCACTTGTATCGTGGACCTCTGATCATCATGTTGATGACACTCCCTCAACCAATGATCCCTTGGTGAAGGGTCGGAAGGGTAAAGTCCTATATCCCTGTTTGATATGCAAGGGTATGCACCGTACTTTCCTTTGTCCAAGCATGGATGAACCTTCACGGTGGTTGGAAGATATTACTAGTTCTCAACTGGTGCTTCCAAAAAATGATTGTAAACTGTCCTTCGACCCCCCGTTGGTTGACCAAGTGATCAATTTAGTTTCATTTGCAATTGATCCCGCTCTCCCTTCCGAGAGTGAAGTGATCGAGTCACTGTCATCTCCACTCGATCTCGCTCTTTCATTAAAGAAAGTCCAGACTGAAGCAGTCATCTTGACACAATCTTCGTCTCATTCTTATCTTCCTAGTGAGAGTGAATTGGAAACCACTGATGTTTTCCTTATCGGTTCAGAATGTCCTCGGCAAGGGGAAACCCTATCCATTTCCGTGAGACCCCCTCCAAGTACTGAGGTTATTTCCTTTGATTGGAATGGTCTAACAGAATCTCGTCTTCCTTTGCGCGTTCCTTTTCAAATATCTGTAGGAGTTTCCGATAAAGAAATTTTTCGTACAATAGTTGATGAAGTAGCTTCTGTTAGTATTCTATCCTCAACTGCTTGGCAAGCCGTAGGTTCTCCTTGGCTTGTGCCCGTCACTGACCAGATACTGGATTTCAATACAAGGCCTACTGGACCTTTAGGGTCCCTTCCTCAGTTACCTATCACTTTGGGAGGGAAAACTGTCTGTATTGATGTCATGGTCGTCCAAGGTCCCTTAGATTTTAATCTACTCCTTGGGCGTGATTACGTCTATGCAATGAAGGATGTAGTGTCCTCACTCTTTCGAGTGATGTATTTTCCCCATCATGGGAATGTTGTGACCATCGATCAACTTTCCTTTGTGACGCCCACTCATTGCATGACTCCTAGTCACCATACTTCCCTAGATGTTCCACATGTTTTAGTGGTTTCTTCCCCCTAAGGTGGGGGACGTTGGAGCAAAGTTCTATTTCGGAGTCAAGCTCATTAAAAAATGAAACCATTTTCTCAAGCATAGTTTACTTTTGGTTTTAAGCTTGTGTAAAAATGAAACCAACCATCATTTCAAGCATAGTTTACTTTCGGTTTCAAGCTTGCGTAAAAATGAAACTACCTACGAGCATAGTTTATTCTCTGTTTCAAGCCCATTAAAAAATGAAACCGACCCTCAAGCACAATTTAATTTTGGTTTTAAGCTTGTGTAAAAATGAAACCACTCCCAAGCATAGTTTACGTTCGGTTTCAAGCTTGCGTAAAAATGAAACTACCTTGGAGCAAAGTTCTATTCCGGTGTCAAGCTCGTTTAAAAATGAAACCATTTTCTCAAGCATAGTTTACTTTTGGGTTTAAGCTTGTGTAAAAATGAAACCAACCATCATTTCAAGCACAATTTACTTTTGGTTTTAAGCTTGTGTAAAAATGAAACCAACCATCATTTCAAGCATAGTTTACTTTTGGTTTTAAACTTGTGTAAAAATGAAACCAACCATCAAATGGAGCATAGTTCATTTTCTATGTCAAGCTCATTAAAAAATGAAATAGGTTCCTATGAGCATAGTTCCCTTTCTATGTCAAGCTCGTTAAAAAATGAAAAAGGTTCCCACGAGCATAGTTTATTCTCTGTTTCAAGCTCATTAAAAAATGAAACCGACCCTCAAGCACAGTTTACTTTTGGTTTTAAGCTTGTGTAAAAACCAAACCAATCCAAAGCATAGTTTACGTTCGGTTTCAAGCTTGCGTAAAAATGAAACTACCTTCGAGCATAATTTCTTTCTGTTTTAAGCTCATTAAAAAAATAAAAAGGATCTTTTCAAGCATTGTTATTATCTATTTCAAGCTTGTGTAAAAATGAAATAGATCTCCCTTCCATTTGTTCGAGTCTCTCGCTATAATTAGGATTTGAACGTTCATTTCATCTGCCTGGGTCACTTGGTCCTGGTTCTCCCTACCCCCCCTGGTGAACACATTCAGATTAGTAGCCAGGATTTTTGGGTAAGGAAGAAGAGTAGTCAGACGAAACGAAGCTTGGGGGGCATGCTTAGCCGTTAGCAATCATGCTGAGGGCATTTACCAACCTCTGGTCATCATGTTGGGAAGGAACCCGTCAATGGGCCTTAACTGTGAGCGGAGTTTACCATTGGCTTCAAGCTCATTAAAAAATGAAACCAGTAGTCTAAGCAAAGTTCTACTCCCGTGTCAAGCTCGTTAAAAAATGAAACATATCCTTTCCCTTTGAGTCAAGTCTCCTTGTAGACTTAGTACCTGAACCTTATTTTCATTCGCCTATACCTTAGGCGAATGAAATGAAGCTTGGGGGCATGTCTTCAACCTCTAAAAGTCACGTTGAAGTCAACTCAATCGCCTCTCCACACCACATTGGAGCTAAGTCACTTACTTCTAGCAAACATGCTGGGGGGCATGTACCAACCTTTGGATTTTGTGACGGGAAGCAGTTCACCATTGGGAACATTTCCGAGAATACTTTCCTTTTTAGGTTTCGAGCTCATTAAACCATGAAAATTATCCTGAGCATAGTTCATTTTCTGTTACAAGCTCGTTAAAAAATGAAGCAGACATCATGAGCATTCTTCCAACCTATCTTCGAGCTCGTTAAAAACAGTAAGATGGTGTTTGAGCTTACTTTTCACTTTTTTTGCGCTCTGGTTCAGACATGAAAAGTGGTTTGAGCTTACTTTTCTTTTTTCGTGCTCTGAATCCAAACATGAAAAATATTCCAAGTGCTTTTGATACCATTATCGTGCTCGTTAAACAATTGGAGTAAAAAGGTGTGTCTAACGAGTATAGGTTTATCACTTTATCCAGCCTCGCTAGAATATTTATGGAGAAGGAACTGTGCCGAGTTTACTTTTCTTTTGTCGTACTCGGTCATCAACCATGACAAAGTTGTACATGGAGTCCTCTTTAAGCTCTTTTCAGACTCCTAAAATAGGAAAAAATGGCCAAGCGAAATTGATTCGTTCACGCATGTAAAAGGATTTGAATGATCGTCTCCCTAGTGATAGTTTACCCCTTTTTCGAACTAGGGGGAACTACTTACAAAAAAGGAATACTCCATCCAATTATGACTGGAAGAGTCCTCTCCCGCGTTGTTTTACCCTTTTTCGGGTGATGAGGCTAACTTTACTAAAAAGGACTATTGGAGTCTTCTTTAGTCCTTTTCAAACTCTCTAAACATGAAATGACGACCGAGTTTTCCTTCCTTGGACTCGTTAAAAATAAACATTGAAGGGCCCACTTTGGGACGAACCCCTCCTTTCTCAGGTTCGAAAAACATGTGAGATTGGACTCATCTATGAGATGAGTTATACCGAGCATCTGTTATCCTCCTCAAGCTCGTAAAACAACAAAGAGGTACTCGTCCATCATGTCGGGGGAAAATGGGAAAATGAGTCAAGTTTACCTTGTTGGCAGCTTGTGAGTCGTCACCTTTGAACATGGCATGCATCCTCATCTTGTCTGTTTTGGGTAGTCAGTCTTGCTGATAGTGTCATCACTATGATCACGCGTCCTCATTATTGCTATGAGTTCACACTTCCTGTGGTTTTGTCTGTTCAAGTAGTCCCTGCTGCCAAGCTCTGTTTCATGCCGTTATATGTTCAAAGGGTTATTACCTTGAGTCCACCTCCACTTCATGTCAAACCTTCCCTTTGTGTTAGTACATATTTTGTTGTTTCATCGGTCCATACTATCTCTCATCCTGATTTCATGTCGATGATGTGGGAATCATTATGGCCCACCTTCGACGAGTCTATTCCTGTCAACACCAAATCACTATCCAGGAATTAGACTTAGGAGTCAACCACTAGTACCTTGGTACCTGCATGCCTCAATGGCAGGTTTCCTCGTGTTCGACAGTAGGTTTTCATCATTGACCTTTGATTGAATGATCTCTCAGATGCTCGACATCAACTCCTTTATTCGCATTTCGTTGAGATGTACTATAGATACCTTGGGGATCATTGTCATTATTGGTGATTTCCCTCGCATTTATTAAAGGTTCACATCATTGACCAGTAATCAAATGGTTTCTACCATGTTCGATTTCAACACCTTCTAATCACATGGTTAGATTTGTATTGTTTGCGATCGGGTAGAAGACCCTGGACACCCTTTTGTATTTTGATTACGTCCAGGTTGCAATGGAGATTTTTCTGTATTGTCACACAGATCCACTAATGTATTGGTCGTGGCTGTGCCATTATTGTCTCATGGATCTATGCTTGTTAATAGTAGCCATGATTTTTCTACAGTCTATATCATCTCAGTACTCATGGATCTGCAATGTATTGGTCAGCAGCCATGCTTTGAGTCATTTGTTTCCGAGCATGGGAATGCCCACCTCGGTGGTATATCTGACATTTTGTTTCTATTTCAGCTCCTTGTTGCTCCCCTCGATGCTATCTCCGAACCATATTTGTAAATTATTTGGGTCATCAGTCTCTTCTGACCTCACACTTTAGGGGGCATCTGTTATACCTCAATATTACACATTACATATTAGTGTCGCATCCTTGCATTACCGACCTAAACGACAGTTTCTCTTAAAGATCATCTGAACATTCAGAGTGAAAACCATTGACTGAACACTGAAAGCAAAACCTTTTTCTGCCATCTGTCAACCCAACTTAGCCCTGTTTGCAAGCACTAACGCTCCCTGCACATCTACAGGGGCACGGTAGTCATCACTACCGCGTGTTGCTCCTTCTCTGGGGTGCGGTACTACCATGTTATGCTCAGTTATAGGGGTGCAGTAGTCTGAAATTAGCCTTTTTGCCTTGGATTTTGGGATCTCAACCTTCAAGGAGATTTTATTGGGATTACCACCTTTGGTTCGATCCTAACTCCTTCTTTGTTTAGCTGTCCTGATCCACTAAACCCTCCATAGATCCACACTTCTCTCTTTGGTTAACCTTCCCATGTGCTATAAGAGAGAAGATTTCCATGGGCCAAAGGGAGGAATTTTGGGGCATCAAACCTATGATCTTCAGACTTCTATAGAGATATCTAGAGGAAGCGCTTGGAGCTGGAGGATTGGCTTGGATATCAAGAAACCTTTGTAAGCACTCTTCAAGTTTGTAATAAAAGATAACTTGTCTTGTTTTTCCCATTTCATGTGTATTGTATGGATCTTTGATATGAAATGTATCTAGTTTAGATTTGAACTTAATCTTTGCTTCAAGGTATTTGGAGGCTTGCATGCTTGTCCTTTGTTTGATTTCAACAGGTTCTACATTGGAGCTTCAGGATCAAGAGTTAGAAGCGGGACAAACGTCGAATGGGAAGGTGAGTTACGTCTTTCATCTCTTCCGAATGCATTTCATCTTGTTGTGAAGATTAGTTCAGGAACTCAAGGTAGCATTTGTTTCCTTTTTGTCTTAGCATAGAGTCAGTGCATCCTGCTTTATTCTAAGAGAGTTTCTACCTATCCGTAGGGAGAAATATCTGCAATAGGGTTGAATGGGCCAACAAAATAAAATCCCCACTTTTCAAATGCCTCCAAGGATATTTGTGGATGGAGTGGCATCTCTTGTTTTTGTGTTGGTTTTCCTATTCTTTGGCAATCATCATAGTGGGCCACATACTCGTAAGCATCTTTGTGGAGTGTTGGTCAATAATACCCTATTTGCAAGATCTTGTAGGATGTCCTTTTTGCAGCATAGTGTCCTCCACAGGGTTCATTGTGGGTGGCATGCATTATGTCATGTACTTCATCTTCCCTAATGCACCTTCTAAGTATTTGATCTGGTCCCCGTTTAAAAAGCATGCCCTCTATCCATGTATATGTGGCACTTTGCCTTATTAATTTTGTCTTTTCTTTATAACTATAATGTTCTGGAAACTTCTCGGATACTAAATAGTTTGCTATGTCAGCAAACCATGGGATTGTTGTTGATATGGCAAAAAGGTGCTCATTAGGAAAGTTATCTTGAACCAATTCATTATCTTTTCCATGTGTGACTCTGCACAAAAAGTCGGCTACCACATTACTTTTGCCTAGTTTATCTATTATAGTAATGTCAAATTCTTGTAGAAGTATCATCCATCTAATAATTCTTGCACTAGTATTAGGCTTGTTCATAAGATATCTGATTGCTGAGTGGTCAGTGTGGATAAAACTTTGGTATCCTGTGATGTAATGCTTGAATTAATTGATTGCATGTATGACTTCCAAAAATTCATTCTCTGTGACTGTGTAGTTGAGTTCTGCCCCAGCCAAATTTTTGCTTATATAGTATATGGCATAGGGTTTCTTTTCTCGTTCTTGTCCAAGCACAGATCCGATTGCTTTATCTGATGCATCTGTGTGGATGTGAAATGGAACTTCCCAGTTTGGTCCTTGGAGTACTGGTGCTGTGATTGTTTTTTGCTTAAGAATTTCAAATGATGTCATGCAATTGCTTGTCCATATGAGATCATTGTCTTTTGTGAGAAGTGCAAACATTGGGGCAGCAATTCTGCTATAATTTTCAATAAACCTTCTGCAGTACCCTGTCTGTCCAAGGAAACTTCTCACATCCCTTTGTTTGACAGGTGGTGGCAGCGTTTTGATTACTGATACTTTGGCTTGATCAACCTCTATCCCTCTTTGTGATATATGATGTCCTAGACCGATGCCTTCTTCCATTAACATCCTGCATTTGTCATTGCTTAGGCACAAGCTCATTTCAATACATTTTTTTAATACTAATTCAAGATTGTTCAATGCCTGGTCAAAGTTCTATCCATAGGGTGTGAAATCATCCATGAAGACTTCCATTTTGTCATTTATAAAATCAGAGAAAATACTCAATATGGATTTTTGAAATGTCACTGGGGTGTTACATAAACCAAAGGGTAGGACCCTATAGGCATAAGTTCCCCATGGGCATGTAAAGGTCGTCTTATCTTGATCAGCTGGGTGTATTAAAATTTGGTTGTACCCACTGAAATCGTCTAAGAATGAAAAATACTTGTTTCCAGATAATGTATCTAGCACCTGATCTATAAATGGAAGTGGAAAGTGATCTTTCTTGGTTGCTTTATTCAGCTCCCTGTAGTCCACACAAATTCTCCATTTTCCTCCTTTTTTGGGTACTATAACTAGTGGTGAGACCCACTCACTATAAAATATTGGATAGATGAACCATGCATCTAATAACTTTTGTAATTCCACTTTGACTATGTCTTTTAATGCAGGGTTCAGCCTTCTTTGTGGTTTCCTGATAGGAGTAGAACCTTTTTTGATGTAAATGTAGTGTTTGCAGATATCGGGATGTATTCCTTTCATGTCTACATATGTCCATGCAAATGCTTTACTTTGTTCTTATAGTATCTTGATTAATTTCCTTTCTTGCTGTGGTTCCAAATTGGAATTTATGTTGACTGTTCTGCCAGGGTGAATTTCAACGAATTTTACCTTTTCAATATGTTCTTCCAGTACTTCTGTCCATAAGTCATCCATGTTCTGTTTTGAACTGTCACCTGTTTCTGTGGAAAAAAATTCTTGAATAACATGATTGTTAGAAGATACATTCTGTATAAATCTATCTATATGTCCATCTTCGTCTATTGCTTTTAGTGATATTGCAGCATCAATTGTTAGAATAGGTCGGAGGTTGTGATTTGGTGTGTTCTGGTAATCATCAGTCCAATTTTGATATTCTAACTATGAAGATTTCATTGCTGGTGGGTAGATTGTGATTTTCTTCCTAGCATGCGCACTGGTGATTGTCATATTTCCTGATCGGCAACCTATGTAAGCGTTCGCAGTTGCTAACCAAGGTCTACCTAGTATAATTGGATAGCCACTAAGTTTGCTTTTGATTTCAATTATTATAAAATCGGCTGGGTATTCCCAAAATTCAATATTGATCATAATGTCTTCTAGCATTCCTTTGGGTTTCACAGTGGATGTGTCTGCTAGTTGGAGTACTGTTGTGGTTGGTCTGACCATTGATTGGAGTCCCAGGTATAACATGGTTTCCTTAGTCATGACATTGATCGCAACTCCCAAATCTATTAAGCTTTTATTTATTTGCTTGTTATTTATGGTGACGTTTACTACAGGACTACCGGGATCAAGATATTTAGGGTTTATTATGACACCCAACATTAAATCGGCCAATTGTCCCACTACATTTATAGTTGGTGGGTCACACTTTCTCCTTCCTGGTTTCTTTAGGCAATTCTCCCTAATAAATTTGTTGCAGATGGGCACATCCCTTATGGCTTGTAAAATCGGGATTTGGATGTTTAAGTGTTTGAATTTGTTTAAAATTGTATTCTCTTCCTCTTCTTTTGTACTTCGGACTAGTTTTTCTGGAAATGGAGGGTTTCTGTTGCGTGGGAGTGGTTGGGTTTCGTCCTCAGGAGGTACTGATTCGTCTGGATGCTGAACATAGGGTTCTGCTATTTGTTCTTTCGTTTCAGGTTGTTGGATGTTGTGTGGGGATGTATTCTACAACGTTTTTCCAGATTGCAGGTTTATTTCGTTTATTTCTATGGTGTCTACAACATAGGTAGAGAATTGTGTGATATCAACATTATATGTCTGTTGCTGTTGTGGATGTCTGTTATTATTAGGATTTGGGATTGGTTGGGATGGAATGGGTGGAGGTCTGGGGGGTGGCTGAGGTTGTGGGGGTGGCATAATAAGTGGCTGTTGTAATGGCGCCCTCCAATTTGATGGATGGGGGTATTGATTTGCATAATTTGTGGTGGTTGGAAAAGGTGGGGGGTATTGAGGATAAGACGGTGGATAATACAGTTGTTGATAGGATTGTTGATATGTTTGTTGATTCTGTTTCCATTGGTTTGGATTTGGCTATGCTTTCCATAGAGTTGGTGCAGAGTTCCAATTTGGCCGTCCTTGATTATAGTAGGCTTGATTGCTCTGTTGATATGGTCTAACAAAATTATTCCTCCTATGATTTATAAAACATAGCTGTTCTATTGCACCTTCAGTTGCTGGGTCTTGAATAGCCGCCTTACATGAGGGTAAGAGGGGACATTTATTAGTGGAATGGTCATCAGTGCAGAGACCACATACTTCTATTGTGTTCAAGGTGCACTACCCCTTATCATGTTTTTTTCTACAATGAGGACATAATACTGTCAAGGCTTGGTTAATTTCATCCTGCTTCTTTTTTATTTGAAGAGCATCAAGTTGCATGGCCAGAGATTGCAGGATGTCAGTCTTCATGTCATCTAGCAGGTTTCCTAAATCATATTTTGTAAGTGTTGGTCCTGAAGATGTTGATCCACCAGTAGATGTGTGTGTATCCCTTGTCCCATTCTTAGTTTTCCTAGATCTAGAGTAGTTTTTGAAGATTTGCAGGATCTGGTCAAAAGATTTTTGGAATATATCTCCATCTCCTAGAAGATTTAAGACTTCAAAATTCTCTTCTTTTACACCTCTAAGAAGGACAAGTTTTAGTGATTCAGGATCCAAGGTGCAATGACTGGCTCATTTGTAGCTGAGTTGAAATCTTTGGGCATAATCTTCTAATGACTCTCTTTCTCCTTGTTGCATCCTAAAGATTTCATCCCTAGTATATTTAGCCTTGCAGTAGTCCCTATATTTTTCTAAGAATGCCTGTTTCATTTGATCCCAGCTAAAGATACTATTCCCTTCAAGGCTCATGAACCATCGAAGTGATAGGTCTTTCAGTGTGGAAGGAAAAAGCCTTAGCTTTTGTGCATCAGTAGTGTAATCAAATGATTTGCAAACTACCTCAAAATCAAACAGGAATGTGTTAGGATCTTTTGAAGTCAAACCATGGAAGTTTGGTAGATTATTAGGATTGATGTTCTTCATCCTGGCATCTCCAAGAGGTATGTTATAGCTTGAAATGACACCTCTCCGTCTATGACGACACTTGCATCCCTTGGTCGCATGACGACACTTCTTCAGATCAATTTCAGTCACACAACAGGACATTTGTGGATGGATGAGTCATTTGGGACACTAAAAATGGTTGAAATTACCTCATTCTTGACCCATTTGATGATTACAACCCTTAGGAGCATTTTTCCAGACCAAACCATCTCCTGAAAATGAGCAGAAAAGCCTGTTTTTGGCGATTTTTTCACATGAGCGCTACTCTACCTTAACAAACTAGCATGTGTACCCTACTCTAGTGTACAATAGTAGCGCTCAACCCTCTTGAGTGCTACTCCATTGTGAAATAGTAGCGTACACCCCTGTTTTGGTCAAAATCTCGAAATTTGAGTAAGTTAAGTTGGTTGGGAAACCTCCTAAGCGGTTATAACTTCTTTTCCTCTTCCTCATTGACTATATAAGGAGGGTAGAAGGTCCATGTGAGGGGACCAAGTCTATAACATTGTTATGCTGGAGGAATGGAGACCCTCATCCCCCTCTCTTGTGCTTAGTTTTTGATAAACCCTAGCACTGCTGGTTAGAGGTTGGGATCCTTGGAGAACGGAAGCAGGAGACCTTGAATCTAGGCTTCGTGAAGTGCCAAGCTTGAAAGAAGGTATAAATTTATGTACTTGCTTTCAATCATCAATAAAGATCAGACGTTCTTCTCTTTCCAAATATGACTTATTTGTGTGTCTCAGATTTGATTACTGCTTGATGATAGTTTGATGTCTTCTTCTGTCATGAATATCAGTCTTATATAAGTAGTCAAATGTATTTGAGAAATGTATCAAGTTGTTTTGCAGGTCTGGGCATTGTGACACTGGATAAGCATTGGAGAGCGAGGGAGGCAAAGCTATGATCAACCTTCTGAATAAGGTGCCTACATCTCCAAACCCTATTCTCTTCATTTATTTGTTGTACTTGCAAAATGCTTGTAAGTTTATCTTTATCACCGTAAGTTGGTAGTTTCTCCCCTGAACTATAGGTGCATTTTCCCCACAACAAGGTATGCTAATGGGAAAGGTGAAAAGCTCCCTAGGTTCCTCCTCTTCGTTTGCCATTGTGGTGTTTGAGCTGGAACTGGTAGTGAAGTTGCATCTATTTGGATCATATGTGGAGTCAGTTTCGTTTTCAGAGTGTAGAAATTCAAACTGAGAATGGTCAGAACTGTTATTATCGTTGTTGTTCATGGAATGCTTGGGCAGAAATCGGCCAAACCTATCCCTTTGCCGACGAGGCATTCATTGGTAAAAAAAACATTTATGTTTTTGTTTTATGTGATTTTTGTTTTCTTTTTGTGTTGTTTTTAGGTGATGTCTCCTAAAAGATTTAGCACCTCCCCGGCAGCGGCGCCAAAAAGTGGTGAGCTCCCAATATGGATTCCTAATGAGGGAAGCTGTATTAAGAGCCTACTTTAATTATCAACCCAGGGAACGTACAAACTTTAGAGGTGCAGGCACTATCTGTGCTCTTATAGGATAATCTTTGTTACGGCTGGGTATCAGTATCAATGTTTTAAAGGTTACCTACTCAATACATAAAACTGTTTATACTAGGGAATTAAATACTGGGAAACAATAAATCTATTTTAGAGAATTAAAATACTAAAAGCAATAAATCTATTTTTAAAGAATTAAAATACTGAAAGCAGTAAATCTATTTTAAAGAATTAAAAGTGTTGAAAGTGAAAGAGATATTCCTATGAATCTACCTAATGATAATGGTGAATCTAGACTATGAAAGTGAAATACCATAACAGATCTATTCTAAATTAAAGAAAGCGAAGTCTGTAATTACTTATGCATAAAACTAGAATTCTAATCTAACATCTCATGCTACACATCTATTATTAAGAAATCAAAGAAATCAATCTCGAGAAAGAATTAATCATGATGGGAACATTCATAAACCTTAGATCTAAACCATGATTTTTGAAGGCAATGCTAATATATATGGAATCATTATTTAAAATGTGCGTTGGAAGAAAGCAGCTACATGACTACTGAAACCGTATTGCTGAACTACAGGACGTATTATAAATTACTACAGAATAAAGACATCATTCAAATGCTTCCATATGTGATATAAATTTTCATCACTGTAAAACACATAATCCGAAATACTTGAAAAATGGAAATCCCCTGACTTACGTGTTGGAGGGGCCCCTCTCCAACCCGTACTTAGGAGGAAAATAAACTTATAGACATTGACTTGGATTTAACATCAATCTTCCATTAAAATATAAATTCCATGTCTTCACAAAAGTCTGGAACTCAGAAGTATCTCAAGAGTGTAAAAACGTAAAACAATGTTTCTCCAAAAATGTCAACAGAGACCTCTCACTACCCGAGAGGTCCATATTTATATGATTCTTAATGCTGAACCTAACTAACTGTCTAAATGCCGATTATCCTTGAACAGGAGTGCATTCTCTAAAAATCAGGAAACAGGGCGTCGAGCTGCATGATCGCTCAGTCTTCTACGTGTTCGTTCTTTAATGCCCCTGAACCTACTCAATCATGCTTGATTTCCACAGAATTAGTTTATTGAATACACATTTTAAACATACAAGAATAATCATCAAAAACAAGTTCATTAAATAATTAAAGTAAAACATTTTTCGCACAAATGAGTGTGTTTCTTCGCCATTGCTTGAGCTTGACTGCGGGGAAAAGGTTTATCAAATACCTGAAAATTGGACTCATCACTAGTGATTGATGGATCTTTCCTCATATGTCGTAGACTTGCTCGTGGAACGCAGCTAGATACTGCTTCTTTTCATTTACAACCTTGAGCTGCTCTAACATCTATGCTTTTTCTTGCGTCAGCCTTTCAAACTGAGTCTTAAAGAATCCAATTTACTGCACGCTGTTGGCTTCATGCTTCTCCAATTCTCTTACACGAGCTTCTAGGTCCTTCTTCTCGCTTTTGGAGATTGCCAACTAGACCTCTAGTGCGCTCTTTTCACATTCGAGCTGTAGAATTTGCAAAGCTATTTCTTTATTTTCTTCTTGAAGCTCTTTGTACTTTAGCCTTAACTCATTGCCTTCTAACACCTCCTTCTGCATATTACCTTTTACTTTGAAACATTTTTCCTTGTACTTCCTTACTTCATCCACCAGACAGTCTACATTATATTTACTTGCTTGGGCCAAAGCCACACTGCATGCTGCTATGAACACAGGATCGTTGTCGGTCCCTTTAAAAAGTGGGCTATCTGATACTCTGATTTCAAATCGGCCCTCTCCAATTTTCATCTTCTTCTTTGATATTTCTACAATAACCTTCTTCCTTTTATCAAAATAAACAAAATCCAGGTTGGCCACTTGGTGCTGCTTTGAAGGAGTGTATGCGGTGAGTGCGAGCTCTTCAGTTGCGACAACCCCTTCATTAGCTATCCCCGATTGGTTTATTGTTGATAGATCCAAGTCCATGGCTTGCGGGCTAGACATGCCTTGCTCCAAAGCTCTCTTAGACTCTTCTGCTTCCTCTCTTACTTGCTTCTCTGCTTGTTCTGCAGTTCTGCTGACTCTCACTCCGTTTTCCCTCTTCTCGCCTGCAACTTTTCGGCCTCCTCCCTTTTGATTCTCTCGGCCTCTTCTTGCTGCAATTTGGAAACTTCTTCTTTCTGAATCCTCTCCTCTTCATCTTTCCGAGCTTTTGATTCTTGCACCTGCTAAGCTCTAGCAGCTTCTTCATCTTGCTGCTGCTTGAATTCTTGCTCCTTTTGGAGTCTTTCTTCTTCCTATTTTTCTTCCTCTCGGACTCCTCTGATTGCGATGTCCCTGCTTCTTGTTCTTTTGGGATCAATCCAACAGGTTTGGGGCTGGAACTTGCTCCTCTTTTAGGGCAGTAACGTTTTCCCAAGTCATTCATGTTCCTGGCACTCCGAAAAAATTCTTCATCCTTTTCCCAAATATGTGCGTAATCAAAAGTAGCTCTGGCAGAGGCGCAGTGCTCAACGACTTTGCCACTAGGATCATGCCTCCTAAAAAACTTTGTGCCGAAATGAAAAGCTTCTAAGTCCCGAGCAATGGTTTCACCCTCCTTTGATTTCTGGAGACTATATGCACCGATGGTGAAGGGCATTGGTGGGTAGAGACCTTTCTTCTTCTCACAAAGAATCTTGCTGACTTCACTGATGAAGAGCTGCCTTATGGCTTCTTTGTGTACTACAAAGTCCATGACACACCGAGGAAACAAAAAGGGAGGTTTAGTTTCTCCACTCATTCTGATATAGATGCCCTCGGGGGAGAAGTAATAGTCCCCAAATTCTTCTATGATAGGCATGGCATTTTTTGACAAACTATTTGGCTCTTCTTTAAAGATGAGCTGATACAGGGGCATGATGAACTTTTCGCAAACCTGTGTGTAGTGATTTGCGTATTTGTTTGCCCATGTGAGTTGATAAGCTACAAAGAGAGGGGACTCCTTTCTGTTCCAAACGCAACCCAGATCAGGAAAAGAGTGCTTGCTTAATAAGCAATCCATCAAATACGAAGACATGAAGAAATCGACTTTCTTCTGGGTCAGTCCTCCTTGGGAAGCATTTAAAAGTGAGACCATGCTGTCTGAGATTATGTTAGACCAATTGAAGATTGTACCGTGCATGGCTACATGGACCATCACTGGCACCCAACCAATCTTGAATACGTTTCCATTTGGCATGCTGAAAATTTGACTCAGCATTAACGCGATTAGTCTATAAGGAGTCCTTAAAAGCATACTTTCATACTCATCGTTGCCTCTCTGCCTTATTTGCCTTTCAATTATTAGCATCTTCCCGGATTCTACAGGGTCCACTGTTTGCTTTGCTAGCCACTCATTGTTTAGCCAAGCCCTTGCCTAGGGTAACCTGTAGGTAGCCATGATATGCTCTGGTGCGAAGGACGTGAGGCTCATCTTGGTGTTATCATTAATGAATCTCGTGTCAGTTTTCACATGGGGAATTATCCAGCCAATAACTTCTGAGCATGGGAATAGCTCGGGACGAGTTGTTGCCTTGTGAAGGCCAGACTTCTTGATGTTCAAATAAACCATGCTTTGTTCTAAGGTTGCATCAGGGTACTTCTGGTCTCTGATAAATCTGTATAACTCACCCCACTCAAATTCTGGGGTGGCTCCTGGGGATACTCTCGTGACAGCTTTTGTATCACAAAACATTGTCTCAAGCGAGGTATCCAACAAGATTTCTACATCTAAGTTTGACTTGGCAAGCTTAGCCTTATGTCTGGCAGATCTCCTATGCATTTCAAACTTGCAATGGCGAGGAGAGCACAAATGAAAAGTTTACAAGTTTATGAGCAACACACTGATAACGAGTCAAACAACATTCAAATTTATGATGTTTAACAGAACTTGAATATACATAGGTGTTAGCTTTCAATTAAAACTAGTCGCTTGAAGACAACAATAACAAAGAGGAGCATTTAAACAAAGTCATTCATGTAGCGGATCAAAGATTGCAATTTAAACAAGCCCGAGGGATGCTAGTTAGCACTTAACAATATCTCATCATTTGGAGCCCCAACATCCTACTGGGATTAGTCTTTAGAAACATAAACATGCAAAGCATTATCGTTGTGGGATAAGGAACTTTCTCAAGACATTATTTATATTTTCATAGGTTTAGCTATTTAGCAATCAATTGAAAGCGAGGGAAGAGCTTTTTCACAACACAAAAAAACGACTAGCAGGCCAGAATGCATGCGCATGGAGGAAACTGCATAGTGATTGCTGTGCAACTCTTTTGGTTCATAAATCGACTTGACGGGGATGAACAGGGAACAAGTTCGTGTTGTCGAGCTCATACGAGGTCTGGATATCAAGATTTAAAGATCAGGGAGGATCCTATTGGGTACAGGGCTCGAAAAATGATATGAAAATGGAAATAGTTTAGGTGTTATGACGACGTGGGTTCGGCCTTGGGAAACACCCAATAAACAAATTTAAAGATAACAATGAGCATTGAACGGGGTTTCCTACTGGACAAAACAAAAAGGAGGAGATTGAGGACCTACTTGTCAGTATCGGAATGGTTTGCTGTGGTCGATGCACGTAACCTGGACAGTGACAGTTTGCAGCTTCCAATGGAAAATAGTAATGCTCTCGGTCTTGGCAAAGATAGAATGAAAACCCTGTTGGACGTATATACATATAACAAGAGAAATTAGTTCCCGTGGGGTGGACAGTTGGGGTAGTAAATGTGCACGGGGCTCAATGCGAAGAGCAATAACTCCGCACGGGCCAGAATTGAATTCTCCACCAACGAGCCTTTCCCGCTTTCCAAAACTCTAGGCTGCGCTATGGCCGGCGATTCACAGGCTAATTATTGCACAACGGTCGGCGGAACTAAGGATGAACCTTACGACCAGATGCTGGGACGAAGGATTGAAACAAAGGTCGACGGAGTTTAA
This sequence comes from Larix kaempferi, assembly GCA_027924585.1. Taxonomy (NCBI): domain Eukaryota; kingdom Viridiplantae; phylum Streptophyta; class Pinopsida; order Pinales; family Pinaceae; genus Larix; species Larix kaempferi. Next base: position 2,234,899 of record BSBM01000997.1, read on the forward strand.
GCTAACAAGACGCGCAATGGTCGGAAAAATTAATCCTAGAAGCTGCGACCAGGAAGCGTGACGAGGAATTACGAGGCTGAGTCCAAAGGATGGCGCAAAAGATGGGTGGTGAAGTTAAGGTCAAAATTTGCTCAATGGTTGGCTAAAAAAACATTAAAATCTTCAACCAACGCTGACTTTAGCACCATTGATCGGTAAAATCAAAATAGAAATTTGCCCAACGGTAGGCGTTTTCAGCCTTAAAACTTGCGACTGATCGACGCAAGATAAACTTAACCACTATGCAACGGCCGGCTAAGATTCGGTTAAAATCCGTGCAGCGGCTGACGCTTTTATCATTAAAACTGCGCAACAGTCAACAGTTTTATTGTTTAAAATCTTCGCCCGAAGCTGACCAAAAGGGAAAAATGCCTTAGCAGAAAAAACAAAATTTTGCTGAAGAAAAAAGAAAACTTGAAGAGTGTAAAAAAAAAGTTTCAAAGGACCAAAGGAATTTTTCAAAAAATAAAAGGGGGGGCCCCATTATTTCCTAAGGGAATCATGGGGATCAAGTTGTATCAACATTAATTGGCGATTCGCTGGAAAACATAGATCTCTGAATTGATCTCTTTCTGATGTCGGAAAACTTACAAGTTGATGGCCCCATATGCAACAATTTTCTTAAGTTTTCTAATCTCTGGAAAGGAGGCGATCATTTCATGAGGATGGTCATTAGGGAAAGGGTAACTTTGAAATAGAATTCTTTACAACTCTCTAAGGGCCAAAGTATGAAGTTCATTTTAAAATCTGTCTTTCAAATAATCACTAAAATTGGACTCCACAGGATCGTAACAACATCCCACAGACATATTCATTTGTTCCTCATTCCCAATGATGTCTGCATCCATTTTGGATGCTTCTTAACTAATGAATTTTGTTGTTTGAGTCTTCCATAATTACTTTCTTCAATCTTGAGCATTTGATTTAGGTTCTTCAATCCATAATGTCCTTTTGTGTGAGCAAGATGTTTCTTTGATTGTCCTGCTCACGGATGGATAAGAAATTTGCTGGGATGACCATTTAGAACAACTTCCTTGATTGAATACATTTGCTTTTCTCAACCATGCTTTGATGGAGGCGAGAATTTACGTCTTTGTTCTTCTCAACCATGCTTTAATGGAGGTGAGAATTTCTGGAAAATAGACTCGATGATATAAGCTCTTTTGGATTTTGATTTGTAGCATGGGATCATTTTAAATACCATACATCTGCGAGGTGTGCTTCCTCTCCGGGGGTCCAATGTAGCAAACTTCTTGAGACAGTCATTAATGTGAGGGTGAATGGAGCCCCAAGATAGTAACAAGGAAAACATAAATCTCAGCTATTTAAACAGGGGTTAATGCGACCAAACAGAGAAGGATCTCTTCATTCTAGAGACTGATCAGCAAAAGCGAAGTCACATATATAAAATTTCCTCATAAGTAAATTCCAACCTTTAAGAACTGCGATATTCTTTTCAGAGCCCTATCTTTTCCAAAAGACAAAGGTTGGGCTGGGTTAAACAACAATTCCAACGAAAGGGAAACGAATCAATACAGGTATTAAAACAAGAAAGATTAAAGAACCTCACTAAGGAACAACTTAAAAAAGAAAACTCAGAAAAAATAAAACAGTGTTTATTTATGTACAAAAAGGTCCCCTTAGGACTAGGCGAAATACTGCTTTAAAGCGAGGCCATTGAGAGGAAGGTTTACTTCCTCCCCCTGCAAGTCTTTCATCTTATACGTCGATAGGCCAATCTTTTCAGAAACCTGATAAGGGCCAACCCATAAATGTTGAAACTTTGTGTGCATCCCCTTACCCTCATGCGGGTGATCCCATTTCAGAACTAAGTCACCTACTTCAAAGCTTCTCTTTCCAGATTTACGCTTATCAAACCACCTTTTGACTATGTCATGGTGCTGGTGGAACCGGTCTTTGGCTTTAAGCCGAGACTCTTCAAGCTTCAGTAGGGTATCAATTCTTGATTGTAGGACTTGACTGCTGAACCTCGAGAGGCTTGGGCCAATTGCAAGGATGGGAGTAAAATATTCGGAGGGAGAATGGCTTCCTTACCATAAACTAGGGTGAACGGGGAAACTCCTAAGGCATTCTTCGGAGTGACTCTGTCTGCCCATAAAGCATTTGGGAGGGTTGTATGCCAACTTCTTTGATTTTCAATCACAGTCTTCTTAAGGATTCGAATGAGATTCTTATTTGTAGACTCAGATAATCCATTTCCTTGGGGATAGTAATTGGATGAATAATGTAATTTAATTCCTATCTAATAAAAAAATTCATTAATCTTTATAGACGAAAAATAAGTTGCATTATCAAGACTAGGGAAATTGAAACCCCAAACCTGGTTATGATGTTTTCTTCCAGGAACCTGATAACTGCATCTTCATTTATTTTGCGCAGTGGAGCAGCTTCTGTCCATCTCGTAAAATAATCCGTAGCTGTCAGAATATACCGATGTTGCAACGAAGAATTTGGGTTTATCTCACCAGTAACATCTATGCCCCCTTGCTCGAATGGTTCAGAGATGGTAACTGGTTGCAACGGTCCTGCTGCTTGTGGCAGTCTCCCAGCACTTCTTTGACATATATCGCATTTCCGGGCATAAGCATGAGAATCCTTGAAAAGAGTGGGCCAATAGTACCCAGCTCTAAGAATTTTATGAGCTGTGGTATCTCTGGAATAATGTCCCCCAGCAGGGCCGTCATGCAATTCTTTGACCACTTTATCTGCATCTTCTTTCTCTAGACATCTGAGAAAAATACCATCATAATTCCTTCTAAAGAGAATTCCATCAATGATTTGATATGCCGCTGATTTCAGGTGGAGTGCCCTTCTTTTCTTAGAACTCCAGTGTTTCGACAAATATCCTTGCTGCAAATAATGCACTAGGTCCCTATACCAAGATTCAGAAGCTGTGAAAATAGGGCATACCTCAATCATATTTAGTTTCGCTTCATTTTCCCAATTCATCTCTTCATCAACTGGACGCTCAGTGAGTAATTTACATAACCCTTGACCCTTGATGATGGTGGCTGGCTTAAATTCCAAATCGTACTCCTGAAGAGCGGTGACCCAGTTTCCTCTCCTTTCTCCCAATTCTTTCTGAACGAAAAGAGACTTGACAGCGGGGTGAGGTACTATGACTTTAGTTTTGTTTTTTAGAATATATGGCCTGAACTTCTTTACCGCTTTGAATACGACATATGCTTTCTAGTCTACAATAGGGTAGTTCAGTTCAACGCCCTGCAGACCAGTGCTCATAAAGGAAATTGGGTATTCATCTCCTGATTCTACCTTTTGCGTGAGCACAGTTGCGAGAGAGTCATCTGAAGCAAACGTGTACATAATGAAATCATTATCGAAGTCTGGAATCCTTAAAGAAGGGGCATTAGCTATGGTAGATTTGATTTCTTTAAATGCCACTTTCTCCAAGTCAGTCCACTTGAACTATACACTCTGCTTTATCATTTGCTGCAAAGGTTTAACAGTCTGAGTGAAGTCAGGAACGAACCTTCGAATAAAATTAATGGTGCCCATAAATGATTGCATATATTTTTTGTTGTGGGGCATGGGAATCTTGTTGATGGCTTGCACTCTCTTCTGATCTATTGAGATTCCCTTCTTTGAAATGATATGACCTAGGAGTTTTCCTTCAAGAATAGCGAAAAATGCTTTTCTTGGGATTTAATGAAATACTGAATTTTGTTGCAGCGATCAAAGATCTGCTTCAAGTGAAAAACATGGTCTTCCCTTTTCTTTGAGAAAACTGTCACATCATCTAAGTAAACTACTACACATCGACTCCGCAATCCTCGAAAAGTAATGTCCATGGCTTCCTGGAAGGTAGCGCCTTCGTTTATCAAGCCGAATGGCATTCTGCGATATGCAAAGGTTCCCCACTTTGTACAAAAAGTGGTTTTGAGTCGGTCTTCTTCTGCTACTAGCACTTGATTGTACCCGGAGAAACCATCTAGTAGGGAGACAAGTTCTGATCCTAACACCATCTGTAAAATTTGTTCCATTGGAGGTACATGGTAGTTATCTTTGTCGGAAGCTTTGTTCAAATTCCGAAAATCCACACACAATCTTATTTATCCTGATTTCTTCTGCATAGGAACTAAATTGGCAACCCATTCCAAATGTTGGACTTTAAAAATGATCTTTGCATCCAACAAATTCTTCAACTCCTTTTGTATTGAAGGCTCAAGTGTCGGATGCATTCTCTTTAATTACTGCTGAAATGGCTTAACGCCTGCCTTCATTGGTATTATGTGCTAAATAATGTGAGTATCATATGTTTTTAGATCTTCATAAGTCCATGCAAAGAAATATTTATACTGTTGAAATAGCTTGATGAACTTATCTCTCTCGCCTGGCGAGCAACATTTCCCAAGATTAACATATTTTGGTTCAGCTTCTGTACCCATATTTACCAATTCATGCTGCATGGAGGAGCTGTGAGTTTTAACATTTGTTGGTCTTTTGAACTTGTTCTGCAGGTCGAACAGACTTTCAAGAGATCTCACTCCCTTGGGCATGAAGTTTCCTTCGACTACATCTTTGCTTTGCAGATTTGAATCATGTTTCTCTTCATCTATTATGGCTTCTTGGAAGACATCCTCATTTGTTAAGAAGTTGATGATTTGATCATCATCATCAAATACTCTAATATTCGTAATGTTATCCGGAACAGATGGCCTGAAAATCAATTTAATAGATCACTTGTTATTAGTAGGCACTAACATGGAAGTAGAGGTAGCTAACAAATCGGCTGCAACATTCTTTAATCTAGGAATGGAATTAATATTGAAAGCATCAAAACATGAAATCAAATTCCAAACCTCAACCTGATACCCTTTTAAGTGTGGTGAAAGGCAATGAATTGTATCTCTCACTTGCCTAACAACTATCTCTGAATCACCAAAGGATTTCAAATATTTAACATTTAAACTAATAGATTTCTTCAACCCATGGACCAGGGCTTCATATTTAGCAGTGTTATTCATGCATTCGAACTCTAGTCTACAAGATAAAAAGTGTTTGTTGGTTTCAGGATCAATTAAAACACAACTAGCTCCAGATCCTTCTTGAGTTTTGGAACCGTCAAAGTATAGAACCCAAATTTTTTTTTCCGCTTTAACTAAGTTAGTATCATTACCACCTAAGTCAGTAACTAATCCTACTATGTTGCAGTCAATATCACCAGTCCGAGAAAATTAAAGGAGATCAGACCATTCATCTGATTCGTGGCTAACATTTTCCGATTGATAATTGCCTGGTTCAATCTCTAAGCAATAATTTCTCAAAACTGAAGATGAGAAAGCAACAGCTTCATTCTTTTCCTCTAACTGAGTTACATTTTGTTTCATGTGGGGCTCTCTCAGTATTTTAATCTGATTTTGTTTGTTATGGTATGGCAACCACAAATGAGACCAGTCTGTTGCAAAGTAACCATTTAGTTTCGTAGACTAGTCCCTGCTCACTATCAAACCATAAGCCTCAGGAATATCAATTACCATTATATCAATAAATTGGCACACTCTAGGATCCGCTGAGAACCTAATAAGCACATCTTTTATTTCCCCAATGACTTTAACAACAGTTCTATCTAACTATGTGCTAACTGTATGATCTGAGACGGGGATGGAATTGGCTTCCCATTAATCCTTTTGCAAATTGACAGCGGCATGACATTTGAAGAAGCCCCCAAATCTACCAAATAGTTATGCACATTATGATTAAAAATTTCAAAAGTCAACAAAAAGGCAAAGTCTGCGATCTAGATTTCCCGCCAATGCTAGCTTCGTTTATCTCAGGATTTTCTTCAATGTTTTCTACCGAAGTACTAGCTTGTGGGTCAAAAGCTTCCAACAACTTCTTTCTTTGCTGGGGAAAACTACACATATCAAATATAGAGACATTTGATTTTGCCTTATTAATGTCTTCGATTATGTCATATCCCATATCACATTATTTTGAGACTTTTGGCTGATTTTTTGTTTTGTTTGGTGTAACTTTTGGTTGTTTAGATATTTCTGCGCTTGGTTCTTTTGTCACTACAGGGTTTTCCTTAGGCTGAGGCAAAATGACAGTTATGTGCTGCTTTGGAATTTCCTTCGCAACCTTGGCTTTAGGTGCATCAATGGTTTGATCAAGCACCGAGCCTTTACCTTTAGTGGTGACATTAACTGATGCAGTCTGAAATTCATCAGCAAGATCATCAAAAGAAGGTTCTTGCGCGGGTGCTCAATCCCATAGAACCATTGTGGTGTCGGGAGCGGGTTCTTCTTGTTCAAAAATCTATTCTTCTGCAGGATCTTTTTGATCTATTATCTGTGCATCTAGCATTTGATTCATCACCAGGCTCATTGAATTTATCCATTGTGGACAACTCTTTTTTGAGAGTTGTTCTTGATGGAAGGTACATAAATGGTCCATGCCTACTTCATTTAAATTTAGAACCACATAATTTTTTATAGGCGGAAGCGGCTTCCCACCTTCATCCCTTTTCTTATAGAAAGGTTTGAATGGTTGCCTGGAAGTGCTGGTTGTCTTATCTTTCTCCAGATCTACAATTTTATTAGAAAGCTTTTGCATCATTTTGACCATATTTTCCATATCTCTTGATGGTTCCTCTTTATTTCTGGTTAACAACAGAGGTTTCTTAACAGCTGATGGCTTTGTTTCCAGATCGAGAGAATGCTTAGCAATGCTGTCTGCTTCTTCTTCTACCTTCTTGGCTTCTTCAAATTTTTCTATCAATGTAGTTTTTTTTGTTCTTTTAACAAACATTGCTATGGGAGGGTCAAGGGATGTTGTATAATATTCAACTAAAGATTCTTCAACGGGTCTTGCTACATCACTAAAATTGTTTAACATTGTAGTGAATCTTTGATTAAATTCTTGAACCTTCTCTTTCTTTTCCATTCTCATGGACAACAATTCTTTCATGAGTGTAGCTACTATTTTCTGATTTCTGTACTTTCCTAAGAAACATTTCTCGAATTCTTCCCAATTCGATATTGAACTGGCTTGCAAACTAAAGTACCAGGAGGACACTTTGGCTTCGAAAGTGTAGGGAAAAAGTCTGCAGACTACATCTTCGTGTTGCACATTCAGAAGACTTAAAGCCAAATAGAAACTCTTAAGATGATCTTCAACAGAGATACCTTTCCCAGGATCATACTTGGGCAAAACCTTTTCTGGATTTTTGGGCAGATATGGCCCAACAAAATTCAACGCTCCTCTTGCTCTCCATGCCGACACAACCATGGATTTTGGTGGAGATTTATGTGGAGAATTATGTGGAGTATGTGGCTCTTCTATATTTGGAGGAGTTTCGAGTCTGATCTCTCCAAGAGGCTCTGTGATCTCTTCTAAAGATAGATCTACCAATTCTTCTAAGTTCTGAACAAGAACTGAATCTCTTGTGTATTGGGTTTCCCTCCTAGGATCTCTTCTTCTGGGTAGCAGGGTAATTACATTCAGACCACCAAGTTCTCTAACATACGAGCGGGTATGCCTTCTAAAATTTGCTACTTCTATGAAAGGAACAACGTACATCGTTTCTTGCTGTTCGATCTCAGCATTGAGATCTTCTTGATTTCTTGATTCCAGATTGAAATTGTCTGGGATAGCTGTTTCAAGCGAGTTTCCAGTGGGATTTATTCTAACGGAAGGATCTCCTTTGTCAGCGATGCATTGGTGGCCCTCCTTCTAGCGCCAAAAACTATTGATGCCCCGAAAATCGTTGCATCAATCAGCAAGGGATTCTCCCCAGTAAGCAAGCCCAATTAGATTGCTCACCGTTTGGTGTAGGGAATCCGTCCGGTTAACGGCTCGGCTACCATGTAAGATTTAAAGATTTGTTTTCTTTTCATCGGTTACGACCCGATCCACCATTTATGATTTTATTTTTAAAGATGATATGCAAGTGATGTAATCTAAATGCATGCAATTAAACAAAATCTTATCTAAAATTGTTTAAGCAAATTTAATCTATCCTTGTAAGGAGAAAACTAAAAGAATGAGTAATAAACTGGAATTGCAACCAAGAATTTCACAGATAGCTGTTCCAATTAATAGATGCACTTACAGCAGAAAAAAAAAAAGATGATCAAAGATAGCTTTGACAGAGATAAACATTCCATTACCAATTTTACACAGAAAATTTACATAGGAAAGTGAAAGCATTCATAACAGAGAAATAATTCAGATTAGTTAAGAATGATCTCAGAGTCAATGTATGAATAACGCAGAAAGAATTCGACCAACATTCAAGACATTTCCAAATCAAAATGCAGTGCAGGCTTTTCCAGGAAAAATAGAGCTTTCTTCATTGATGTAGCAAAGTAATTCACGTACAAAATTTAGTTTGTCCTTTCACCTGCCAAAAGTCCCATCTCATCTCTTCTATCCCTATATTTATAGACAAAATTTGTTTCTTCCCAAAACCTAACCCTAGGGAAACCCAAAAGTTTGTACTCTAGTGCCTAAAGAGACAAAACAATTTCCAGTTGTTTTACAAAACATTTATACAATAAAATAACTCTAGTTGTCTTTTCCCAAAATTTACAATAAAACAAATTAAATCCCAGATGGTCATGCCGCTTCAGTCGGTCTCTCTGTTTCTGCTGAACCGTCTACTTCAATAGGCTTGCTTGCTTCAGTTGGTTCGTCCTTTTCTTTAATATAGCTGGTCCATTGGTTAATTTCCCACAGAATGGTATTTCCACGTGCAGAAACCATCATCCTCAACGCTATTTCATGCTTATGCCAATCTGATTTGATGCTTACTGCTCCTGCTTGAGTTGCCAGAGCGATATATTCTAGGAAGTAGGCATGGATGGTAGTCTTCCCAATGAACCGATGGAGGTCTTGTGGAGTTAGGAGCTATATTTTCTTCAAGTATTCTGATTCTGCATCTAGGTCACCTTGCAGGTATTCCAAACGCTGCTCTCTTTCGGGAAATTCATAAATAGTTTGTGGTAAAACCATGTGACATTTCTCATGGGTGTCCCAGATTTTTGAGTAGAAAGCGTGACGGTTCTTGATGGTTTTCCGGATTTTAGCACATAACTTTGCACCACAATCTCTAATAAACTTCAGGACTCCTGCATCCAAGTCCACTTCATCAACGGTCTTAACACGCAGGTTTTCTGGGAATCTAGATTTCCCTTTCCTCCATTCAAAATGCTCATACATCTCTCCCAAGTGGTGTACATATCTCTTCTTAAGCTTCAACGCCTCGACTTCAATGGTAGTCATCCTTGTTATCATTCCTTTTACCTTGCAGACCTCCTCCGCGATCAACACTAGTGATTAATGAATCTTTCCTCGTATGTCCCAAGCTTGCTAGTGGAATGCGGCTAGATCCTGCTTCTTTTCATTTACACCCTTGAGTTTCTCTAATAGCTGTGCTTTTTCCTGCATCAGCCTTTCAAATTGAGGCTTAAAGAATTCAATTTGTTGCATGATTTTGGCTTCATGCTTCTCCAGTTCTCCTATGTGAGATTCCAGGTCCTTCTTCTCGCTTTCAGAGATTGCCAACTGGACCTCTAGTGTGCTCTTCTCACCTTCGAGCTGTAGAATTTGCAAAGCTATTTCTTTATTTTCTTCTTGAATTTCTTTGTACTTTAGCCTTAACTCTTTCCTTCTAACACCTCCTTCTGCATATTACCTTTTACTTTGAAACATTTTCCCTTGTACTTCCTTACTTTATCCACCAGACGGTCTACATTATATTTACTTGCTTGGGCCGAAGCCACACTGCATGCTGCTGTGAACACAAGGTCGCTATCAGTCCCTTTAAAAAGTGGGGTTTCTGATACTCTGATTTCAAATCGACCCTCTCCAATTTTCATCTTCTTCTGTGATCTTTCTACAATAACCTTCTTCCTTTTATCAAAATAAATGGAATCCAGGTTAGCCACTTGGCTCTACCTTGAAGGAGTGTATGGGGTGAGTGCGAGCTCTTTAGTTGCGACAACGCCTTCATAAGCTATCCCTGCTTGGTTTATTGTTGATAGATCCAAGTCCATGGCTTGCTGGCTAGACATGCCTTGTTCCAAATCTCTCTTAGACTCTTCTGCTTCCTCTCTTACTTACTTCTCTGCTTGTTCTGCTAGTTCTGCTGCCTCTCGTTCCATTTTCCCTCTTATCTCCTGCAACTTTTCGGCCTCCTCCCTTTTGATTCTTTCAACCTCTTCTTGCTGCAATTTGGAAGCTTCTTCTTTCCGAATCCTCTCCTCTTCATCTCTTCGAGCTTTTGCTTCTTGCGTCTCCTGAGCTGTAGCAGCTTCTGCATCTTGCTACTGCTTGACTTCTTGCTCCTTTTGGAGACTTTCTTCTTCCTCTCAGACTCCTCTGATTGCGATGTCGTTGCTTCTTGTTCTTTTTGGATCAATTCAACAGGTCTGGGGTTGGAACTTGCTCTGCTTTTAGGGTGGTAACGTTTTCCCAACTCAGTCATGTTCCTGGCACTCCAAAAAAATTCTTCATCCTTGTCCCAAAGATGTGAGTAATCAAAAGTAGCTTTGACAGAGGTGCAGTGCTCAACAACTTTCCCACCAGGATCATGCCTCCTAAAAAACTTTGTGCCGAAATGAAAATCTTCTAAGTCCCGAGCAAAGGTTTCACCCTCCTTTGATTTCTGGAGACTATATGCACCGATGGTGAAGGGCACTAGTGGTTAGAGACCTTTCTTCTTCTCACTGAGAATCTTGCTGACTCCACTAATGAAGAGCTTCCTTACAGCTTCTTTGTCTACTACAAAGTCTGTGACATACTGCGGCAACAAAAAGGGAGGTTTAGTTCCTCCACTCATTCTGATATAGGTGCCCTCGGGGGAGAAGTAATAGTCCCCAAATTATTCTATGACAGGCATGGCATTTTCTGACAAACAATTTGGCTCTTCTTTAAAGATGAGCTGATACATGGGCATGATGAACTTTTCGCAAACATGTGTGTAGAGATTTTTGTATTTGTTTTCCCATGTGAGTTGATAAGCTACAAAGAGAGGGGACTCCTTTCTGTTCCAAACGCAACCCAGATCAAGAAAAGGGTGCTTGCTTAATAAGGAAACTATCAAATACGAAGACATGAATAAATCGGTTTTCTTCTGGGTTAGTCCTCCTTGGGAAACAGTTAAAAGTGAGACCATGCTGTCTGAGATTATGTCGGCCCAATTGAATATTTTACCTTGCGTGGCTACATGGACCATCATTGGCACCCAACCAATCTTGAATACGTTTCCATTTGGCATGCCGAAAATTTGACTCAGCATTAAGGCAATGAGTCTGTAAGGAGTCCTTAAAAGCATACTTTCATACTCACCGTTGCCTCTCTGCTTTATTTTCCTTTCAATTATTAGCATCTTCCTGGCGAATTCTAGAGGGTCCACTATTTTCTTTGCTAGCCACTCATTGTTTAGTCGAGCCCTTGCCTGGGTTAACCTGTAGGTAGCGATGATATGATCTGGTGCGAAGGACGCGAGGCTCATCCCGGTGTTATCATTAATGAATCTCGTGTCAGTTTTCACATAGGGAATTATCCAACCAATAACTTCCGAGCATGGGAATAGATCAGGACAAGTTACTGCCTTGTGAAGGCCAGACTTCTTGATGTTCAAATAGACCATGCTTTCTTCTAAGGTTGCGTCAGGGTACTTCTGGTCTTTGATAAATCTGTATAACTCACCCCACTGAAATTCTGGGGCGACTCCCGTGACAGCTTTTGTATCACAAAACATTGTCTCAAGCGAGGTATCCAACAAGATTTCTACGTCCGAGTCTGACTCGGAAAGCTTAGCCTTCTGTCTGGAAGATCTCCTGTGCATTTCAAACCTACAATGGCGAGGAGAGCACAAATGAGAAGTTTACAAGTTTATGAGCAACACACTGTTAGCGAGTCAAACAACATTCAAATTTATGATGTTTAACAGAACTTGAATATACACAGGTCTTAGCTTTCAATTAAAACTAGTTGCTTGAAGACAACAATAACAAAGAGGAGCATTTAAACAAAGTCATTCATGTAGCAGCTCAAAGATTGCAATTTAAACAAGCCCGAGGGCTGCTAGTTATCCCTTAACAATATCTCATCATCCTGAGCCCCAACATCCTACTGGGATTAGCCTTTAGAAACATAAACATGCAAAGCATTATCGTTGTGGGATAAGGAAATTTCTCAATACATTATTTAGATTTTCATAGGTTTAGCTTTTTAGCAATCAAATGAAAGCGAGGGAGGAGTTTTTTCACAACACAGAAAAATGACTAGTAGGACAGAATGCATGCTCGTGGAGGAAACTACATAGTGATTGCGGCGCAACTCTTTTGGGTCGTAAATCGACTTGACGGGGATGAACAGGGAACACGTTCGTGCTCTCGAGCTCATACGAGGTCTAGCTATCAATATTTAAAGAGAAAGGAGGCTCCTATTGGGTAAAGGGCTCAAAAAATCATATGAAAATGGAAACAGTTTAGGTGTTATGATGACGTGGGTTCGGCCTTGGGAAACACCCAATAAACAACTTTAAAGCTAACAATGAGCACTGAATGGGGTTTTCTACTGGAAAAAACCAAAAGAAGGATACACTTGCGACCGATCGGTGCAAGATAAATTTAACCACTGCGCAATGGTCGGCTAAGATTCGGTTAAAATCCACGCAACGGTCATCGCTTTTATCATTAAAACTGCGCAACAGTTGACAATTTTATCGTTTAAAATCTGTGCCTGAAGCTGACCAAAAGGGAAAAATGCGTTAGCAAAAAAAACAAAATTTTGCTGAAGAAAAAAGAAAACTTGAAGAGTGTAAAAAAAGAAGTTTCAAAGGACCAAAGGACTTCTTCAAAAAATAAAAGGGGGGGCCCCATTATTTCCTAAGGGAATCATGGGGATCAGGTTGCAGCAGCAACAAATCTCTAGAACTTCATGGGGATAGTTGGAATTAGATTTATAAACATGTAGCTACAAAATCCATGGCTCAGTGTATCTTGAATTTTATTAGGCTTTCAATTGAATATCCTTTTTTGGAAGACAAGGAGATTCCGAAAAATACAATCATCCAAGGAAGGGATGCACTCCATCAAAGTGTTATACCATGTAATATGAATTTGTTCTTTCTATCAAAGCACTACCATGGTACCAAGGTAAAGCCCCAATCAAAAGATAAAACATAAGGTTCAATCTAGGCTTAACCTACAACACACCACCACTAAGTACATAAGCCTTAGAAATGCTAGATCACCATGAAATCCCATGTAGTACCCCCCTCTAACTAAAACTTTGGAAATAATGCACGTCAACAAGGGTACTTGCATCATCAAATATACATCCCCCTTTGGTGATGTCTAGCAATTTTACAATATTATAAAGTTATATCACCAATTCCACCAAAGAAAAGGTGTATCAACACAACACATCCAACACCATAGGAAAAGGAACATAGGAAAAGGAGAATAGAAAGGTGCTAATTCCATCAAACATCAAGTATGTCCACACTAGACATTCAACAAAAGGGGACCATGTAGAACACCTCCTCCTAGTGAAAAACTAATACCGTAGCATCATCATACATAATCACTAGGATGCTCCAAGAAAAATAATGATACATGAAGTAGAAAGCATCCATACCTCAAGAGAGTGATCCATCAACCAAAGGCATGAAAGTAGCACCAAACCACTAGATGATCATCAACCGTGACTATCAATTCTTGAACATAGAGAAGTGAATATCCTACACAAAAGATATTCATCAAGAAATTCACTGTCAAGAAGTGAAGAGGCTACATGAAGATGTATTCCCCCAATAATTCCATCCAAATGATTTAAATGTACCAGATGAAAACCCCATCAATGTGATGAAAATCATAATATGAAACCTCATACTATATAGGGTGTAACAATGCTCAAACTCGCCTCCATTTCCTTAAGATTATCAACCATGGTTTGCTTCATGCCTTTTTGGGAAGGAATACAAGTGGGTTTCTTCTAGTTCTTGTTGAATCGGGATCAAACATCTAAACCAATCCCTCCCCTATTGAAAGAGAGGATGCATTGTTATGTATTTTAAGCCTCCTTTGATGCAGACTCTCTTCAATCTCCCACTCTTGAAGGATCTCCGTTTCGACATCTTTAAAACAAACCTACATTTTGATGTCAATTTTTTTTCCTATTTGGCTTAGGATTTCTTCCTTCCTTCTCTACTTGATTTTGTTTGTTATTATGTCATCTCATTTATGGTATGAGTTGTGTTTGGAGGGTTCCCGAGTCAAAGTTATCATGTCAAGAGATCGGTAAGAATTACTATTTTAAGAGGAGTAATATCAATGAAGGGCTTCCATTCAATAACTCTAACTATACTATACTTTCTCATGATGATGGGATGCTAGTACATTGTATTTATCCAATCTTTCTGGAGATGCTCTTTTTTCAGCTTTCATACCATTGACTTGAGACATCAATATAGGAGTTTGTATCACTAGCATCATACAATAATATATTTTTTATTTCCAGATTCCATAGCGACATATGCTTGGTTGTAATGCTTTGAGGATGACTGTGTTTGAGTTTTCTACACTAATTTTTTGGACCACAGTTGGGACCATCTTTAGGATAATAACAAGGTGGTCAAAAACATTGGTGTAGAAAACCACAGTCATCCTCAAAGCATTAACCAAGACAATAATATATATTAAAAAATTTAAAAATAAAATATTAAAAAACAAAATAAAACTTAAATTAGAAGTATTGAATTATAATTGATAAATTTAAATTATAATACTACACCAAGTACCTCATAATCCATATGACCAAGTTAATGTATTCATTTGGGACTTGATCTTGGTTACTCTTTTTATTATCCAAGTCTGTCACATATCCCGATTTTGTAATTTCAACTTCGGCATAATTTAGTAGTATTGATGTCAATAATGTTCAAAACTTAGTTCAACTCAGTTTACATGATTTAAGAATTCGTTTTCAAATTGCCATCTGTATTCCAGAGGGAAAAACCTTCATTATTACTTTAGGCAAAGTCATTGTTATTTGAATTGGTATATTCTAAAGTGAAGTCGGGCTTATCAAACATGATATAACATCGAAGTGAGAAAAATGTAGACATGTCGTATGAGTGATGAAAGGATTGCTGCCATAGAAAAATCGTTGTGTGCTTTAGAGAACAACTGACTGATCGGTTGGTCTGCTGAAGAACTGATATTGGGCAGATGTGATGTGAGGTATACAATTGTTAAACCTAGTTAGGTTATCATATTCAAGTAAAAAGGAGCTACATAAATACCCATTGCACTGCAATTTTTGCTTATAACTAAATTTCATGTCTGGTTTGGTGGCACAATTAAACCCATAGGATTTAATTGTGCCACCAAACCAAATATACGACCAAATTAATGACCAAATATACGACCAAATTAATTGTGCCACCAAACCAAATATACGACCAAATTAATGACCAAATATACGACCAAATTAATGACCACAAGACAAGCTATAAATGACCAAACTAAATATGACTACATTTTTGGTTGTGTGATAAGAGATCGGAAATTAGCCATCAACGATCGCCAAATCAAAAGTGGTCATTTATATGCAGATTTTGGTCACTTATTTCTCATTTTGTACTAGATTCCTAACTAGGATAATGAGAGTGGGACCCTAATATCCATCAACCACTTTCAAAGAACTTCTCAAAAATTTACACTTAATCATCGGGACCCATTACATGGAAAACACATTTTTAACAAGAAATAAATTTCTTTGCTCAATGCAAAAAGGAATTGTTTTACCACCAATTATAGAGTTCTCAATTTATAAAGTGTTTTTTTGGGGGGGGATATAGTGCTTCTCGTGCCATTTTTTTGGTTTTATTGGTGATACAATATCATTTCATCCTTTTTAAGAGTTTTTTTAGTGATTACACACTAGCATCACTTTCTAGGGTGGTAGGTGTTGGGGGGGTGCTCTATGACCCAGAGGGAAACAAGAAATATATATATGCCTAGGGCCTAGGAGTGACATCTAACAACCAGGACAAAATGCTATCTCTATAAGGAGGACTCCACATTGTGAACACAATAAGAATCAAGGTTGTTACAATGATTAAAGACTCCATGATCACCATAAAACATTTACGAGAAGGAATCCAACAAAGAGATTTTCATGTAAGAAGGATAATGCTCCATATCCAATCTACAATGAACATGCTTAATGAGATCCTTTGTTTCCATTTCTATTGTGACCTCAATAATATTGTTGATGACCAAGCCAATATCGACAGTCATTTGAGTCCAGGGAAAATCATAGGAAAAGGGGGAAGGAAGGATACTCACCTATCCCCTAAGCATTGGTACCATAGTTATTCTCTTTAGTTCCATGTCTAGCATGCAAACCAAGAGCTTCAACAAGCACCACAAAGAATGTTGGAACATTCTAACCATCTCAACCTTGGTTTTGCATGCATGCATGCATTGGTAGTTGAGTCTCCTAGCACCTAGTCCTTGTTTTTGACCCCCTAGGGATTCATTTTGGTCATCAATAGCCTCCTTCTCCACTAAGAGTTCCTTATCCACATCATTGAAGTGTAAATGCACCCTCATGCATGATTTTAGGAGTCAATATAGTCAGTTCCATGAATAAAGACGCCTTGTCCCATTGATTGCCTTGTTAACTGACTGTTACACCTAGTTTCATTGAAATTGAGTGTAGGAGTGCCCTTTTTGACCACTACAAGTCAATCATGCGCCACTTTGGAGTCTCCTCCCCTATTTTATAGCCCTAATGACTCAATCATGTGCAAAACAACCTCAGTTGACTAGCCATTCATCATTAGTGGCCACTAGTCCTTGTCGGGTGATGATTCTAATGCAAACTAAGCCTACCACTTGAGATGAATTCGAATGACCTCTAAGACTTTCAAATTCTTAGTATTGTAACATATTTTGTTTACTAGATATTTTCTGTATCACATAGCAACAACAAAGTTTTTTATCTGAGTTTCAACTCATGAGTGAATTTAATAGCTTTTTCTTCTAAATTCTTTTTGTAAAAGCTTTGTGATCCCACCTGTGGAATTTCAAATGGTATCAGAGCTTGTGAGATCTTAGTAGATTCTGTATCAACCCTCCAAGATACATTTCCAAAGTATATTGGAACATTTTTTTGCAGGTTATTCCATCATCATTAATGCAAGCAAGCAACTAAAATGGATCTATCTTCAATACCAAAAATCTCTCCTTTCAATTTCTTCGAATGGAAGGATCATATGGAGATATTCATGCACAACAAAGGTATTTACAAAGTTATCAAATGCATTGAAGTTGAACCAAATGGTGCTTTAGATAGAGCCAAATAATTGAATACGCTTGATGAAGCGTATGGATTGTTGTGTCTTAGCATCTCTAAGGATCTTCTCTTTCGTCTATTCGGTCTGAAAAATCCCAAGGAGGTTTGGACAAATCTTGAATATTTATTTGGGAAAGAAGATGATTTGAGAGGGAATCAATTGGAGAATGTGCCGATCTCTCTTAGCCCCAACAACTTCGAATCCATCATAGACTTATTCACAAAATTCAAGAATTTGGTTGTGCAGCTAAAACTGTGTGGTATTGAGAGGAAGGATGAGTAGATAATTCTCTCAATTTTGTCAAAATTGGGACCAGACTATTTTGTATTCGTATCCTGTCATGTACCCACCCATTCAACCAATGCATGGCAGGGTAACATGATGCCAAAATCAGGGCTTTCACATGATCTCAGCCCATTGTTAGATTCATACAAATAAAAATGTGAGCGTGCAGATGTAAATCAAAGAAACTATGCACAGCGGAATTTAAAACAACATCCACACACACAATTTCATATGCATACAACATATCCAAAAACAATTATCAATCTAAACATTGCAGAAGTAAATGCATAGACAACAAGACACTTATCTTTATCGTGCAATTGTCCCAAGCAACTAGCTATGTCGCTACAACGTTCCACCCAGCCATAGGCTCTTCGACAGCTTATACTGAGTCCGTCCGAAGGCCACCCCCGAGCTGGGCATGATTCGCACAAGGAAAGGGAACATTCACTCGATACCAACTATCACAACCAATTAATCATTCCATCTGAGCCAAGCTAGTTCATAGCTGGGTTATCAGGCTACAATTGAACCCTGGATTATCACACTCAAGCTCAAGCCCAAGCCATGGATACCCATACCCATACCCAACATACTCTTCTCTCACACAGTAAGCACAAACAGGGGCATGGATACACATTTTAGACAGTGGTGTTTACAAATAAGATGGCCATGGGTTTTCCCAAAAACGTTCCCAACCAAAAACGGATTTGTAGGATGGGCAAAACAACCACAGGGGGAAAAATGATTTCTCCCCAAATATCTCAGCCTTCAACATCCCAACACGGTCTCTATTGAAACCCTCCTTCAATTTCCCTTCTTCCCCACTGGTATACATCACAAAAACGCCCTTCTCTGCTGGGAGAATGAAGAAAAACGCAGCCCCCATGCCTGGAAAACGCCCAGGTAGTTCTAACTCGTGAGGGAGGAAAATGGATGGTTTCCTAATGGCCTAGGGAGAAATTTCGTGGCTCTATTCTTGCCCAAGGAGACCAACACAATTTTCCATGAAGGGTGGCTTGCCCATACCCAATTTTGGATAGCCATACCTCCCCATTCCCAAGGCATTAACTTCCCCAACCCACTCTTGGGAGAAATCAATGGTTGGGTACAAAAGTCAACATGGGTAGTTGAGGGTTTGATGGGTTCTCTCATTGACACTTGGCTTGACTCTATTGATTCAAGGGTTTGAATGTTTTCCCTCCCAATTCCTTGTGAAATCATGCCCCCATCTCTTTGTTGCATTGCATAGCTAGTTGTGGGTATTTTTATTAAAATGCATATTACATGATGTTGAAATTCCAATGTGCCTGGCTAGCATGCAAAGCATATGCATCAATAAATCGATGGCGGGGCCTTGGCCTTGAGCTCCTCACCATGATTTCATAACAATATTACATCAATTACATTTGAATGTAATGGGGTCAATAATGGGGACGTTACATTCCCCTCCCCTTGGAATAATACCGTCCTCGGTGTTCCAATACTTTAGATTATATACCCACGGTACACATGTCCAATATTCACAACTGGTGGCAGGTCTGTCCTGCAATTCGTCTCTTTACTTTGACCTCTCACGATCAAGTCCTTTGGTTTCCTCAAGCTGCTCCTGTTAGCTTTGGTCTTCCAGCTCTACAGGTGGGCATTGCTCTAGAGCAATCCCTTTCCGTTATTCTCCTTTCGGCTGATCTTCAAGTCTGGAATTTCATGGATGCCATCTTTCTTATTGTCCCGGCAACTATCTGTGAGACTTATCATGGCAATTCATGTTAGGACAGGCATAACACAATAATAAAATTAGTCAATTATTTTCCTAATTGACTTGGAACGTCCATGCTTTACTCATGCGACTTCCACACATTTCATGCTTTCCCACACACACATGAACTCATTCATGTTCATCCTTTCACAAGGAAATAACTATTTCAACATTCACAATTCATTTCAAGCAATGAAACACAATTTGTTTTCATTTATGACATGCACTCAACAATCCTTTGTTTCTAAGATGCATTAGTCAAAAGAAAGAGAATAGTAAGAGTTTTCCCCCTCTTAGTCTTGTTCCAATCCGGAGATACACCATCACTAGTGGTTCTATGCTCCTTGGCTTCTTTCACTTCAATGTGAATGCTTGACTTGCCCTTTCTTGGCTATGACACTTTAGTGTCTAAGGTCTGTCTAATGGCTTTCAACCAGGGAACCCTTCCCCATTGTTGCTTACAGAACCTTTGGCTGCTAGGACCCACATAGTTCCACTAGCACCATATTTCATTACTGCTCATACTGAGCTCTCTTTAGGATGGTCACATGTCCCCATGCATCCTCCAGACGCTTTCATAGTCCTTGCTTCCAGCAATACCTACACTCAAACATTGAGTCAATTCATAGGTTTAGTGTATTTTAATAGGGTTTATCTCCAAATGAGAAATTTAAGAAATCATAATAAAATCATATGCACATGTATATTCATAAGCGAGAGTTGCAAGATAACCAAATACTTATCTTTATTGGATGTCTTCACTTTATCCCATAGGATCCTTCTTCGCTTTCCAAGCATTGGATTTCCTGTGGATACAATTATGAATGTTGGGCCAATATGCAGGCTACTCCACACCCATTCGAATAGGCAATGCTAGGCCAGTACGCTGACTGGTTTTATCAATTGTTTAAGGGAATATTTGGCCAGCACGCTAGCTGCTCCACCACATCGAGTGGTTAATGTTCCCACCAACTATTCTCTGAATTTACCAAGAATTTTATAGCTCCAACCCATTACTCCATGGCTTTACCAAGCATTTATAGCTCCAACTAGTTACTCTCTGGGTTTACCAAGCATTTATAGCTCCAACCAGTTACTCTCTGGCTTTACCAAGAATTTATAGTTCTTTCAGGGTCCTTGCTTCCTGTAATGGCCAAGGTTCCCAACAAAGAAACAACAATGTATTAGCTTGGTTGCAATAAGACTTGTACCTGAAATCTTCATTATTTCAAACAAGAATTAAATGAAAATAAATACTTATTTGTATTGTGCGTTTCCTCGCTACTCCACAGGTTTCCTTCTCTGCTTTACAAGCCTTGGATCACCTGTGGGGTGGATGCTTGGCCAGCACACATGCTGCTCCACAACATCATCCGAATAGGCAATGCCAAGCCAGTGCACCGACTGGGTTTATCAGGCATCCCAAAAATTAGTATGCTAAGCCAGTATGCCAACTGGGTTTATCAAGCATTTCAAAAATCAGTATGCTAAGCCAGTACGCCGACTGGGTTTATCAAGCATTTCAAAAATCAGTATGCTAAGCCAGTACACCGACTGGATTTATCAAGCATTTCAAAAATCAGTATGCTAAGCCAGTACGCTGACTGGGTTTATCAAGCATTCAATAACCATTTCCAAGCCAGTTCTCCGACTGGGTTTGTCAGGAAATAACACCCTTCACCAATACCTCCACAACATGCAAGTAACTAATGCCAAGCTAGTACACCGACTGGGTTTGTCAGGCATTAATTTAACAACATGCCAAGCCAGTACACCGACTGGGTTTATCAGGCAATATGAACAGCATAATATGATTACGTGGCTCCTTCTCTTTTGCAACCAGTGGTTCCCTTCCAAGAAATCCATAGGTGACTAACTTGACTACAGGCTAGCATAGCCCCACAATACCCACTCACACTACACAAGGATGATACCCCTTTTCTGCAACACAGCTCCTCGGGCCTATCCATCCCTTCTAGTGTCCTTTAGTGTGAGCGTAGAAAGGTTACCACCACCCATACAGTCCTATTGAGCACCCTTTCTTCACTTTGCCTCTTACGTGCAACACCAAGTTTCATTTGTGTAAGCTGTTAGCACAAGAAGGATAAGCAAGCTCATTAGTATTGCTGCCCAAAAATTGTAATCACATTTCATATCATTCACTATCAAGTATTGAAACACCAGGAATGCGTCCATTCCCTTAGGGTGTAGTCAATATTGAAAACCCTACCATGACCCAGCACCAGAAAAGGTGTGCACCCCCTTTCCGATGTGCGCCATGTAGGTCCTAATCATACTCAAGCAGTTTGCAATGATATAAATAAGATAGAGCATGCTCTGCATATTAACCCTAATAATTTAGACATGCATGTTCTTGTCTAGGGTCACATAGCACTCATTCATTTGCATATGTGTCTCACATTCCTTCTGGGCATAGCTTTACCATCTCACTTCCATGGTTTACCGACATGCGGTTTGGCTGAGGCATTATCAACATTTACAATGGCGTTTCACCTGAAACCCATTTCCAAGGCATGGGATCCTTCCCATCTAGTTTGGCTTCTGCAGGACATCACACATGGTCTTCCTGCAATGTGTCATCCTGGCACACTTTATCAAATAGCCAAACAGTCAGCAACATTTAGCAATAAGCTTCAAATATGATTGTTCCATAACCAATCAATAGCATAAATAATTAAATTCAATATGAATTTACAATTCTGTCTCCTACAGAAATTGATTTGCTTAGCAATGAGTCTCTCCTCATATTGTTTGGCCCTTGTAAGTGGTATCACGCTGCCCATTATGGTTTCACCCTTGCTACCATACCTGAACATCCACCTACAGCATGTCTTCCTGACACAATTCTATATAAGCCAAACAATCATTAGCAATTATAAGCAATTCTCAAATCTGAAATTCGTAACTCTGTTTTCCTACATAAATTAGATTTGCAACTTAAACCAGACAATCTTCAGATTTGTTTCATGCGTAAATTTACAACCATGAGAACCTTCTCATAACCTTTGGCTTTTGCACATGGTAGATCCCGGTCTTTACTATGGACTTATCCTCATTGCCATACGCAAGATTTTTCTACCTGAAAACTGAAACTTCAGTCAGCCAAACACGTTGTGAGTATCTACGCACGTAATCATCCATTGCCATAACAGTCACTGAAGTGATCTCAGAATTATAATACTCAATAATTCAAAGACCTTCAGCTGTTTAACATTTGAAATGCAATGAAATATATATACACTTCTATATATGCATCATCACCACAATAGAATTTCAAGACATAGTCACACTATCCATGCAACTTAAATAAATCGTAAATACTCATTATTTCATAGTCATATCATTCATACAACTCTGTCCTTCCACAGCATTCTAGTAGCCCATCGATCATGATTTTGCTCTTCATGTACTTACTATTCTGCATTACCATAATCAGGACCACCAGTCCTCACTTGCTTTGGTTATTAGGCACATAACTAACATACACATGGCATGATATAAATTGATATGAATGCATTGAGATTTCTAAACAGTCATAGGGTGTAAGGATCATTTCCTTCACTTACCCACACCTCACCAAGCTTGGTAGGTTAACAGTCCCAATCGGTACTCAATATCACATGCAAACTAACTCAACATAGCTCAAACATGGTTGAAGAGATCTTACCAAATCCTCTTTCAACATTCATGCACTTTGGCACCAATAATTATTACCTGCATGGTTACCATTAACATCGCCTGATGTTACCTGATCAATTGGCCTCTTACCAAGGCTGCTCAGTCCTTTTTCCAACTTTATGATCATAGATTTGTTGCACCATCCTTTCTGCATAAGGTTTTTGGCTTCATGCAACAACATCCTCAACACATTTAGCCATGCTCTTTGTTATCTTTGGTCCTACAACCAATACCAACATCAATAGTGATTATCAACCACAATATTCTCCATTAGTGGTTCATTGCATATGCAGACTTCATTATTCTACCAATATGCAATATCCCATTTATGCACAAGCATTTCCATATGTACTATGCAATGTTTGTTAAGATGCCATCTAGTGCATATGCATCTATGTAATCCCTTACATTTTTAACATTTTTATGCCATATGACAATTTCATAATTATAAGTATGATAACAAATAGGGGTTTAAGGAATTCTTCCCTTTTCGATCCCTCATCGTAACATGGAATTCCTCTTCCATATCCTGCAATTGTAGAAATTGCCCATATTGACAACAAAATTTGTTGGTCAAAACAGCCGCTGGCACTCTTCTGCACTAAATATCTATGATATATGTAGACCTCATTCAAACTCTGGTCATGCATCATTGTTACCTACTGGACAAGCTTTCCAATGCTTGTCTTCATGCTCCATTCCGACATTAGGTGCAGAAACTGCATCTCTTCAAAAATGACAACTTTCACTCCAATTCTGCACATTTTACACAGTTGCATTTTGGTCCAGAATGCCATCTTTAGCCACCTGTGGAAGAAAATCTATGAGGAATCACAAAAACTTATCTATCGGGCGAAGTTAGTCCCTATAAAAAGGAACACTCAACAATTCACGGATTTCAATTCCGATGCACCATTCATCTTCTATGAATTTCTGGGTTTTACTACTCACTTTTCACATTTTTCCAAAATTCCAAATTTTGGGCCAAAAATGGCTATCTCCCAAACGGTGCATTTCTGGGAAATCTTCGTCTAATGGAAACTATCCGTCTTAATGAGAATATGAAATGTCTAGTTCAGTAAAATTTTTGATTCCCACATCTAGGGTCACTTTTGCTGTCCACCAGCTTTTCAAAATCCCGAAAAAGTGGCCCGGAACAGTGCTTTTTGGCCTTCTTGCTCGCCCTGACTTCACATCCCTTGGAGTTTGGCTCCAAGATTCTGAACTTAACATCTTTCCTGCTTCATGGCCGTGCCTGATCAATTTCGGCTCAAACTGACCTTCCGTCAAGCCTCGGGACTCCGTCCTTCAAAAGTCACTATTATCCATTTTCTTGTCAAATTGGAGTGTAATGGGCTAGGGGTCTTCACTGGTTCTTTCATGGCCCTCGTCAATGGCCTCTGAGTCCCACAGGAATCATTCCATTCTGAGTCCGGATATTCCTGCTATCCAAAAATCAAGTTTTCGTCACTTTTCTTCTTTTTTATTTTTTTTTTTCCCGCGTCACCGTTGCGGGCCGGTTCTCCGAACGCTTCCGCAATTGCGGAGCAATTCGCCTAACGCTTCCGCAATTGTGGAGCAGTTCGGCGAACGCTTCCGCAATGGCGGGGTGATTCCCTGAATGCTCCCGCAACTGCGGAGCCATTCGGTGAAGGCTTCCGTTGCGGAGCCATTCGGTGAATGCTCCCGCAATTGCGGAGCCATTCGGCGAAGGCTTCCGCCATTTCGGAGCCATTCACGGAATGCTTCCACCGTTGCGCGGAATGCTTCCCCTGTTTCGGGCGGTTTTGCGGAAAGCTTTCGAAATTGCGGAACGATTTGCCGAGGTCTTTCGCAGTTGCGGAACGATTCGCCGAAGTCTTCCGCGTTGCGGAACGATTCGCGGAATCCTTCCGCAATTTCGGAAGGGAATTCCTTCCGAAATTTTCCTTTTGAAAACACTTAGAAAATTTTCTGCTTTTTCGGAGCATGTCGCCGAATTTTTCCACATTGCGGGACAACTCGCGGAATCCTTCCGCAAATTTCGGAAGGGAATTCCTTCCGCAAATTTCGGAAGAGAATTCCTTCCGCAAATTTTGGGGCGACTTCCCAAACTCCTCCGCGTTGCGGAAAAACTCGCGGAATGCTTCCGCAGTTTCGGAGCAATTCGCCGAATGCTTCCGCAGTTTCGGAAGACATTCGGGAATTCTCTCCAAAACAGACTTAAACGAATTTTTTCAAAACAATTTTTTTTTCCAAACAGACTTAGGAAAAAAAAATTTGAAAACTTTCTTTCCTTGTGACTGCAATTGGTTTTGGCCCATAGAGGCCCAATGCTGCAACCAACAGCTCTGATACCATTCTGTCATGTACCCACCCATTCAACCAATGCATGGCAGGGTAACATGATGCCAAACTCAGGGATTTCACATGATCTCAGTCCATTGTTAGATTCATACAAATAAAAATGTGAGTGTGCAGATGTAAATCAAAGAAACTATGCACAGCGAAATTTAAAACAACATCCACACACACAATTTCATATGCATACAACATATCCAAAAACAATTATCAATCTAAACATTGCAGAAGTAAATGCATAGAGAACAAGACACTTATCTTTATCGTGCAATTGTCCCAAGCAACTAGCTATGTCGCTGCAACGTTCCACCCAGCCATAGGCTCTTCGACAGCTTATACTGAGTCCGTCCGAAGGCCACCCTTGAGCTGGGCATGATTCGCACAAGGAAAGGGAACATTCACTCGATACCAACTGTCACAACCAATTAATCATTCCATCTGATCCAAGACAGTCCATAGCTGGGTTATCAGGCTACAATTGAACCCTGGATTATCACACTCAAGCTCAAGCCCAAGCCATGGATACCCATACCCATACCCAACATACTCTTCTCTCACACAGTAAGCACAAACAGGGGCATGGATACACATTTTAGACAGTGGTGTTTACAAATAAGATGGCCATGGGTTTTCCCAAAAATGTTCCCAACCAAAAACGGATTTGTAGGATGGGAAAAACAACCACAGGGGGAAAAACGATTTCTCCCTAAATATCTCAGCCTTCAACAGCCCAACACGGTCTCTATTGAACCCCTCCTTCGATTTCCCTTCTTCCCCACTGGTATACATCACAAAAACGCCCTTCTCTGCTGGGAGAATGAAGAAAAACGCAGCCCCCATGCCTAGAAAACACCCAGGTAGTTCTAACTCGTGAGGGAGGAAAATGGATGGTTGCCTAATGGCTTAGGGAGCAATTTCGTGGCTCTATTCTTGCCCAAGGAGACCAACATGATTTTCCATGAAGGGTGGCTTGCCCATACCCGATTTTGGACAGCCATACCTCCCCATTCCCAAGGCATGAACTTCCCCAACCAACTCTTGGGAGAAATCAATGGTTGGGTACAAAATTCAACATGGGTAGTGGAGGGTTTGATGGGTTCTCTCATTGACACTTGGCTTGACTCTATTGATTCAAGGGTTTGAATGTTTTCCCTCCCAATTCCTTGTGAAATCATGCCCCCATCTCTTTGTTTCATTGCATAGCTAGTTGTGGGTATTTTTATTAAAATGCATATTACATGATGTTGAAATTCCAATGTGCCTGGCTAGCACGCAAAGCATATGCATCAATAAATCGATGGCAGGGCCTTGGCCTTGAGCTCCTCACCATGATTTCATAACAATATTTCATCAATTACATTTGAATGTAATGGGGTCAATAATGGGGACGTCACATATCCACCTTCCAAGTAGCTAAATTATCCATCCCAAATTGGAATATGCCCACTCTAGATGCCTTCATTCTGCCTCTCACAAAGGAGCAGGACAAATTAATGCAAATGGGAGTCATAAAACCATATAGGGATCAAGCTATTGCTATCGGAGAAGGAAAGAATGCGAATGGTAAAGGGAAGATGAATGCAAAGGAGAAGAAACAGTATGAGCAGAAGCAAAAGTAGTCTCCCCAACAGTCAGAGGGAACTTCAAATTCCAAGAGAGGTAAGCAAAATAAAAAAGAGAAGACCAAATGTCCATACTGCAACAAAGGTTTTCATCCCGAAAGTGCTTGCATGAAGAAGTCAATTGATATTATGGCTCAAATTCCAGAGAAGAACAACCTTCCAGTACTTGCAGGTACCAAGAGGAAAGAAATTGATTCTAAATTAGAAGATAAGGAGAGATGTCATGCACTCATGGCTAGTAGTTCGAATTCATATTCCTTCATCATAGATTCTAGAGCCTCTAGACACATGTTTGCATCTATAGATCTCTTCTAAGAATTTGAACCCACTGTTGGGCCTTCCATCCTAATGGGAGATGATTCAGAAGTTCCTTCAAAGGGAATTGGAAGAATCAACCTTGATAATGGATACTTCAATGATGTGTTGTATGTTCCCACCTTGGCAGCTAATATTATTTCAGTCTATTAGATGACCCATACATGAGTTCCAAAGAAAGTAATTTTTACTCCTGATGTTGTTGAGATAAAAGATATCTCTTTTGATAAAATCATTGAACAAGGAATTGCAGATCATCATTCCAAGCTTTATGAGTTCTCTCATTTCATGCCTTATTCAACTCAAAGTGCACTTTTTACCCAGGCAAATTAAGTTAGTAGGCTTTGGCATGAGAGGTTTGGGCACCTCAACTACAAATATTTGCAAGAAATGCACAATCAGGACATCGTTGAAAGCCTCCCAAACATCAGATTTGCTAAAGATACCTGTCATGGTTGCTTGATTGGCATGCATCGAGAGCACAAGTTTGAAAAAGGAAAGGCAAAGAGAGCCTCATCTCCTCTCGAATTAAATAACAGTGACATATCAAGACCTCTTCCTCACCTATCTTTGAATAATTCTAGATACATCTTAACATTCATAGATGACTATTCGAGATTTACCTAGGTTTATTTTCTAAAGTTGAAACCAGAAGCCTTTGGATATTTCAATTTTTTTAAAGTTGCTGTAGAAAATTTCACTGACAGAAAGATAAAGGTCCTTCGTATTGAAAATGGAGGAGAATATGTGAAGAATGAGTTTCAACTAATTTGTGCAGATGAAGGTATTGAAATGCAACACACTGTTCCATACACACCACAATAGAATGGTGTAGCTGAAAGAAATAACAAAACCCTAAAAGATATGGCTAGATGCATGCTTGAGTCTAATCCATTGTCTCCTAGACTTTGGGTAGAAGTTGCCAACTGTGCTGCATGTAATCTCTAGAATATAGTTCCACACAAAGGCCTAACAGGAAAAAATCCATTCGAAGATTGGATGGGATACAAGCCATACGTGTCTCATCTCAGAGTCTTTGGTTCAAAATCTTGGGCCAAGATTCATTCAGAGAAGAAGAGATCCTTAGAGCCTCAAAGTCAAGAGTGCATATTGGCTAGTTATGCACATGATGAAAAGCACTATAAACTACTGGATCTGTCCACCATGAAGACCTTCCTTGAAAGAAGTGTCTAGTTTGAAGAATGGACATTGCATGATGCCCACCATATTGAAGCAGAAAGCTCGCCAACTCCTCCACCACAATATCTTGAACATGATAGTGAGTCATCTTCCCATGAAAGTTCAGAATCTAATTCAGAAAGTGAATATGAGAACATGTTAGATCCAGATCCACAAGATCCAATAGGATCAACACCACATCCAAAATGGGTTGAAAATACCATAGAAGTTGTTGGTGAGCTTGCTGAGAATCCGCAAGGTCCAAGAAGAACCAAATTTTAGTATCAAAGTGCAAGTTTTGCACTCTCTCATATAGATCCATTTCTTCCTGATAGATGCTTTATGATGGTTGGATAAGATCCAAAAACTTACTTTCAGGCCTCCCAAGATCCAAGATGGATAACAACTTTGGATGAAGAGTACCAATCTCTTCAGAGAAATGAGACTTGGGAGCTTGTTTCTCTCCCTCCTGGAAGGAATCTTGTTCAGTGTAAGTGGGTATACCGAACAAAGATGGACTCATATGGAGGAACATGCATGTACAAGGTTTGATTGGTTGCTAAAGGACTCTCTTAGGTTCAAGGGATTGACTATATAGAGACCTTCGCTCTAGTGGCAAAGATGGACTCCATCCGTCTTGTTTTGGCTCTAACTGCATCCAAGCACTGGGAGGTGAATCATATGGACGTGAAGAGCGCATTTATTCATGGATATCTACATGAAGCAACCTGAAGGATACATTGAGGATCCTTCATTAGTGTTCAGATTAAGGAAGTCTTTATATGGGCTCAAGCAGGCTCCCCGAGCATGGTATGCAAAGATGGAATCCTTTCTACTGTCACAATATTTTCAGAGATGCAATTCTGATTCGAATGTCTAAATGAAGAATGATGGTAACTCCCTTCTCCTTATTTTTCTATATGTTGATATTTACTGATTACAAAGAACTTATATTCATGCATTAGTTCTATCAAATTAGCCTTGCACAATGCCTTCTCAATGTCATATTTGGGACAGCTAAAGCAATTCTTGGTCTTGAAGTCTCTCAAAGTGATTCAGGAATCGAGATTGCACAGTCCAAGTATGCAGTAGATCTACTTGACAGGTTTCACATGACATAATGCAAACCAACAACATTTCCTTTTCTTTCAGGTGTTAGTCTCGAAGATGGTTCTTATTCACAATTGGAAGATAGTACCTTGTATAGGCAACCGATCATGAGTCTTTTTTTTCTTATACATACTCTCCCTGATCTATCCTATGTAGTGAGTGATGTCTCCAGATACATGCAAGCACCTCATGAGATTCACTGGAAGGAAACTAAAAGGATCTTGCACTGCATGCAAGAGACAAAGACCTATGGTATTCACTATGCATCTTGGTCTCCATTGAACCTTGTTAGGTACACAGATTCAAATTGGACTTGAGACAACTCAGATCGAAAGTCTACATCAGGTTATGTTTTCATGTTTGGATCCGGTCCTATCTGTTGGTCGAGCAAAAAACAAGCATCTCTTTCTCTTTCATCAGCTGAAGCCGAGTACAAAGGTGTAGTGAATGCAGCCACACAGTGCATTTGGCTGCAGGGAATCTTAGCAGAGTTTGGTATTCGCTATAGTACTCCATCAATCATCTTCTATGACAATCAGAGAGATATCAGGATTTCCACAGATCCGGTTCAGATACAGAGGACCAACACATTGAGATACATATGCACTATATCCGAGGATTGGTGCATGATCGTACCATCACACTGCTTTACTGTCCTTTCAGAAGAGAAGATTGCAGATATTTTCATGAAAACCTTTTCAGTGAAAAGGTTCACTCATATCTGATCCCTTCTTGGGGCGGGCGATACTTTGGTTGATTAGATTTTTTATAGTCTATTTTGAGGGGGGGGGTTTCTCCCACTCGGTTTTCTCTCTTTCCTCAGTTATTTTTTAGATTGTTGTATGGGGTGACCATTGGTCTCAGCAACTAGGGACCTATTTTCCATTTTTTCCCTCATATTCAGGCTTAAGGGGGGGTGTTGGAACATTCTAACAATCTCAACCTTGGTTTTGCATGCATGCATGCATTGGTAGTTGAGTCTCATAGCACCTAGTCCTTGTTTTTGACCCATAGGGATTCATTTTGGTCATCATTAGCCTCCTTATCCACTCAAAGTGACTTATCCACATCATTGAAGTGTAAATTCACCCTCACGCATGATTTTAGGAGTCAGTACAGTCAATTCCATGAATAAATGTGCCTTGTCCCCTTGATTGCCTTGTTAATTGACTGTTACACGTAGTTTCACTAAAAGTGAGTGTAGGAGAGCCCTTTTTGACCACTACAATTTAGTTATGCACCACTTTGGAGTCTCCTCCCCTATTTTCTAGCCCTAATGACTCATTCATGTGCCAACGAACCTCAGTTGACTAGCCATTCATCATTAGTGGCCACTAGACCTTATCGAGTGATGATTCCAATGCAAACTATGACTGCCTCTTGAGATGAATTCGAATGACCTCTAAGGATTCCAAATTCTCAATATTGTAACATATTTTGTTTACCATCTATTTATTGTACCATAGAGAAACAACATAATTTTTTATCTGAGTTTCAATTCACGAGTGAATTTAATATCTTTTTCTTCTAAATTCTTTCTGTAAAAGCTTTGTGAAATTAGTGAGGTTTGTTCAACTTTGTGATCCCACTTGTGGAATTTTCCAAAGGACACATTGAGAAGGATCTAGGAACAAGTTGAATGCCTCACCATGCATGCAATATATTTGGCAATATGTGATTTAATTAAGGTCCATTCCCCTATTCACTAGGCATGTGGGACTTCAATGTCTATTTGGTACCCTAGTTTTCATCTCCACCATTCTTTTAGCTGTGATTTGGTAATGGTGAACAATGCGAGTAGGCTAAGGATTGTGCACCCGAAGGTGGCTTCTTTAAGGTTCATGGCTAAATCAATAGGTTTGAACCTCATATGCATTTCTTCTCGACTCAATCTCTTGTTTTTACTCCTAGTTTGGATTCTACCTAGTTATTTGGCTCACTTGAATTATACCAGGTTGATGGTTTCACTTTTATTTGGAAGCACAAATTTGTCTTGTCAATTGAGTGTCTAGAATATGTCATGTGAAACGTCTTTTTGGTAGTTTGTCTAATTTGAGTAGTGTTCCTTGTTATTTTGGATTGTCTAATTTCAATGTAGTTCTTGCCCTTGTTCTGTCTAAGAAGCAAATATTTGTCTTGTTAATTGAGTTCCTAATACCCATACCTGTTGGCCACGTGTTCAATCTTGTTTGTAGTGTGTCTATTTTGAGTAGTAGGCCTATTTTGGGTAATATGACGAGTGTTCCTCTCATAAACTGCAAAGTTGACAAGCCCATTGATAGCCGGAATAATCATTTGGTCAAGTCCAGAGCCTGGACACTCCTTAGTTCGAGTCATTATGTTAAGCCATGGTATAAGTTGTTGAACTTGAGAACATAAAATGATTTAGCTCTACTATGGAAGTGAAACATTGTCTTGTTGAGTGCACGTTTAGAATTCAAGCTAATTGGAAATGAGTTCAATTTCATCATCGATGAGATTAATCTAGTTGGTATCAAGCATTTCCTGGCAGTGTATCCTTCTTGGGTCATGATTGCACCCCCCATATTTCTAACTCAAGTCATTGTGTAAAACTAGAGTGTAATCTCTCGAGGTTGCACACAAGAATTGCTAATTCCCCAAACCTAAGTAGGGTTCGCCTAAGTTGTGGTGTTGGGTGCACTAATAGCTCTAATTTTAATCATTTAGTCTGATCCAGTGTAAGACTTCTCTGGCATATTGAATTTAGTCTTATCCTTGATCAAAATTTTGTAAGTTATAACTCTGAGCTCTTGAGAACTTGGTTTAATTGACCCAAAATGAAATCTACTGCTACAGACAATATGGAGGTTCGATTCAATAATTCTTTTTGAAGATGCGAAAGGCTATTTGATGACGAACAAGAGATAGTTTCCCAGGCCATGGAAAATATGGATACTTGGAGGAAAAGATGGGAACAACGTTACAATAGAGATATGAATAACATCCATAGACAATTGAAAGCAAATAAAAGCAGTTGGATAAATATAAAGGCAAGACAATCCTCTTGGAAGCAAGCTTGGAAGAAACAAAGGAAAAAATCATTGAACAAGAAAAGGTCATTAAGGACCTTCAAGTTAAAACCAAGAACCTACAACAAGAACAACACCTAGTTTTCAAGATTTGAGGCTATTTATCTGTTGGCTATATAGAACCCCAGAAACGGGTAGGAAAAGAAGAAGACACAATGGATCAACACACAATTAGAAATGAAGCATACAATGGAGCAACATACAACTGGGACTTATCCTTTGTAGTTGGTTCCCTAAAAAATGCCCACCTAAGGCAAGGAACTCATTTTGTCTAATCTATTTTTTTATATGTTTTTTAAGACTTTATTGATCTTGGGCCAATTTTTGAAGTCATACACTAGTTAAAGAATTAATATTAATATTATTTTTTGTCTTTTCAACAAAATGAAATGATAGTAGTGTAGCCAACAAACTGAAAATGCTGAAGAATTTTTAAACCAGTTTGTACCATGTTCATACGTACTCATATGATAGCTAGACAGTTAAGCTGCAACCCCTTCCTTTTTTTAATATCAATACAGGCTACCTTTTCGTGTTAAAAAAACACACACTAGCATCACTGTTTGTTGTTTATTGTTTATTTTATACTTTTTATGTTATTAGTCCCTGCTTCGCAAGGATTATAGCGATCGATTGGTCGCTATAATTTTGAATTATTTTCAGTGTTAACTAAAGTTTTTGAAAATTTTCTTATTAAACTAAGTTTTTGAAATATAAAAAAGAAATTATATATTTTTAAAATTAAATTAATTTATTTTCTGATTGGCTAGAAACCAAGATTTGACATTTTTTTCCCTACTGTGCAAATTAATTATTGAAATATAAAAATATTTAAAAATAAATAAAAAAATAAAAAAACATACATGTGCCACATATGTACTTATTATTGCTGTAAGATACGATGGGAGATATGCCATAATTACATATTTATTACAAAATTCCAATATTTATTGCTTACCGATTAAAATATTGGATATTGATAAGCTCTGAGATATGCACATAGCTCGAGCTATAATTTATATAATTGATTGGATATTGATAAGCTCTGAGATATGCACATAGCTCGAGCTATGTGGCACAGCTCCGTGGCATGCACTCTGCAAACATTGCCATAGCTGAGCATGACAAGTGAGTCCCTTCTTTCTTCGGGCAGAAAATTTGAAAAATATATGTTTAAAACCCCAAATATCAATGGATTCAAACACATCTATTTGATTCGAACCAATATTGTATAGACAATGTTGGAATGTTTACAAACAAATTTGCATTTTGAACAAAATTCGAGTTGTGAAAAGGCAACACCAGAAAGCCATGCCAATTAGCAGGCAACAAAGTTTATCATCCTCAGTTGCATACTGTATCGGATTCCTCACCACTCTTTGAGTGCAGCCATTTCAAAGATACAATATAACACACAAGTTTTCACAACGTGATTCCTCAATCGATGTTTCCAGAAATCGTAGATACATTATAGTTGCCTTCTTTCATTCTTTGCGCATTGAGTCCTCACCTGACATCTCCAGAATTCGTAAAATACAATTGGTATTTGCCTTTTTTTGTGAGCACCGATTTCTTATTTAAGATTCCAGGATTATGTGACAAACTTCTCCGTGTATCTAATTGACAAATTATTGACATCTCCAAATTCATGGAACGGATTTATTCGTGCATTTATTTGAAAACTGAATGACATTCATCAGAATTCGAGCTATAGCCAAAAACCATGACTCCTCCACTCCATCAGTGTTGTGCCTCCATATTTAAACAACTATAAATAAATCAACAGTTTGCTAGTCCCTCTGAAATATGAATACTAATAGATCCTTCTCGATCTATGCCAGGTTAATGTGGATTTCACATTGAATTTTGAATAGCAGTCCAAGCAAGAAAACACCATTCAACCTGTAGCTAACTGCAAAACGAAACAAAAGAGAGAATCTTTTACCTATGATCTGCAGAGCGTCCGGGAGAGCTCCAAGTATAGGAAAAAATCAACCCGCCAATTATACCAGAGCCCATCAGACCGAACAGAAGCTCGCAACCATTCGTAATAAAGTTAGCAGCCTCGAACGTCAGGTATCCATAAGCCACAGGAAAACACAAATTCCCCAGAATAGTTGTTTTGCAAGGCATGAAACTATAAATCTCGTCGCAACTACTTGAAGGCAAGAGTCGTTGCAGGCCTATCTCTGAATTGGGATTCACTATAAACCCCTGAGCAGTCTCCTGAACTCCATCAGAAACCAAGACTGGCCCGCGATCGAATCCCGTTGAGCATCTCTAGAGAAGAATTTTCCCGTGTCGCGCATGCCAGAAGTAGTAACAAAGAGAGTAAGCTGACCAATTCCATCGCATGAAAATGTATGTTTCCTGTGCCTCAGAATCGATAGCAGAAGTCTTTTGTTTCCATGGAACAAAAATCCTAAAAAATGCTGCGAACCTTTGAATGTTCCTTTCTCTATCTGTAATGAGTTTATCCACAATGATTTCAAGCATACCGGTTATTGTTGAATATTGTAACTTCTAAGAATATTATATTTGTATATTATTTATTCCGGAGATGTTCCATACCTCCGATGTGATTATACTATGAATCCACAGATGTTTATTCCTCCGAATTGGTTGTGGTAACTAGGTTTATTAGACCCACCATGTGGGGGTCGGCCCAGTCAGTTATAATAGGGTATTTAACCTAATGGTTAAATACGAGCCTACGTGTACTTGTGTAAAATACATGTCAGTGTAGTGTATAAATAGAGGAGGTATGTTCCTCATTTGACACACTCACTCACTTGTGAGAGGCGCACTTGTGGAGGAGAGGTCTGCTATGGTGGAGGAGGAGATCATGTATTTGGTTTGAATCTTTGTATATTTCTGGTCATCTATATTGAGGAAGCTTTACTGGGTTTTCTACCCCATGAGGGTTTCCCAGGATAAATTTGTGTCTCTTCTGTTTATGCTGTGCTTGTTGTTTCTTCAGTGATCCTGTATATGCTATTATTGTGAAATGGAATGTAATGCTGCTATTTTCTGTCTTAGCATATTAAATTTTAACATGGTGTCAGAGCTAAACTGAAGGAAGGCAAGGTATGGCAGTTACGACACTTGCTTTACTTACGACAATTTGAGGCTTAGGGTTTTATATATCAAAAACCAGTCATCGTGGAACTTTCGCTATAAATCCATTTTGGAAACGGTTCAGGATCTGAAACCTTTAAAGGTCATAGATAACATCTCCAGGTATCTTGTGTCCAAAGGGGACCCTCATATTCGTTGTACTTTGTAAGTTATGATCAGTACAAGTTAGGGTTTCTGCCTCTTCCAGATCTCAGTCAAAATCAGGTGACCTAGGAAAAAAGGTCATAACTTGGGCTAGGAAGCTCCAAATGAAATTTCGTAAAAAGTGACAGGTAGTGCACAGACTGTACTATCTCAGGAAACTTTTTCAGAGGCCTAAGCGGAACCAGTGACATGTGGAATGCCATACAAGTTCGTTCTCCTGTTTTATCCCATAAACAGGTCACGTTGAGACACTTGGAATAAATCTCTCTCAGAGAGTCCAATTGAGGTCAGACATGTCAGGATGGAAATCTAACAAGGAGAGCTATCTCAGGAAAAGTTTTCAGAGGCCGAAGTTCAAACAGTGACACGTGGCACGCCGTACAAGTTCGCTCTCCTGTATTAGCCCAAAACAGGTCACGTTGCGACATTTGGCATAACTCTCTCTCAGAAAATCCTATTGAGGTCAGACATGTCAGGATGGAAAGATGACAGGTCAGGCTACTGCAAATTTTTTTTTTCAGACCCTGTGGAGCGAAAATTTCGGAGTTATAGCAGAAATAATCAGGTACATATTTCTGTCAAAACATAATTATTTTTGGAGCACCTTTATTCATGGCTTTCGGAATTTAGGGTTTCGGAGAAAGTTAGAATTTTTGGAATCGGAATCCACGACTGAATGCTACTCAGGAAAATTGAAATTTAGAGACCAAGATCAAATTTTTTGGTTGGGTAGAAGACCGGGCTTGATCAAACCCTAGCTCGGGATTTTGATCAGAAAGATGGAAAATTAGGGCTTCAACAAAAGTTGGAATTTTTGAAGTCTGTAACCACGGCTGGAAGCTCCTTAGAAAAATAAGAGTTTAGAGCCTTGGATCAAACCTTTTGATTGAACAGAAGAGTGGGCTTCATCAAACCCTAGTTTGGGATCCTGTCCAGAAGATCCAGAAGTTTCAAAGGCAATTTTTAAGGGGTCAAATTTTGGAATTGAAGTATGCTAGTTTGATCAGCTCAACAAGACACATCCTTCCATTCATTCGGAAGTGTGAAAGTCAAAGATTGAATTTTTAGGGTTTCTCTAGCAAACCCTAATCAAGCTCCAAATCAAGTTTCAGGGGGAGTTGAGGCTAAGGCCTTACATAAGAAGACTACAAGAAGTCTCGACAGGTATGACTTAAGGAGGTTTAGGTATGTCTTGAAATCTGATTCTTGATTAAGTTCATGATGTGTTTGTCTTCATATTATTTATTAGTACAATCTTGATTAATGTTAGAATTGTCTTATCACCCTAGTAACAGTATGAATGCATGAAGACATTCATTGATTAGGGCTATATGATTGTACTAATGCATTATGGTGTTGTGTGAGGTTGATGTTGTCTGCTAACAAGATACAGGTACATCACAAAAGACAATTCAAGTTCCATGACCATGACAACATGAAGACAAAGACTCACGAGGTATGTATGACTTTGTTATATTATGTTTAACCTATGAGACATGCAGGTTCTAGCTCAGGATCTCTAAATCATTGAAGAGATTGTTTAGGTATGTTGTACATAACTAAGCAGGTATGTTTTCCTATGTCATGTTAGAATCTTACCTTGTGTTAGGATCCCTTATGTAAGTATACTTGGTATGATTGGTTAGTAATCAAGGGTTTCTGCATATTATGTCTCTTATCTTGGTTGATGATTTAACTAACTAGATCAAACAAGAATATGCATGACTAAAAGAAGAGTTCCTTGAAACCCTGAATACTAATGATCATGACTGTACATATTCAAGATTATTTAGAATTAGAATGTTTTGATAATATTGAGAATATACTAATGAATGTATGTTTGTGTATGAGATCATGAGGATGACACTAGTGTACACTTGAGCATGCACAGTGGTACAGAATGAATAGAAGTTCAGGAGACATACAGAAGATCAAGCGGGAGGCAACCACACAAACATAAAAGATAAGTATTTGAGTTGTTATTAGAAATAGTAAATGATATTGCTTGTATGCATATTTGTATTCCTAGAATATATCATGCTGAGTGTAAACATTCATAAAGCATTATACTACTAATATGCATATGATTGGTAAGTTGGACAAACATTCCATTGTTGCTTGTCTAGAATGAAACCTCTTTGCTGACATGCTGAGAGCTGTGCACACTCTCGATAGTATGTTCTGGTAAAGATGGAAGGCATCTAGAAAGCTACTGTATGCATACAGGACATGGGAAAGTGTTGTGACAAAGTATTGGTCAAAACAGTTGCATAACTATGTAAATGATATCTGTATGCATAATAGGTTATCATGATTATGAAGTATTACTAATCATGTACTTAATTTTGATTTGTAGGAAGAGAATCATGATGAGATGTTTTGCTCCAAGGGACTAGATAAGACCATTCTCTTAATGATGTAATTAAAGAAGAAGTGTGAATCAGGTTCTGTATGGGTACCCAGGATCGGTAGTCAATTGATGAGTTTAATGATCATCATGGGTGATGTGGATCTCAACCTTTGCTACAAGGTTGAATATGGCCTCTATACACATATGACATAGATGCAAGAAGGAACTCACCACAGAGTTCGAATGATTTTGAGGCTCATATTAGTAGACCCATCTGACGAGAAATGGCACATATAGATATGCAGAAGATCACTCAATGCAGAGTGTGAATAATGGACAATTGATAGCTTCATGACAAAGCTTGGGCTTTACCAGAAGTAAAGCTGATCCTAACCTTTACCTTAAGGTTGTGGATGATGAACCTATCATACCATTATTGTGTGACGATGATCTCTTTCTGACAAGGAATGAGAAACAGATCATGAAAATGGATGCGGAAATGAAAATGAAAGATCTCGGATTAATGCACTACTTCTTAGGTCTAGAAGTATGGCAAGATCCAAAAGGAATCTTTTAATTCAAGGTAAGTATGCTGTGAAGTTTCTAAAAAGATTTGATATGTTGGAGTATAAAGCCATGGCCACTCCCATGGACTCCAACTTGAAGTTATTAGTTAATGACTCATCGTATTTAGTGGACCTAACCCTATATAGACAAATCATTGGGTCATTGATGTATTTAACAAATACTAGGCCAGATATATGCTTTGCTGTAAATACCCTAAGTCAATATCTAGTAGAACCTAGAAAGGTTCACTTAATAGCTACAAAGCATGTAGCGAGGTACCTAAAAGGTACATTAGATTTTTGGTCTATATTATCTTGGAGGTCATGAACTCCATTTACATGGTTACTCAAATTCTGATTGGGCAGGAAGTGTCTCAGACAGAAAGAGTACATCAGGTGGATGTTATAGTCCTGAATCTGCCATGATCTCATGGTTCAGCAAGAATCAATCTAGTGTGGCTCTCAGTACTGTTGAAGCAGAATATATGGCTGTCTGCTCTGCCAGCTGTGAAGCAGTATGGCTTCAAAAGATTTTATATGGAGTGTTTGACTTAGAAATGGATCCCACTGTGATTATGTGTGACAATCAAAGCTGCATTAAGATGACTAAAAATCCTGTGTTCCACGATAAGTCAAAACACATAGAGATCCGATACTTCTATATACGAGATATGGTGCAAAGAGGAGTTATCAAGCTTGAATATATAAGCACTGAGGATCAGATTGCTGATATCTTGACTAAACCTCTGTCTCGAGTGAAGTTTGAATACTTTCGAGACAAGCTTGGTATAGTTCAAAAGAACTCTCCTCGAAAGGGGGAGTAGCA
The DNA here is from genome assembly GCA_027924585.1 of Larix kaempferi. NCBI lineage: Eukaryota > Viridiplantae > Streptophyta > Pinopsida > Pinales > Pinaceae > Larix > Larix kaempferi. The sequence continues at coordinate 2,274,683 of BSBM01000997.1, forward strand.
TAGTATCTGATAACAAGTCTGCCTCATCAATGATGAGGTTACCTATTCACTACACTTAGTTACCTAGAATTATTTAGATTTAGGACTCTTATATTTTTACTTTTGATGATAGATGTATTAGTGAGAATACATGCTTTTGATGATAGATGTATTAGTGAGAATACATGCTTTTGATGATAGATGTATTAGTGATATACATGTTTTGATGATGATATACATGTTTTGATATACATGTTTTGATATACATGTTTTGATGATGATATACATGTTTTGATATACATGTCTCGATGATGAGGATACATGTTTTGATGATGATATACATGTTTTGATATACATGTCTTGATGATGAGGATACATGTTTTGATGATGATATACATGTTATGATGATGAGGTTACATGATGCCTTGATGTATTGATACGTGTTTGCACTTGTATGGATGAAGATACTTGTACCCATAGTGATGTGGGGATTGGATCATCCCTGGACTTCAGTCCTAAAGAGAGCCGTAGACGTATGTCTTCGAGAATGAAGTCCTTGGTGGACTTGAGGGGATTGGATCATCCCTGGACTTCAGTCCTAAAGAGAGCCATAGACGTATGTCTTCGAGAATGAAGTCCTTGGTGGACTTGAGGGGATTGGATCATCCCTGGAATTCAGTCCTAAAGAGAGCCATAGACGTATGTCTTCGAGAATGAAGTCCTTGGTGGACTTGAGGGGATTGGATCATCCCTGGACTTCAGTCCTAAAGAGAGCCATAGACGTATGTCTTCGAGAATGAAGTCCTTGGTGGACTTGAGGGGATTGGATCATCCCTAGACTTCAGTCCTAAAGAGAGCCGTAGACATATGTCTTCGAGAATGAAGTCCTTGGTGGACTTGAGGGGATTGGATCATCCCTGGACTTCAGTCCTAAAGAGAGCCGTAGACGTATGTCTCCAAGAACAAAATCCTGAATGAACAGGTAAGGGGATTGGATCGTCCTCGGACTATTAGTCCTTTGAATTGAGCCGTAGACATGATGTCTCCGAGAACTAAATCCTGAATGAACAGGTAAGGGGATTGGATCGTCCTCGGACTATGGTCCTTTGAATTGAGCCGTAGACATGACGTCTCTGAGAATTGAATGATAGGACTGGATCGTCCTTGAACTTCGGTTCAAAAGGTACATGATAGGACTGGATCGTCCTTGAACTTCGGTTCAAAAGGTACATGATAGGACTCGATCGTCCCTGGACTTCGGTTCAAAAGGTACATGATAGGACTAGATCGTCCCTGGACTTCGGTTCAAAAGGTGCATGATAGGACTGGATCGTCCCTGGACCTCGGTTCAAAATGTACGTGACAAATCCTAGAATTGTTCTAGCTTACATCCAGCATGAAACAGGGCTGGCTCTGTAGATGTGATACATCCAGCATGAAACAGGGCTGGCTCTGTAAATGTGATACATCCAGCATGAAACAGGGCTGGCTCTGTAGATGTGATACATCCAGCATGAAACAGGGCTGGCTCTGTAGATGTGATACATCCAGCATGAAACAGGGCTGGCTCTGTAGATGTGATACATCCAGCATGAAACAGGGCTGGCTCTGTAGATGTGATACATCCAGCATGAAACAGGGATGGCTTTGTAGATGTGATACATCCAGCATGCAACAAGGCTGGCTTTGTAGATGTGATACATCCAGCATGAAACAGGGCTAGCTCTGTAGATGTGACACATCCAGTATGAAAGAGGACTGGCTCTGTGGCGGTAAATCCTAGATCTGATCTAGGTCACATCCAGTATGAAAAAGGACTGGCACTGTGGTTGGGATTAGATCGTCCCTAGACATGAGACTTGTCTTAAAGAGATAAGGATTGATCATCCTTGAACTTGATCTGGATTGTATCATCCATGGACCTATGTCCTAAAAAGAGCAGGATTGATCATCCTGTAATATGATCATGTGATGACGATGCTGATGATCGATGCTGATGATCGTGTGATGATGATGCTGATCGTGTGATGTCGATGCTGATGATCGTGTGATGACGATGCTGATCATGTGATGGCGATGCTGATGATCGTGTGATGACGATGCTGATGATCGATGCTGATGATTGTGTGATGACGATGTTGATCGTGTGATGGCGATGCTGATGATCGTGTGATGACGATGTTGATGATGACGATGCTGATGATCGAGTGATGTCGATGTTCCAGTAACTAGTTGAGTTACTGATGATGATGAACTGAAGAAAGATTCCAGTGATATATAGATGTATCATGTATGATGCATGACTCATTGCTCCTGCGGATGTTGTTATAATATCCTTCTCGTTAAGGGGGAGTGTTGAATATTGTAACTTCTAAGAATATTATATTTGTATATTATTTATTCCGGAGATGTTCCATACCTCCGATGTGATTATACTATGAATCAGGAGATGTTTATTCCTCCAAATTGGTTGTGGTAACTAGGGTTATTAGACCCACCATGTGGGGGTCGGCCCAGTCAGTTATAATAGGGTATTTAACCTAATGGTTAAATACGAGCCTACATGTACTTGTGTAAAATACATGTCAGTGTAGTGTATAAATAGAGGAGGTATGTTCCTCATTTGACACACTCACTCACTTGTGAGAGGCGTACTTGTGGAGGAGAGGTCTGCTATGGTGGAGGAGGAGATCATGTATTTGGTTTGCATCTTTGTATATTGCTGGTCATCTATATTGAGGAAGCTTTACTGGGTTTTCTACCCCATGAGGGTTTCCCAGGATAAATTTGTGTCTCTTCTGTTTATGCTGTGCTTGTTGTTTCTTCAGTGATCCTGTATATGCTATTATTGTGAAATGGAATGTAATGCTGCTATTTTCTGTCTTAGCATATTAAATTTTAACAATTATGACATCTATGCATGCATCTGCATAAGCTTTCGAGAGATTGGTGCGCATGACTGCTACAAATTTTTCCAAGAAAGAGTTAATTGGGGCATCATCATCATCTTTGTCTTAGTCTTTGCGTACTTGCAGGGAATGCCTGTGCAGCTAGACGGCCCAGACGCCTTGGTTTTGGAATTATTTTTTTCTTACTAGGGGGCAGATTTGTATCTTCCGCTGAATCTTTTCGCACTGGAAGAAGCTAGGGTTAGAGTTTCCCTAACGCCTAGAAAATACAACGCCATGTTTGCAGACCTGCGCATACACAAAGAAGGGACGTTACGGGCCACATATATGCAAAGAATGAGTCCTGAGGGGTTTGTTCCAAGTGTCGAGTCCAGGAGAAACTACGAGCTTAACAAAATAGGCATTTGGAAAACCATGCACAATAGACAATGCACGAACATTTGGCCTTTCCACGTGCTTGCATGAAATTGAAGGATTGCAACTTGTCAAAGAAGAATTACGTTGCCGGGGAGATTTTTCTTGGTTAACTAGCATACTACAGGTAATATCAACGTGTCCCAAAAATAGTAAATTATCCCATTTTTTATTTACCTCAAGGTTTTGTTTTTACTTATATCAAAAAATCATATGCAGCGTCTATTTTGGTTGTTTGGACGAATTTTCTTTCTTTGGATAATTATTTATATCATTGTTGGCCCATTTTATATTATTTCCATCCAAAATCAGGGAGTCTAATTCTGTTGAAATTGCCTATATTTTGGTCAAAATCGGCAAATTTACTGAGTAATTCATCTTCATCCAAAACCCCATACATTTTTCCCCAATGGTTGAGCCTTCGGCGGCTTCCCAACAGAAAAGCGAAAGTTTCCCCAATTTCCAAAATTGGGGAGTCTAATTCTGTTGAAATCGCCTATGTTTTGGTCAAAATCGTCTTAATTTTGATTGTACTAGGTAATTTATCTTCATCCAAACCCCATACAGAATATGCATTCAAAATTGCAATTTGTTTTTCTCCTATCGTTAAGCCTTCGGCGGGCCTCCCAACATAAAAATGAAAGTTTCCCCAATTTTTAAGCCTTCGGCGGCCTCCCAACACAAAAGCGAGAAAGTTGACATAGATATTATGAGTTCTATAATTGAAAGGAGAAAAATCTATTGTTGGGACAAAATGAATTTCTATGAAAGTTAATACCTCCAAGAGGATCCAACGATTGAAGATAGCAGCACCAGCTCAAGGGTGGAAGACCTGCGTGATAAATTCTAACAGATCAAGAAACACCTTTCAAGGACTTGCAATGAAATCTCATCCTAACACAACAAACATATTTATATGCAGAGCAAATTTGATGAAGAGGATGATAAAGTGTGAGATTGATTAGTTATCAGGGTTAGTTCAATTGATTAACTGTGAAGATTATTTGAAATAACGGTAGTCTAAATGACACCATTTATAGTAGACATGCGCTATCTAACAATGGGTAACTTTGTTGCGTAATAGGCATGCTGTGCATGGTAGTCATGCTATGTAGGCAAGCCACGTGTGGGTCATGCGATGCCATGCATTTTATAAGTTTTTATTTCCCAATTGCGAGTATTTCTTCATCGCTGGAGCCATTGTCATTTGGAAAAACAATTTCAAATTCTGTACATTTTGATGAGAAGCTACACGTGTCGGGATTCTACATTTTGATGAGAAGCTATGGCTTCTTATACTTGGAGATTATTTAGATTTTTCAAATGTTAAAAAAGCAATAAAAGACTTCTTCCACGATCTTATAATTTTCTCTATAACCTTATTGTTTTAGGTCATTTAGTCATTTCAAGTAACATTTGAATTTTATACCTAAATCCACCATTCAAATTGCTCAACCTGGCACACGATTTTCTCAGCATATCGATTTCTAAACCCGCATATGATTTTCTCAAACGTTCACAGAGCATATAATAAAAAACAATTTATTCATAACATGTGTTTTTTTAAATATATTTTCAAATTTAAATGTTTTAAATAAATAATAAAATAAAAAATATAATTTTAAATTTAAATATTTTAAATGGAAATACAATGAACGAGATTTTGGAAGCCCATTTATCTCTATGGTAGATCAAAATCGAAATGCATGACAAATAAATGATCACTGGTCGTACTCCTTATTTCTCCTTTCACATTATTTGAATGTAAAACGCTCTCAGTAGTTCTATGACCTTATGTCTTAGTTGAACGTTCCCATTGAATAAAATGAACAATGGCATCGTGGCATTTTTCATTGAGAATCCATAAGAATTATATTCCAGGCACATATAATTCTTTGTATGTTGTAGCATCCACAAGCTATGCCTCCTCAACCAATGCAAGTGGGTTGTATTGGGAAAACACGTGAAACTTCAACCCAAGCCACAGGGTCAAATGACATCAATATTATAGAGTTCAACAAAAACTAGTAAGCCAACATAGATTCAAATAGATAGAAAAAATAGCCATGGCAGATTGTGAAGCGAATATAGGATTTGTACATATACACTCCACCGCCTCAAATAGGCGAACAAAATCGTTCCTAAATTAGCTACGAACACCAGACCACCATTAAGCGATGGTATTTTAAGATCCAACAGCATCCCTAGGTGATCAAAACCATATTCAAGAAATTTTAAAATTATTAGCCCTGGATATTTAAAAAAAATTGTCTTTGAATCCTTTCTCTTGTCGAAACTTGATGCCACCACTTGCTGTCTGAAAGAAAAGTGGGTTCCTGTCTGTGAGTCATGCATGTGCATGCAATTGTGCCGGGTATCAACTATCCATACACTTAAAATGTTAAAAAAGGAATGTATTGACTTGATATGACAAAATGGAGTATTGTCTCTTCATAACATAGTGTTGAATCTTCATAACGCAGTGTTAGAAGCATTTAAAAAAAATTGTCTTTGAATCCTTTCTCTTGTCTAAACCTGATGCCACCACCTGCTGTCTGAGAGAAAAATGGGTTGCTATCTGCGAGACACGCATGCACATGCAATTGTACTGCGTATCAACTATCCATACACTGAAAATATAAAAAAAATAAATGTATGACTTGATATGACAAACTGGAGTATTGTCTCTTCATAACATAGTGTTGAATCTTCATAACGCAATGTTAGAAGCATTTAAAAAATATTGTCTTTGAATCCTTTCTCTTGTGGAAACATGATGCCACCACATGCTGTCTGAGAGAAAAGTGGGTTCCTGTCTGTGAGCCACTCATGTGCATGCAATTGTACTGCGTATCAACTATCCATACACTTAAAATATTAAAAAAAAGGAATGTATGACTTGATATGAAAAACTGGAGTATTGTCTCTTCATAACATAGTGTTGAATCTTCATAACACAGTGTTAGAAGCACTGAAATCAACCACCATGACCTGTTTGTTGCCACTTTGTGTTTGAATGAGAAAATGGTAGTTGCATGGCAGATTTTGGGGCAGTGCATTGGTTTACACGTTTTAAAATATGGCAACAATTTCCATTCAACTCAATGCTTGGTGCACTGGTCAGCATTGGTGGCATATGATAGTAGAGCTACGTAACTCTTGGGTAAACAAGCAATAGCGACATCTCAGTCATATGGTCTTTTGCCAAATGAAGTGGATAATCCAAGGTGGAAATTAAACCTGAAGGGACTAAGGAATAAGTGGTGGAGCCATAATCTTTTTTTATTTCTTTAGGTAAACTATATTATTGCAATGAAAAGAGAAGGTGATTAGGATTTGGGAGGCATGAGATTGTATAGAGGAGCCATAAACTTTTGGAACAAGGTAAAGGTGGATATTAACTATGGTTCTCAGGTTGGGGGATGAAGAAGGTAGTTTACATCAGTGGAGATCTCATTATAGGTTGGGGGATATACGTTTCATTATCTTTCACTAAAATGATTTTTTAAAATATTATATTATTGCAATGAAAAGAGAAGGTGATTAGGATTTAGGAGGCATGAGATTGTATAGAGGAGCCATAAACTTTTGGAACAAGGTAAAGGTGGATATTAACTATGGTTCTCAGGTTGGGGGATGAAGAAAGTAGTTTACATCAGTGGAGATCTCATTATAGGTTGGGGGATATACTTTTCATTATCTTTCACTAAAATGGTTTTTTAAAAAGAATTTTCAAAATTGAAATTGTATTATATATATTCTTTTGATGTGATATTAATAGGTTATTTTGAAATGGACTTAATCTTTGAGTGATTATAAGGATATGAGCTATTAGAGAGTGTTATAATTATTAAAAATCTATGTCATTTTTTTATATATTAAATTTATAAAGTGTAAAATATGAAACATAAGTAGGTAGTATTTTACTTATGTGAGTATTTAGTTTTTTAAGATTTTGTTCAATAATTATTAATGTTATATATTTATTTTTTCATCATACATTAATATTGATTTTAGTAAAATATATTTTTATATTATTTTGATTTTTTAGAGTTAAAATTGCAATTTCGTATTATTGAAATCATTATTTTTAAATTTTAATATTCAATACTTTTTAATAAATTATATCTTGACTTTGAAATGTTTATGGTTAATATATACAATACTATTAATTTTAAATAATTATTATTTAATTTTAAATAAAAAACATTTAACCAATAACCAATATATATATAAATAGTTATTATAACAATTTATTCTTATTAAGAGTTTTACATGTCACTTCCAAGAATAATAAAATGTGGATTTACTTGTTATTGTTCTCATCTTTTTCTAGTTATACCATTCAAAATGATATCCATAAAAAATGAGTCATTTACATGTAACATTAAAATAAAATTTATTGAACAAATAATAGGAGTTAAGACATTAAAATGAGATCTATCAAACAAATAATAAAAGTTAAGATATGTACTAGTCTTAATAAAACCCATACTTACTTTCTAGGTACACATCAAGTCTGATATAAAGGCTAACCAAACATCAAAGCTAAAGAGATTGGTTCTTATGGAAGTATACTTGGCAATTCTAATAAAAGTATCCTCAAAGTCTTACTCCATTTTTATGAGAGAATATTCTTGCTATGAACTTAGCCTTATGCTTCTGAACATTGTTATTCTCTACGCACTTCACCATGTACATCAACCTATAATCAATCACTAACTTCCTTGTTTGTCTCTAATCTCTTAGAGAGCATTCTTTAGGATCGATGGCTTCTCACTATAATTGCTCCAATGTTGCCTCCTTTCTCCCATCCTGGATCCTTGTATGAGGAATGATATGCATCAATAATGGAAGACATGAGTACAACCTAACAAGGATGACTCACTTGGAAATAAGTCTTAAGCACTCCTACTTGCTCTTGTGCCTCATACTTTGTTTGGGTAAACCATTTGATTATCCTAGCTAAACTGGAATGTAAAATGGTCTTTGTACATGCATTGGAATCTTACTAATTTGAATCTACTTTTTTTTAAATCTATGGATCATCCTTTGGAGTTGCATTGAGAATTTGAACCAATGGATCTCGAAGCTAAATAGAGCAATAATACAATTAGCAATACATAAAATAGAAAATAATACAAACAATGATCCAAATAATGTAATCTTTATTAACAAATAAGTGTTCAAAAGAAAGTACCTTTATTAACAAATAAGTGTTCAAAGAAAGTACATGAATGAATACTTCATTGATGATGTGCAAGCCTTCATATATAGGTAACCAACCCTGAGATTAATTACATGCATAAGCATCTAGCTTCTTCTATTTATATTTCATATTATTTTTTGATTTTATTTTGACATATTTTTTGTTATTTTTTTTTTTTAAATATATCAAATTCTTCTAACTTAATTTAAAGCAGGAACTAGCTGCTTTGCAGCTATTTCTCTTGTTTGTGGTATAGTAACCATTCATTTTTATTAGAGGTATAATCCACATCCCTTTTTAAACATAACGTGTATTTTATATTTTTTTCTCTTTTGGTGTATTGTTGCTTCCATTGATGATACAATAACATCACTTTATTTTTGTTTGTAGAGATAATACAATAGCATCACTTTGTTTTTCATTTTTTAAACGCTTTATGCTATTTGTGATAGCATAATATTTCATTTAGTGGAATAATGTATTAAGTTTTTTTTTCATTTATGTTATATTGTAATTTGAGCTTTCTATCATATCAATATATTTTTAGAATTTTGTTGGATGTTCATAATTTCATAATTTCATTATACTATTTTTTTTACATAAACATATATATATTATTAAGTTTTTTTTTCATTTATGTAATATGATCTTTCATCATATCAATATATTTTTTTAGAATTTTGTTGGATGTTAATAATTTCATTATTTCATTATACTATTCTTTTTACATAAACATATATATATATTATAAAGGGGATGTGGTGTACCCAAATAATAAAATATTACATGAAAATTCAAAAGTATTATATAATTGAGCTTTATTGCGTTGTTCCATTAAGTTACAGTCCTTCACTAAACATTAATTAGATGCATTCTTGCAAACTTACATATTACTTCTATAACTATATTGGCGAACAAAGACACCCAAAATTAAAATACAAAAATAAAGCATGGCCCATTTTAAGCAAATGGTGCTCGCTATGGGTTTCCTCCATCTAGATATCCTCCTACTCTTGCTTGTCCTCTATCTAGAACTGGACTTGACCAATTATTGCAAGACTTGTTTGTTGCACGGTGGCCTCTTTTTTTGTCTTTCTCCATCATTAAATCCTTTGTAAATGTTGGTTTTCCTGTTGCATATTGGTTTCCTCGAGTAAATTCCAAGACCATGTCATAGTGCTTATCTATTCCTTCCTCCACTCTATCCTATCTAACGCTATTCTCTTGAGTTTTGGTTTCTATCTATGCCATTTTTTTCTCTTGGAATTCAAGCTGTTTGGTCAAGTAATTGATGGCTTGTCTCATGCCATCCACCTACTTATGAACCCTCCTCAATATTTTCTTTAAGCCATAAAAGTTTTCTATCCCATATTCTCCGAAGCATGGGGAACTAACCCTTATATTATTGTTGTTTAAAATATTTAAAAGGTACAAATATCAACCTACAAAATTCAGAGTCTCCTATGCTTCTTTCCTTAAAAAACAATCCACTCAATGCCAATAAACATACCCAATATACCTCTTTGGCATAATGCAAGACATTCCAGTATATAACTTGTTTGATTTCCCCCAAACAACAAACAAAACAAACTAAAATTTCGACAATGTTCAACACATTAACTCTATCTAGGGACATGAATACACACCCAAAAGTTCTACCACTAACACCAAACTAGGAATTCTAAGAAGCAAGCAAGTGAACTAGAAGGAGGAGACGAACCTACCACTATCCATATGTCCCTAATGCATTGTTGCAAATTCCAATCACCTCCCTAGAGAGAACAAACTGAAGAAATCATAGCTTCCCCCAAAAATCACCATTCCCTGCATGGGATATATCCCACCTTCACAATTGAACCAAAATAAATGGGATTTAAAATTTTGTACCCAATATATCTCACCACAGAGTTAAGGATTAATCGTTCTATGCAACTTAAAATCTCCCTTGTGTGGATGAGATAGGTCTACATGTCCTTCAGGTTTAGTGGAGTGCAACATGACTTCTAGATTGATCCTTATAAGTGGGTCTTTGGACCTAAGTCCCTTTGTGCAATTGTTTTTTTTTCCATGGAAGAATATTATGGTACCCAACAGATGCCCAAAGGGCCTTGGTGTTTGATGAGAATCCCTTGTCTAGATAAGTGGGATTATTTTCCATTTGATATGGTTTCTTATTGTTTCAATTACATATATGAGAGAAATTTATCTCTTCTATTGTCTAATTGATAGATAATCATTTGGATTATTCTTCTCAGCCTTTCCCTTCATGTTGCATTTCTTTTTTTGATTAGGCTCATTATCACAAGTGAATCCCAAATATCATTACCTCTTAACTTGAAGGAATAAAGGGACAACAATCCATGGTATCGGGTGCATTCCTATGCTTCATTGTTTGATGCTATCCCTACTCCCCACTAATATTGAACCTTTGTATTCCATTTCATGCCATAAAGCACTTCCCATAAAGGGAAAATAATCCTAGGTATAGTGTGTGTGAAAATCTTGTTCACACCAAGATCTACTCAAGAATTTACACACTCTCACAAATTGCCTTGCAAAAACTAGTCATTGAACACATAAAGCAATCATGAATATGATGCAAACAATATAACTCTATTGAATAATTCTACATCAACCAAACTTAGGAAATGTAATGGCTGTCCAAATATATAATTACATCATAGATTTTAAAGCCAAAGAAGGCATTTGAAATCCTCACAAAAGCAGGATTACTAAAAGATGAAAACCCCCCTTAGGTGCAAAAACTGGTTTTCAGATCACCTCTAAGGCTCACAAATTGGTAAAATCAGAGTTGGATGGTGATGTATGATGTAAAATCATCCAAAGTACAAATTTTAGAAATAGGAAACATCATGGAGTGCAAGTTTGCCAAAAAACCGCTAAAGCCAAGTCAACTAGCTTTTACCTTTTCACCAAAATCAATAAAAAGCAATAAAAAGAAATAAAAAGAAAGATAGCACCCTTCTAATGTAGGAATGGAACAAAATCTCATAGAATATCGGGAAATATTATCCAGAATCTCCAGAAGTGCGCTCTAGTGACTCATGATGGCTTGCGGGCCACACAAAGACAAAATAATGGCCAACTACCTAGTCAACACCTAAGAATTAATAAAAAATGACTAATAATCTATCTCCTAAGTATGGAATGGGTATGAATGAGTTTTTAATATTCTAACACCCCCCTTAAGACCGAATTTATGTGTAAAATCATAAATATATAGGGCCCAACAACTTGGCCTGGTCACCCTTTTTACATACTTCCTTGTCCATAAAACAAGGAAAGAAGGAAAACCTCATGGGAAAAACCTCCCCTCAAACATGGACATGAACAAAATTGAAGTATTGCTGAACAATTATTCACTCCACCACATATTCACCCATCCCAAGTAGTGATCTAAGATGGATGAAATTCTTTAAAAAATATTTGGTGAACACATCTGCAATTTGCTCAGATGATGGGAAAAACTGTTGATCAATGATGTGATCATGCACTAGATTCCTGATGTAGTGCATATAAATCTTAATATGCTTGGTTCTTTTCCTATGTACTGGATCAATTGAGATCCTTATAGATATTTGATTCCCACAAAAGATGACTGTGGGAGTGCTAAAGGGAATCCCAAACTCAGAAAGTATACCTTGTAACCATACGCACTGAGTTGCAGCATTCACTACTCCTTCGTATTCAGCCTCTCCTGAAAAGAGTGAAATTGCACTTTGTTTCTTACTTGAATAGAAAATAGGTCCTCCTCCAAGCATGAAAAAAAATCTAGAAGTGGACTTACAATCTAGTCTATCACCTTCCTAATCTGAATAAAAAAAACCAAGAAGATCTAGGCTAGAATCTGTAACATAGTGAATCCCATTAGACTTGGTGCCTTGCACATAATGCAAGTTTCTTTTTGAAGCCCTCCAATGAATCTCATGTGGATGCTCCATGAATCTTGAGGAAACACTCACAACATAAGCAATATCAGGTCGAGTATGAGTGAAGTACAACAAGCTACCAGCAAGCTGCCTATACACGGTGTTGTTCACCAACGATGTAGAATCTGCTTCTTCAAGTCTCACTCTTAAGAGGAAGGGAGTCTTTGTAGGTTCAGCCATCTTGAAATTATTTAGCTGGTCTGAAGCATACTTTGACTGAGATACTTTAATTCCAGACTTGGATTGTGAAATCTCAAGCCCCAAAAATTGTTTAAGTATTCCCAAGACAGTCATGGAAAAAGATTGATACCATGAGGTCTTCAAGGAGGTCTTCAATGAAGCTATCGGATTAGACTTGCATCTACTAAATGATCATGACAAGAGAAAGTTGTCCATCTTGGCATACCAAGCTCTAGGAGCTGGCTTAATCCCATATAAGGACTTCTTCAACCTGCACATAAGGTTAGGATATGAAATATATCCCTTTGACAACTGCATATAGATCTCCTCCTCAATATTGCCATGGAGGAAAGCACTCTTGACATCCATGTGATGCACTTCCTAGTGCTTGGATGCATAAATTCCCGGGACTAGTCTTATCGAATCCATCTTTGCAACTGGTGCAAAGGTCTCATTGTAGTCAAGAACATGAATTTGGGAGAAGGCCTTTTCGACAAGACTTGCCTTAAAATTCACTATTGTACCATCATCAACAAACTTGGTCTTGAAGATCCACTTACACCTTACCAATTTTTTGCCCGGTGGAAGCTTGAATAGCTCCCAAATTTCATTCTTTTATAGTGAATGAAACTCCTCATCCATGGATTCCTGCCATATTGGGTCATCTGAGGATTCTTCGTATGACCGAGGGTTTGAATCAACCATAAAAAAACTTCACAAGTAGGTAAGGATCATTCATTGAAAGAGCATTCTCAATCTGTGATCTAGTCCTCCTAGGATCCTGAGGATTTCCCACAAGTTCACCAGTTGCTTCAAGTGTCTTAGCTTTCCACTTAGGCCTTGTAGGTGAACTTGGATCTGAAATAATATGGTATTCATCACAATATATATCAGAATCATAATTATCATGAGAAACTTCACTTACTCTCACAGGTGGTGGTGCAGAAGATTCTCCAACTTTGACTGATTGCAAGGGCTCTTCTTCGAATTGAACACTCCTCTCAATTAATGCTTTTTGAGTGGTCATGTTAATCATCTTATAACCCTTGGAGTATTTTGAATATCCAAAAAATATACATGGTTGGCTTTGGGGATGCATGGCCCTCCTCTTCTCAAGTGGAATTCTAGCCCAAGCCTTGGAGCGAAAAAATCCTAAAATGAGGGACATCAGGTTTGTTCCTAGTCCAAGCTTCAAAAGGAGTGATTCCTTTCAATGATTTATGTGGCACTGTGTTCTATATGTAGGATTCACAATTGATAGCTTCATCCCAAAGTATTGGATACAAAGAATTAGACTCAAGCATGCATGTAGCCATCTCTTTGAGAGATATGTTCTTCCTCTCAGCAACATCATTCTGCTGAGGTGTGTAGGGAACAATGTGTTGCATTTGGATACCAGTAGAAGCACATAATTGTTTAAAATAAAATTTCATGTACTCCCCACCATTATCATATCTTAGGACCTTGATATATCTTCCAGACTGGTTCTCAACTGATGCTTTGAATATCTTGAAACAACTGAAAACTTCAGACTTTGATTGGAAGAAAAAGACCCAACAATATTTGGAAAAGTCATCTATGAAGGTTAGGATGTATTTTGCATTCTTCAAAGACACATGGGGGAATGGACCTGATATGTCATTGTGAATGAGCTCAAGGGGTGGAGAGGTTTTCTCATACTTGGCTCTCTCAAACCTATGCTCAGGGTGTTTTCCTAGGATACAAATTTGATAGACTCCTTTAGAAAACTTGATGTTGGGCAGCCCTACGCCCATATTATTCTCATGAAGTTGAGAAAGGTATTTGTATTTAAGGTGACCAAATCTATCATGCCATAATTTTCTTGAATCATTGGCATGAGTGAGGAGAACATAAGCTGAGGAGAAATGCACAATGTGTGAAAACCTATAGACTTTTGAGATATGATCAACAATACCTAAGGAAATAATTCTTCCTGTAGAAATTTTAGAAATTTCCACATCATTAGGTGTGAAGACAAAATTCTTGGGAGAACCAACATGAGTCATATGATAGACATACAAGAGGTTTACAACAGTCCTGGGACATACAACACATTAGTGAAAGAACCATACTCAAGATCAATACTACCTTTACCTTTCCAAGTAGTTTCAGAGTCATCACCCAACACAATAGCTGGACCACCAGAAGAATCAAGAGAGGAGAAAGTCTCTCTTTTGCACACCATATTCCTTGAATCTCTAGAATCAATGATGAAAGCGGTAGACTTGGATGTGCTTGACATCAAAGCATGTACTCTTTGCTTGTATTCAGAATTAGATCCTCCTTCCTTCTTTCTTGCGCCATCTGGAAGAAGGATGTTGGATTTATCAAGGAGTTGAGCCATTTGGTGAATGGTATTCTTCATGCATGAGCTCTCAGGATAAAATACCCTATTGTAGTATGTGCATTTAGGCTTCTCTTTCTTCTTTTGAGAATTCTTTTTGGAATTGGAGGAGTCTTCTTGAGCTTTTTGCTTGTCTTTCTTCTGATCTGGTGTCTTTTTGGGTTTGGCATTCTTCTTGCTTTTTGAATTCTTTGAATCTCCAGCATCCAAAGCATGATCTTTTGATGGATTCTTGATTGTGCTTGTCAATACCAACTTGTCTTTCTCTCGAGTGAGTGATTCCATGAATTCTTCCAATGAAGGCATCTTCCAATTTCAAGCCATGAGTTTTGTAGTGTGGAAGGTTGAAACAAAGACTGAGTAATCAAGCCCAAGCTTTGAGAGGATGGACAAGATCAATTGATAATATTTATTATCAATTACATGCTGCTTTAATAAGAAAAAAATATTTAAGATTTGAGACAAATTCTTGTAAGGTCTCGAAATTACTTGGACTCAGTGAAACTAGTTCATTCTCTAGTTGGTGGCCCCTCAATTCATCAGTATTTCCAAATAAAGTTTGGAGATTGACCCAAACCTCATTAGGAGTGGTAAGATCATCTAGATGGAAAATAATATCCTTGGATGTGCTGAGACACAAGATACCATAATCCTCATCTCTTCTGTTATGCCACGTTGCATTCTCAATGAGAGCAGTAGGCTTAGTTTCAGTAGCCATAGTCACCCCGTAGAGGCCTTTACTCCTCAACAATATCTTCATCCATGCCTTCTAGTCGAAATAATTGAATGGAGTGAGCATGATTTGTTGTGACTGATCCATGGCAGCTCTTAATTATGCCTTTGAGATGTTTGGTTGTGCCCCTGATATGCAAAATTGCACCCTCTGGGAGACTAAAATGCGCCCTATATCTGGATGGTTTCATCTTGGAGGAAAAATTAAAGAGAATATAAAAAATTGATAGCTCTTATACCATGTGAAAATCTTGTTCACACCAATATCTACTCAAGCGATTACACACTCTCACAAATTGCCTTTGCAAAAACTAGTCATTAAACACATAAAACAATCATGAATATGATGCAAACAATATAAATCTATTGAATAAGTATACATAAGAAAAATTTGGGAAATGTAATGGATGTACAAATATATAATTATATCAGATATTTGAAATCAAAAGAAGGCATTCGAAATCCTCACAAAAGCATGCTTACTAAAAAGATGAAAAACCCCCCTAGGTGCAAAAAGAGCTTTCCAAATCACCTATAAGGCTCACGAATTGGTAAAATCAGAGTTAGATGGTGATGTATGATGGAAAATCATACTAAGTACATATTTTATAAAGAGTAAACATCATGGAGGGCGAGTTGGACAAAAAACGGCTAAAGCCAAATCAACTAGCTTTTACCTTTTGACCAAAATCAGTAAAAAGCAAGATATCACCCTTCTATTCTGGGAATGGAATAAAATATCACAAAATCTCAGGAAATATTATCCAGAATCTCTAGAAGTGTGCTCTATTGACTCAGGATGGCTTGTGGTCCACACAAAGACAAAATAATGGCCAACTACCTAGTCAACACCTAGGAACTAATACAAAATGACTAATAATCTATATCCTAAATATGGAATGGGTATGAATGGGTTTTTAATATTATAAAAACCCCACTTAAGCCTAAATTTATGTGTAAAATCAGAAAAATATAGGGTCCAACAAGTTGGCATGGTCACCCTTTTTACATATTGCCTTGTCCACAAAACAAGGAAATAAGGAAAACCTCCCCTCAAACATGGACATGAAAAAAATTGAAGAATTGCTGATCAATCCTTCACTCCACCACATGTTCACCCATCCCACGCAGTGATCTAATATGGCTGAAAGTATTCTCTGAAAAATATTTGGTGTAGATGTCTGCAATTTGCGTAGATGATGGACAAAATTGCAGATCAATGATGTGATCATGCAGTAGATTCCTGATGTAGTGCATATGAATCTCAATATGCTTGGTTCTTTTCCTCTGTACTGGATCAATTGAGATCCTTATAGCAATTTGATTGTCACAAAATATGACTGTGGGATTTCTAAAGGAAATCCCAAACTCAAAACATATACCTTGCAACCATACACATTGAGTTGCAACATTCACTACCGAGTCTATATTCGGCCTCTCCTGAAGAGAGTGCAATTGCACTTTTTTTCTTACTTGACCAGAAAATAGGTCCTACTCCAAGTATGAAAAAAAATCCGAAAGTGAACTTTCGATATAGGCTATCACCTGCCCAATCTGAATAAGAAAAACCAAGAAGATCTAGGCTAGAATATGCAACATAGTGAATCCCATCAGAATTGGTGCCTTGCACATAATGCAAGATTCTTTTTGCAACCCTCCAATTAATCTCATGTGGATTATCCATGCATCTTGAGGCCACACTCACAACATAAGAAATATCAGGTTCAGTATGATTCAAGTACAACAAGCTACCAACAAGCTGCCTATACAATGTGTTGTTCACCAACGGTGTAGAATATGCTTCTTCAGGTATTTCTCATGAGAGGAAGGGAGTCTTCATAGGATTGCATTCAGACATATTGAAATTCTTTAGTAGGTATGAAGCATACTTTGACCGAGATACTTTAATTCCAGTCTTGGATTGTGAAATCTCAAGTCCCAAAAATTGTTTAAGTATTCCCAAGTCAATCATGGAAAAATCTTGATGCAAGGAGGTCTTTAATGAATATATTTGATCAATGGTGCTACCTGTGATTAGTAGGTCATCAACATATAACACAATAATCAAAATGGAATCATCAATCAGCTTCATGTACACATTCGGATCATACTTGCATCTACTTAAGGATTGTGACAAGAGAAAGTTGTCCATCTTTTCATACCAAGCTCTAGGAGCTCGCTTAAGCCCATAAAATGAATTCTTCAACCTGCACACAAGGTTAGGATCTGAAATATAGACATTTGGATTCTACATATAGATATCCTCCTCAATATATCCATGGAGGAAATCACTCTTGACATCCATGTGATGCACTTCCTAGTGCTTGGATGCAGAAATTCCCAGGACTAGTCTTATCGAATCCATCTTTGCAATTGGTGCAAAGGTCTCATTGTAGTCAATAACATGGACTTGGGATAATCCATTTTCCATAAGAATTTCCTTATAATTCACTATTGCACCATAAAAAACAAGCTTGGTCTTGAAGATCCACTTACACCTTACCAAATTTTTTGCCTGGTGGAAGCTTGACTAGCTCCCAAGTTTCCTTCTTTTGCAATGAATGAAAATCCTCATCCATAGATTCCTACCATATTGAGACATGTGAGGCTTCTTCAAATGATAGAGGGTCTGAATCAACCATTAAAAAACACTTCTCAAGTAGGTAAGGATCATTCACTGAAAGAGCATTCTCAAATTGTGATCTAGTCCTCCTAGGATCATGTGAGGATTTCCCACAAGTTCATCCACTTAGGAATTGTAGGTTAACTTGGAACTACAATAATATGGTCTTAATCATCAGATATATCAGAATCCAAATTATCATGAGAAACTTCACTTACTCTCACAGGTGGCGGTGCAGAAAATTCTCCAACTTCGACTGATTGCAAGGGCTCTTCTTCAAATTGAACACTCCTCTCAATGAATTCTTTTTGAGTGGTCATGTTTAGAAACTTGTAACCCTTGGAGTCTTCTGAATAGAAAAAAATAGACATGGTTGGATTTGGGGCTGCATGGACCTCCTCTTCTCAAGTGGAATTCTAGCCCAAGCCTTGGAGCCAAAAAATCCTGAAATGAGAGACATTAGGTTTGTTCCCAGTCCAAGTTTCAAAATGAGTGATTCCTTTCAATGATTTATGAGGCACTCTGTTCTATATTTATGCTGCACAGTTGATAGCTTCATCCCAAATTATTGGAGACAAAGACTTAGACTCAAGCATGCATGTAGCCATCTCTTTGAGAGATCCGTTCTTCCTCTCAGCAACACCATTCTGGTGAGGTGTGTAGGGAACAATGTGTTCCATCTTAATACCAGCAGAATCACATAATGGTTGAAAATCATATTTGATGTACTTCCCACCATTATAAGATATTAGGACCTTGATATATCTTCCAGACTGGTTCTCAACTGAGGATTTGAAGTGCTTTAAACAGCTGAAAACTTCAGACTTTAATTGGAGGAAAAAGATCCAACATTATCTGGAAAAGTCATGTATGAAGTTTATGATGTATTTTTCATTTTTCAAAGACACATGGGGGGAATGGACTTGATATTTCATTGTGAATTATCTCAAGGGGTGTAGAGGTTTACTTAGACCCGACTCTCTCAAAATTATGCTCAGGGTGTTTTCCTAGGATATGACTTTGACAAAATCCTTTATAAAATTTGATGTTGGGTGGCCCTATGACCATATTGTTATCATGAAGTTGAGAAAGGTATTTGTAATTAAGGTGACCAAATATCTCATGCCATAATTTTCTTGAGTTATTGGCATGAGTGAGGAGAGAAGAAGGTGAAGAGCAAGGCACAAAGTGTGAAAACCTATAGACTTTTGAGCTACGATGAGCAATACCTAACACACCAATTCTTCCTGTAGAAATTTCCACATCATTAGGCGTGAAGACAACATTCTTGGGATATCCAATGTGATTCATCTGATAGAATGACAAGAGGTTTTCATCAAGTCTTGGGACATACAACACATTAGTGAAATAACCATACTCAATATCAATACTGCCTTTACCTTTGCAAGTAGTTTCATAGTCATCACCCAACACAATAGTTGTACCACCAGAAGAATCAAGAGAGGAGAAAGACTCTCTTGTGGAAACTATATGCCTTGAAGCTCTAGAATCAATGATGAAAGAGGTATACTTGGATGTGCTTTCCATCAAAGCACGTACTCTCTCCTTGTCTTCAGAATTAGATCCTCCTTCCTTCTTTCTTGCACTATCTGGAAGAGGGATATTGGATTTCTCAAGGAGTTGAGCCATTTGGTCAATGGTATTCTTCATGCATGAGCTCTCAAGTTGAAAGCCCCTATTGCAGTATGCGCACTTAGACTTATCTTTCTTCTTTTGAGAATTCTTTTTGGAAATAGGGAAGTCTTCTTGAGCTTTTTGCTTGTGTTTCTTCTGATCTGGTGGATTTTTGGGTTTGGCCTTCTTCTTGATTTTTGAATTATTTGAATCTCCAGTAGCCAAAGCATGGTACTTTGATGTATTCTTTATTGTTCCCATCAAGACCAACTTGTCTTTCTCATGAGTGAGTGATTCCATGAATTCTGCCAGTGAAGGCATATTCCAATTTCGAACTATGAGTTTTTTAGCATGGAAGGTCGAAACTAAGACTGAATCAAGGCCAATATTTGAGAGGATTTTCAAGACCAATTTCTCATATTTATTATCAATTCCACACTGCTTTAATTGAAGAACAAGATCTTTAAACTTTGAGAAAAAGTCTTGTAAGGTATCGAAATTGCTTTGACTCAATGAAACTAGTTCATTCTCCAGTTGGTGGCCCCTTAATTCACCAGTCTTGCCAAATAAAGTTTGGATCTTCAAAAAACCCTCATTAGGAGTAGTAAGACCATCTATATGGAAAAGAAGATCCTTGTATGTGTTCATACACAAGAGACCATAAGCCACATCTCTTCTGTTATGCCGCTTTGCATTCTCTATGAGAGCAATAGGCTTAGTTTCAACAACCATAGTCACCCTGTAGAGGCATTTACTCCTCAAAAAGATATCAATATGTGCCTTCTAGTAAAAATAATTGAATGGAGTGATCATGATTTGTTGTGACTAATCCATGGCAACTCTGAATTATGCCTCTGAGATGTTTGGTTGTGCCCCTGAGATGCCCCCTCTATCTGTCTGGTTCGATCCTACAGGATAAAAGAAGGAGAATATAACATATTTATAGCTCTAACACCATGTGAAAATATTTTTCACATCAAGATCTAATCAAGCAATTACACACTCTCACAAATTGCCTTGCAAAAACAAGTCATTCAACACATAAAACAATCATGAATATGATGCAAATAGTATAACTATATTGAGTAAGTATACATCAAACAAATTTTGGAAATGTAATGTATTTCCAAATATATAATTACACCATATTTTTTAAATCCAATGAAGGCATTTGAAATCCTCACAAAAGTAGGCTAACTAAAAAGATGAAAACTCCCTTAGGTGCAAAAGTGCTTTCCAAATCACCTCTAAGGCTCACGAATTGGTAAAATCAGAGTTGGATGGTGTTGTATGATGGAAAATAATCCTAAGTAAAATTTTTGGAAAGAGGAAACATCGTGGAAGGTGATTTGGACAAAAAAATGCTAAATCCAAGTCAACTAGCATCTACCTTGTCACCAAAATCAATAAAAAATAGTAAAAAGCAGGATAACACCCTTCTAATAAAGGAAATGAATAAAATCTCAAAGAATCTCAAGAAATATTATCCGGAATCTCCAGAATTATTCTCTAGTGACCCAGGATGGCTTGTGGTCCACACAAAGACAAAATAATGGCCAACTACCTAGTCAACACCTAGGAATTAATAAAAAATGACTAATAATCTATCTCCTAAGTATGGAATGGGTATGAATGGGTATTTAATATTATAACACTGTGTATGCCTCTGCTTCATTGTTTGATTCTATCAATGAGTATTTCAACCTTTTTATTTCCTCCGATCCATACAGTAACCGTCCCACACCTATCACCACTATATACTCCATTATACTCTAAACAATGTGTTTTCATGTGTAAAAATGCAAATTTTATCTATCTTTGTTTTTTTTTTTAACTCAAAGCTTTAGTTTAAAAGTGATTTATGGGTAGATAATTATCAACTATTTATGAAAAGGCACTTGTGGGGGGGGAGGGGGAAGGCCCTCTATGACCCTAGTGGGAATGTGATGAAAACCTTTACCTGGGGTTTAGGATGCAAGAACAACAATCAAGCATAATGGTTAGTGACAAATATCATTTCCTCCTCAAATATAATGAACATCCATATTTTTGGAGACTCCCAGATTGTCATTCACAATATGCGAAATTACATGAAAATCCAAAATTGAAAATTGAGGCACTTGCAAAGTAGAATATTGAGTTTTCTTAAAATCCCAAGCTCTATATCTCTTTTCTAAATAAAGTGATAAAAATAACGAGGTAGATTATTTGGAAAATCAAGGTGCCATATTAGAGCAAGATGTGATTTTGTTTAACCGAGACTCACCACAAAGGAAATGGATTTCATGTTTATAAGCGACCCAAAGGTTGAGGTGGGCATGCAATTTGGAAGGTAGATTATAAAGGGGATCCTTGGTGTAGAAGTCTTACCCTCAAATATCAATCATAGTCCCATAAGTGGTAGATGGTCAGGTAAGGATGGGCACGTGGTCCGGGATGGTCGTCCTCAAAGTGGCCGGGTCTTAATTATCCTCCCATGCGAGCTTGATTTATATCCCACATCGTACCAGTCTTGCACATGAGTAATTAAGGAATTTTTAGAAAGGATGACAATGGAAGGGACTTCTGTTAAGAATTCTGATGGGAATTTCCTAATTATGCCTTCTAAGACAAAGGAGTATGGATCTGTGTCTGATATATTGAAGGAGAGGATACCTTAGCTTATCCCTTTTTGGATGAACAGTATAAGACACATAGGGAGTTGTCATCTTCCTTTATTCCAAAAGAGGATAACCTCTACACTCTCTTCGGTGATATCAGTTTGAATGTGAATTTTCTTGAAGGAAAGAAGGCCTATTGGTGCAGCTCTGCTGAAAGTGCAAGTGGGTTTCTTTCTATTGTTTGGAATTATGCTAGCATTAATTTGAGTTCCTGGTCACACTTCCTCCAGTCAGGATATTTTGAGAAGGGAGAAATTGATTTCTCTTGGTTTATTGGGGAAGTTGCTTCTATTATGTTCAGTCAAGAAATGTTGTCTTGGAAGGAATTGTTTAGTAGTATGAGGATTGATCTGGGATATTTTAAACACATGTTGTAGGTTGGCCATGATTGCACAGGAGGAATGTTAGACACACTTAGGTAGTTGTCTTATTTCTCTTATAAATTGAAATAAAAAATGGAATAAATTGAGAGTAACCTACGTGAACATAGAGGCACTCTTGAAGGAATACCAACGGATTTGGACAAATATTTCATAATGAACCAATGTAGCCACTGCCAGAACTCCCCCACTATTGATACAAAGGCCATGGACGAGGATTCTGTTCTTCAACCTGTTAAGGAAGGACACCGCTTTGAAAGATATGGGTAATCTTGTTTTGTTCAGTCATGAACATGCCTATTTTGTTTTTTGATATAATCTATTTTGCTCCTAGGACATTATGTGTGCATTTAAAGTGAAAATAGTATAGTGTTGGATGTAGACAAGGAAGACATTCTATTTAGAAAGTTAGAAATTGTATCTTTTTGGGAAAAGCTTTTAAAGCCCTTATCTTTGAAAAGAGCCTACAAATTTTGTAATATTTCACTAGTAACAACATTTTAATATCAAATACTATTTAGAAAGTTAGAAATTGTATCTTTTTGGGAAAAGCTTTTAAAGCCCTTATCTTTGACAAGGCCTACAAATTTTGTAATATTTCACTAGTAAAAACATTTTAATATCAAATACAATCATTTCTGCTAAAAAAATCAATTATATCAGCAACATCTTATCTTATAGTGCCTCCTTTAATGGGATTTTTAAATGTCAAGCTCTTTTTATTTCTAAAGAAAAACAACATGAAGAAATTGTGTAGTGCTAAGAGATACATGGGATAATATATTGTATAAGGTTGTTGAAATTTTGATGTAATTGTTGTTAGAAGGATGCTACTTAATAGCTCCTCTATATTAGAAAATGATAGAGAGATTTTGTCCGCTAGAGTGTCAACGAGACACATGGATACATAGATTTTGACTTTCCCCATAAATATCAAATACAATTTTTTTTCTTGGAAAAAAATATAGGATACCAAAGAAGAAACATTATCAATTGTGCTTACAACTTAGAACCATGGTTTGATATTCTATTTTCTAACCCTTTGTCTGAGAGAGAAGTGAAAGTACATGATTACCTTAGTAAAGGTTAGTACTAGATGACTTGGTTATGTTTATAACTTCTAGAGATATTCCAATTGGAATTCTAGGTTAATTGGAAGCAAACTTGAATAATCAATGGAATTTCATTTTTTTCCTTTTCCTTTTGAATATATTTCCATTCTTTTGAAGGGTTTAAATATGTCAGAGGAGGAGTTGAATATAACATTCTAATTTCATTTGAACTTGGTGGAGACCTTGTTTCCTTGTCTAGATTTGAATTGTTTGAAGCACTATGAAACCTTTTCCCATTGTAGGGAGTAGTGATTAGTAAATTACATTGGTGATATAGCTTTATTTGGTCACATTTGGATAGATATGCCTTGTTGGTCATTTACCTATGATTATTTCATCCTCCTCCTCTTCTTGCATACATTTTTGAGTCTTTAATTGATTTCTCATGAGTTTCCTTCAATAAAATAATGGGTTACCCATGATTTCCCCTCAAGCAACCCACCAAAAATTTCAAAAAATACTAAAAAAAATTAATGACTATTAAATGTGCACTCTTGAATGAAGGGAACATGATTTGTACACCAGTAAAACTGTAATATCCATCCCCAACTAACTCAACTACCTTTTCATGGTTTAAATATTAGTTAATTAATGGGAGAAGGGACAAGATACAATTGAGAGCAAGGATGTGTTGGATTAATCATTAGAGTAGTAACCCTAGATTGGTATTGCTTTCCCTCATCAGAGCCCGCTAGTTATGTATTTATTTGTAAATTTGAGCTTAGGTCAAAACATTTCACAACTTTATCAACCATAGAAAAGTTGGAGGGTATAGGAAAAGTTTAAGCAGATAAATGGTCCAGGAAAGAGGAACATTGAGTTAGATTATGGAGGTGTTGGCATGATCTAGTAGGTATAATGTTTTATTTGTTGTTCACATTTAATACATTTATGAAGGTCTCTTCTTTCCCTCCCCCAAATCATTTCACAATATGTTTTATTTTTTGCTTGTAATATATGATTTGAGGTTATACTAATGACCTTATATTAATTAGGAATAGTGCATAGTGAAGTTATGTTATTATCTTACATTTGTATTCACATTTATATGTCGATTTGCATTTGACAAAGGTTTGTTTCTTGTATTGTGTGCAGGTTTGAGAAAAGGATTAGAATTACAAGAAAGTATATGGATTGAACATAAAAGACATAAATGGATCAACCATCTAATCACATGTATTCTTTGCATCCTCTCATCCTAGGTAGTTATATTTTGAAAATAAACGATTCTAAAAATTAGTTAGTGTTCTCTAATCCACTTTGATAGTGATTTAACCCTAGTCATTGGGGACATTTTCCTAAAACATAAATGGTGACTCCATTGGGGATAACTCTCTGAGTTGTTCCTATAAGGGTTTCTTTTCTCTGTTTCTTTTTCCAGTTTGCTAAGTTTAGTATATATTGTATCTTTGTCATACTTCCCTTCCCATTCTTGTAGAACCCATAAAAATGTACGTCATGGCTTGTTTTTTGAGTTTTTTGTCTTTTTTGCTTATTAACATTGTATCATGGCCAATGTTTTATTAAATGAAAACCCTAACTAAATATTGCACACAATTATGCTTTTGCAACTAATTGGAGCATTCTGAAACTAGGAACTAGCACACACAATCCATAAACCACCATGTATATTCCATTGGATCAGTTCATCACAACAGATCTTACAACTTAGTTCATCTTGTTAAGTTAATTTCATAAAATACCGAATACAATGGAATTGGAAGAGAATCTAGAGAAAATAAGTAACATAATCCACACAATCCACACAATATATACCTTGGAAAACCCACTACGGGGGAAAACCTAGCCACAAATGAGGACTATGCCTTGCTCTTCATATTAAAATGCAAATACAAAGGAAATGGTACTCCCTATCGAGTTACCTATGACTCTGCGGCCATAATGTCTACTACAATATCTCCTATATCCTATTTTCTTCTCTAACATCCACACTCGTGCTATTTCTCAACTATGGAACAATACAATACATCTAAATAATGGCCCCCCTTCTTCTTCTTGTGGCCTAGTATTTAACATAGACTGATAGCCATCTAGGGTTAATTTTAAGATTTTGCATGCATAAACTCTTGATTAGGGTTAGGGTTTTGGTCTTTCTAGAATTTTATTGAAGGTCCACACGTGACGAGATCCACATGTGTGAAAAATGAGAGTTGAGGTGTAATCCACTCGGTACCATGGTGGTCAACTAGATAGGTCAACTTGTGGGAGGCAATGTTTGGATCGTTGGAAAGGTTTCAGGGTGTATAATAACCTAATTATACATGGAACAAGTTATGGGTTGTTTTACCCCCCAAAATTCCATTTATACCGTCAAAAAGATCCCAAAAGGTTCCAAACTCCAAATTTGCAAAATGAGTCATGCCCATAAAATGGGCCCTACAAGCCAATTCATCCAATATTTCGACCCTGAAAGCTCCATGTAGGTGAAAAATTATATATTGATCGATTTTAGATCACACCTCCCCATTTTAAAAAGCTTTTGGTCCCCAAAATATTTTACTGAATGAGGTGAGGGAATTTTTCCTCTACCTTCTACTTGGAGTACCATTTAGCCTTGTCTAGAAGTTGTCCTTTAAGCCCCACATACCATAGTTCATACTCTCCCCGCATGGTAGTTATGGAATTCTTCTACAACACTTTGACTTTTACTAACTCGACCTGAGCCTTTAGTGCTAAGTCCTCTACAAAAGGTAAGACCTACTAAGGTTCTTGATCCAATATGGAAGGTTCACGAAGTTTTAGATTGCCCACATTCACTACAGAGTAAATATGCATGTATGGGGGTATAATGAGTTTGTAGGCATTATATCCCACATTCACCAATACCTCAAAAGGACCATACTGTTAAAAAAACAGGATCGCAGAGCAATGACAATAAACATAAATGCAAATATAATCACACATACACATTACAAGAGAGACACAGATATATCGTGGTTCACCCAACTTGGGCTACGTCCACACTGAATTTTCCAGTCCTTATTATTATTACCGTCCAGCAAGGTGAAGGGATACAACCTGCAGCACAACCGCTGCACTTCCTCTTCTCTGTTTCACAGTCTCTCTCCTGATCTCATAGATCTTTACAATGCATAAAAAACCTAATACATCATCATCCCTAGCCGTATTACAATGTCTTTATTTTATACGGGAAATACAATGGGAAAATACCACGGGATACCCAAAACCATGGGCCCACAAAACAGCTGGCGAAAACAGCCGCAAAATTTTTCTTCGGGGCCGTTGCCCTCGAACCCCCATTTCTCGGGGGCACTGCCCTCGCACCCCCCAGCAAGGGGGATGGTCCCCCCTGGAACCCCGTGGGGGGACGATGCCCCCCCACACCCCCCGCTGGGGTGACTGTACAGTCCACCTACATATCATATAAAACTGGGGTACAAACACGGCTGATACAATATCATCTATGAGACTAGAAGATTTGGCTTCACAACCAACACATACTTGAGAGCCTTAATCATCTTACCAAGACCCTATAGTCTTTCCTTGTTCAAGTGTAACCATAATCTGTCTCCCACCTTGAATGTTGTCTCAACCCTACGTTGGTCATGTCTTGCCTTGTACTTTTCCTATGACTTCTTCAGTGCCTCATGTACTTGTAAATGGATCAGCCTAATATTATCAATGCACTTTTTATCTCTTACTACTTCACTTGTGGTGTCTTCCCTCACTCCTCCTCGCTGTCCATAAACAACATCTAGAGGTGAAGGTAGCAAGTATCCAAAACAAGTTTCAAAAGGGGACTTCCCAATGGAAGTGTGTACTACTCTGTTATAAGGGTGTTGTATGTAGATCACATTTTCAACCCAATTCTTTGGATGCTTCTGACTGTAACCCCTCAAAAGATGTACCAAAGTGTTGTTGACTACCTCCGTCTATCCATCTGTCTGTGGATGGAATGTTGTAGACCTCTTCAACTTAGTGTCCATCGTTTCCCAAAGTCTAGTCCAAAATATACTAATAAATTTGGTATCTTTGTCTGAGATGATGCTCCTTGGTATCCCAAAGTGCACCCAGACCTATTCAAAGGACATGTTTGTTGCTTCTTATCCTTTGATGGTATTTTTACAAGGCATAAGAATGCACATCTTATTGAATTTGTAAACTACCACAAATAAATATTCATGTCCCTTCCTAGTGGTTGGAAGACCACACACAAAATCCATATTGGATATGCTCTCCCATGGTCTCATAGGAAAATGCAAGGGATGGTATAGACCTTGATTCCTATTTATAGGCTTGCTTGTACATCGAAGTATGCATCCTTTGATAAACCGAGCTACATATTCTTGCATTCTAGGCCAGTAAATGTACCTATGTAAGTTTGCAATTGTCTTTCCTACACCAAAATTCCCTGCAAATGTGGAGGTTCGTGCCTCTCTGATAAGTTGCAATCTCTCACCTTTAAGAACATAGATCTTTTCCAGCTTGTAGAGTAACTCATCTTAGAGATGCTAGTCATTCTTGCTGTCACCTTCTTCTACATGGAAATGGCCTTGAAGTTGCTGAAATACCTCCTTGAAGTGGACCTCATATTTTGTGTACTCCTCCTTATAGGCATCATGGGTAAAGGGTTCCATGTGCATAAGAGTTACCAAAGCTATAATATTGTTGTAGGTGGCCTTTAGAGAATTTATACCAACTTGTTTGTACTACCTTTCTTATACTTGATGATGAGATGGAACTGTTGTAAGAATCCCATCCACTTATAATGTTTGGTTTGTTGTAGCTTACTATGGGCTTGCAAATACTGCAATGGGTGGTGATCACTGTGAATGATGGTATCCTTTCCCATTAGATAGTGCTTCCACTTATTAACAAATTGAATGAAGGCATAGAGTTCCTTATCATAGGTAGGGTAGCTTAGGAATATCCCATGAAACATTTCAGAATGATAACATACCGACCGTCCTCCTTGCATTAAAACCACTCCCAAGCCGAGGATTGCATTCCGCAATTTTCAAATGAGTGCATGGTAAAATTTAGGTCCCCAACCAATATTAAGTTTTGTAAATTGAGTACACCACTAGAATCAATTTTTTCCCAGAAGGGTCTTTTGTCTTTGTAAGGTGCATAAATATTCAGAAGATTAATAACTTGATTAAACCATTTGATCTTTCCTTCAAGAAGGATACCAATTTTTTTATTATAAGGGTTCAGATGACTTACCGAAGGATTCCAAATAGCTAAAAGACCTCCTATTTGACCAGAAGAATCAATTGCACAAACCTACCAATTCTTTAAAATCTTTAAGAAGTATTCACAAGCCTTCACACCCAGTGCCATGGTTTCTTGAACAAAATATACATCAAATTTATTGGTTTCTATGAACCTCTTGAGGGATCTATATTTAGGGCTATCCTCGAGCCCCTTGATATTGAAAGAAATGGAATACATAAAGAACCAACCCCAGGGGCATATTTTCTCTAAGGGCCCCAAATTCATTGTCCTTGTTCAACTGTCGCTTTTCAACTTCCCGAAGTTTAGAAGATAAAGGAACATAAACCCCTTCCAGAGAAGTGTCCTTCCCAATAAGTCCCCCACTTCCTTCCTCAACCTTCCTTCTATTCTTTTTTCTAATAGTTTCATTTTGGTGTCGAATAGAATTAATCGGGATAGTCCCAGGTTTTTCTAAAGGATTATTAACACAAACTGCCAGAGGATATTTTACATTATCCATAAGAGAATGTATTTCCTTAACTGGAGAAACTCCAACCTTCTCCAAACCTTGGTCCAAACCAGTATTATCCTTCTTCGAAGGAATTAACATCGGAAAATACTTAGGTAATAAGGAATTTAAAACCCCCCTTCTAGAGATTCCTCCAGGTCACAAGATTTTGAGCCCCTGGAGGTTAGAGAGGCTGAAAACCCTACAAAAGTTTCCTTTACACTTGAGACCCAATTAGACCCAAGCTAATTTTTCCCAACAATCCGACCCAAGGAAGTCCCTTAATGGGTATCACTAGTAAGAGCGGTCCTATCCCCAGCATTACCTAGAGATTCCGGCTCAACAGGAGAATCCCCAATATGATAGTAAAGAAAAGACATTCCCACCCTACGATTTCTTTTAAATTCTAGATAAAACCCCCAATCTATGATCTAGATCCTTTTCCATAGATTTTATAAACAATAATTCTTTCGAGGATAGATCCTCATAAGGAGTAGGATATGCTACCAGAGACATACCTTGGAAAATATCAGCATTGTGCATAGCGGGTTGGATTGGGACTAGATGCGATATTGGGTGAAAACGCGAAGTTGGGAAACACTTTTATGACAACGGAGTGAAAAAAAACTAGTGTGCGCGAATGATAACGCGAAAAAAAGTCAACCTCAAACTCTAGGTCGAGAGTTTGTGAGAGTTCAAACTCTCGAAAGAGAGTTTAATAAAAATCTAGGCCGAGAGTTTGAACCAATCACCGCGCTGTATTTTAAAAAAAAATCTCGTATGAGAGTTTGCACTAAACTCTTGGCCGAGAGTTTGGAAGATATTTTTTCGGTCGAGAGTTTATGGTCAACAAAACTTGGGAAAATATCTGGCATCTTTCTGGAACCTACAACTTCAGCAAGCCCAAACCCCTGCAAATTTTAAATATTATTTCTTAGACTTGGTAGCAATGGATTCATCTCTGAATCTAGTTTCCAATGATATAATAATTGTTTCATTTCGATTTGAATTTCTATTTATTATTAATTTTTTTCTAAACCTTATCCCTTAAGAATTTTATTAGTCTGAAAGTCACCCGAAATGAAAATTCAATATCATAACAAAGACAACACCAAAAAATTTGAAATCTTCACAGAGATCTTCCTTGCCCCATCCTCTTCAAAAGTGTACTTTTAGTTTTTTCAATAAGAGTCACACTAAAAATAAAATTGAAGCTTACCAACATGTGTCTATAAGGCACCATTTTCTGAACATATGTTATTTTGATAAATAATAAAAAATAGTTATCAAGTCCGAAAAACCTCAAAATATAGTCCATGCACAAGTGCAGTGTGTGTAGATTATGATCATACACTGTTTTACCTAAAATGAATAACCATCTCTAAAAAAACTAGTGCTCACGCTAGTCACTCATCATCCATACCTAAAATTTTCAAGTATATGCCGTTATTGAGCACCAAATTTGTCCTATGATATGTACATAAAAAAATAAAAAAAAATACGAGTAGAAAGCTAATTCAATTCTCTAAAACATGTGTGTTTACTTCAAGTTGAAATTCCTAAGGGAGATATGGGTTTGAAGAGGTCGAAGTTGAAAAGCATAAAATTAAGCAGTTTTGTTTGTCAAAAGCAAGCCAAAAGTGTTACCCAACTTCGTGTTTTCACCCATATGTGAAGCGACGAGTTGACCAATTTCCCCCGAGGCTCATAGGAAGGATCATCCTTCGAAAAACCCATGAACCCTGGAAAATTTATTCTTGGGTGACCTGTTTTTCTGCACAACAGACATTGAAAAGGAATACCTTTATATTCCAGGTTCTATACGATAGTATGATCTCCCCATCTTACGTTTATTTTTTCTAGGAATCCTTTCCCCTATATCAAATTCCACTAGACGCTGGCTAATTGTTTATCCCCTGAATGTAACATCTCTTTATACACAGAAATAAACTTACCAAGATGATTTGCTAGGCTAATGAAGATATCTTTCGACCAGAATTGGATGGGAAAAACAAGAAATAGAAGCTAGATATGACACTTTGTTATATTATTTTGTCTTTTAGGATTATATTCACTGTCCAATTCCAAAGAACAAGCGACCCATCACCAATCACATAGAATCTATCAAGTATCATCTGAGCATGCTCCACCGATAGGAAAACGAAACAAACCACCCATTTGAGAGCATATGAACCTATGGACAGTGTTTGATTAAAGGATTCCAATGGTTTTTAACCCATCTTATTATGTCCAATAGGTTCATCTTCTCATATTCTATTCTTCCAACCAAAGACTTCTGAGAAATCCGCTCAACCCTATACAAGGTAATATCCCAGCCAACCGTAAAATCCTCCACCCCTGATTTCAATTTAAAAGCTTTGACATTCCTCCTGAAATGCACCCTATCACTAGTAAGACCCAAGGAATGAAACTTTGCCACAAAGGTCTTAAACTTCAACCATGAAGGACTTTGAGGAAAAACACTACCTTTCGGCACCTCCAAACCAAAATGAAAGCCAATTTTCTCCTTTTCAGAAACCACCAAAGGGGTGTGACAACCCATGGTAATAGCGTCACTTCTAGGGTTTGTTGTCACATCCTTTGGAAAATGAGTCTTTTCAAAATTTGATTCCAAACCTCGAGATCCGTGACAAGTGGTGTCATAATCTGACCTTTCTGAAACACCACCAGAATGGTCTGGATGAACCAAATGGTTAGGGTTAGATAGGATGCCAAAATCGAGCCTAAAAGACTTTTTACCCTTTTTTTTCTCTGACATAGTTAAAAAAGTTAAAAAACCCTTTCTCTCACCGCCTAACCTCTAAGAAGGTTAAACAAAAATCCATGAAACTAGATCCCGAAAAGAAACATAAGAAATAAAAGGGGAAACAAAAAAGAACCACAACAACCGCCATAAAACTAAACTAAACCAGATAGATTTGAAAAAATCCACAACGAAAAAATACTTATTCCCGTTTTTTTTCTATCGATTGGTACTCTTACTTTTAGGTTTTATTCTAATTGCATTCTTTTTCTTTTATTCATTTAATTAATGTACCTAACTGAAATAGTTATTCGTTTCTAGGATTTGTTAATACATTAACTTTTCTTTTAACTACTCAATATTTTACTATTACTTCTTTTTTAAATTAAATAAACAAAAGGAGTTAATATGTGTAAATATTAGTATACGGGATATGTGTGTTAAAATTTTGTTTGTTTATTTAATTTAATTGTAAATAAATTTAATTAGTTTTCTTTTATGTTATCATTTTTTTAAATTTTATGTTAAAGATTTATATTCGCATTTTTTATTTTTATTTTTGTAACATAAAACAAAGAAAACAAAAATTAAATAATACAAAAAATAAATTAATAAATAATTATTTTGGGAACAATGTTTAAATTGTTTAAAGAATTTATATTTGTTTTTTAATCATACTTTTAATTAAGACAAATGTTTTCATTCCTTTTAGTCTTGTCTAAAGTGGTTTTAAACATAGGGTGATTATTCCCACCTATTCTACACTAGCCCGGCATAATTTGAAGTATAGTTGTGTAAGTTTTCCATTTTGAGCATCAACACACTCTATTGTATTTGGTTGCACACAATGTATGGAAAGTTCATGAAATGGATGTGAAGACTTGTTCCTTGAATGGAGACTTGAAAGATCATGACTTTATGACTCAACTAGAAGGATTTATTGGGAAGGGACAATAATGCAAACTCATTAACTCATTGAATGGTATGAAACAAGCACCTCATGCATGGTATGAAAAGCTAATTGAGCATACTCTAAAATTGATTTTCAAACACTTAAATATTGATGACGCAACACAACTTGTCAAGAAAATTGGAATATCTATTGTATATCTCGTAGTGTATGTAGATGATTTGTTGATGATAGGGAACAAATGAAATACACATTACATCCATAAAGAAAGAATTGAATAAATGATTTAAGATGACATAAATGATTTAAGATGACATATTTGGGACATCTTCATTACTAGTTGGGAATTTAAGTGACTTGAAATCCAAAGTACATATTCATCTCCTAGAAGAAGTACACTAGAGAATTTTTGAACAAGTTTGGCATGACAAAGTGTAACCCTCTCTATACTCCAATGGAACAAAATTTGAAGCTAACATCAAAATAAGGGAATGAATTTGAGGATACAACCAAGTACATATAACTTTTTGGGAGTCTTATCTACCTTACCACCACCAGACCAGATGTTTCATTTGTTGTTAAGATCCTTTCTAGGTTCATGCAAATTTTTTGTGAAGGACATTGGTCCTCTACAAAAGAGTTCTAAAATACTTGAAAGGGAATCAAGACTTTGGGTTCAAATATTCTAAGGTGGATGACTTCAAACTGATTAGATATTATGATTTCGACTTCCATGATGACAAAGAGAATAGAGTATCTACTTCAGGATACCTTATCATCATTAGATTAGCAACTGTCTCCTGGAGATCACATAAACAAATTATTCCAATAGATTCCACAACATAGATTGAATATGTGGCTATTTTAGAAGCAACAAAGGAGATTGTGAGGCTCAAAAAAATACTCGAAGATTTGCAAGAGAAATAGGTCAATTCTACTCTACTAATTGACAATACTTTTGCAATCAAGTTGACCAAGACTATCAAATTCCATGATCAAACCAAGAACACGATCACAAAGTACCATTTGGCTTAATGTCATGTAGAGGCCAAAGCAATTCATTTGAGACATTGTTCCAAAAATGAGCAAATTGCAGACATATTCAACAAAGTGCTTGGAAGAGAGAAGCTTGAAAAGTTAAGAAATATGCTTGGACTCATGAACACCCCTTCAGATTAAGGGGGCGAATGTTAGATACCTAATCCTACATGATTGAGGTATATTGTACATATTGTAAATATCAGCGATCATTATAAAATAGACAATTAAATACCTTTAGAATCAAAAGGAAAAATGTTATCTCATTGATATATAAATAAATCATTCTTGTTTAATAAAATCATCAACCATTGGAGATATTACTCTTGGAGTCACAAAATAGATAACCTGCAACTTGATCAAGAAAGATTTCATAATCTATCTCAATTTGATAACTTGTCTCGCCTTCCAAATTATTTTTATCGTTTTCCCATTCCATTACTATCTAATCTAAATGTTTATCTTTAATTGCATTGATTTTCTAAACAAGTTACTCATTATTTCAACACCTACCTCTTAAAAAACATGACAACTCCATAATTAGTACAATTGTTGTCATCCATTGCGCATTGGATAATTGATAAAATTGACTATGATAATTTAATTGTGTGTATTTACTTACATTAAATGCTAACCAGTTTATTTTGTGAAAATGCCATTGAATGGTTAACAAAGTTATAAGTATACACAACATGAAAATTTAGATTGTGTGCCATCATATCACTAACTCCTACAGAGCGGAATATTTCCACACTATGTCTATGGGAAATGTCATCTTTACAATCTAATTGTTCAATGCATTTGTAATCTATTTTCCTTACATGTATGCAAGTAACAATGTGCATACATCCCTAAATGTTTATGTTAATTTTTTCGTAGATGGATAAACAACAGTCAACAATATCATCCCTCTATATTAAACCTTTGGCAGTGCTTTATATAATATGATATTTGTTATGGAGAATACTAGGACTGGTTATGCACTCATTTTCATAACCATTACATTTGTGTTACTAGTGCCATGTTCGGATGCAGTGGATTTCCTTGAAGAGACATTTCATTTTAAATAAAATGTTGGATTTCACATAAAAACATCTTTTGAGGCTAAGCTTTAAGATAAACAATGGAATCAAGTTAAGACATTGCATTTCACAAAATAATAGCCATCGAGGTTAAAATTTAAAATAAAATTTGCAACATCACGAGAAACATCTCTACAAGAAAATTGAAGTAGAGAATGAAAAAGAAACAATGCATGCCGCAAAGTAGTAGCAATGGGGGATGGAATCTAAAAGAAACAACATGGTTTCCTTGAAAATTTATTTCCATAAGACTTTTAAGGGAAGGAATCTAATAGAAACATTGCATTTTACAAAATAGGATCTTATACTGACTCTAAATTCAATAGAAGTCGTACATTTCATAAGAATCCATTTTTCTATCTTAAATTTTACACAAAAACGAAAAATTTTCAAACAAAGAAAGCCAGAATGGAGACATAGACGCACACAAAATAGGGAAAAAATAATAATTAAATAAATAAATAAAACATGCATTTGTGCAGAATTTGAACGAAAACACGGCTATACGAAAAAAGTCCATATAGAAACATTAAACACTATTAAAAAAAAATTCAAATATAATCACCTTTACTTCGTCACATCTATCATCGGCCAAGCTCTCGAACAACAAGGAAAATCCCATAACACCCTTCCCTATAGAATTAAAGAACAATAGGGAGAATCCCTATACCTTGTAAACAAAATGCCTAATTGGATAAAAACAACGACCTTCTTATACCAAAAAATTCAGTGGTATTCCCATGGCTCACCTTTCTTGCGATATTTTTTTCATAGTAGACATGGTAATTGTACTAGGCATAATAGGGCTCAACAAGCTCAATCTTTATTCTCCCATTATTTGCAAGGGAATAGCTCTTGATTGAGTGAAGCATAAGGCCTATCGATAATCTATATTTTTCC
Source organism: Larix kaempferi (assembly GCA_027924585.1). Lineage (NCBI taxonomy): Eukaryota > Viridiplantae > Streptophyta > Pinopsida > Pinales > Pinaceae > Larix > Larix kaempferi. The sequence goes on from BSBM01000997.1 coordinate 2,311,232, forward strand.
AGCATCTCTAATATGGGTTGGTCTACTATGACTATATCATCCCCAATACAATCATATACCATTAATAAAATGCCCAACCTAACACTTTACCATATATCCTAAATACCATTATGGATTTGGTGTATGTTTTGGAGACTCAAGATGTTCCCTCTCTCTCTCTCTCTCTCTCTCTCTATATATATATATATATATATATTAGCGAATTGGTCCATCCTATAACCCAGAGAATAGATTCATCTCTATATATTATAACTATTCATCTTTGAGGTCATACAAAGATGAAACCTTAATCTAATATCAAATGTGACACTTAACTAAGATTTTCTAGTTCCTAATTTAATTTGATCAAAACACCTAAAAATAAAATGACATGAGAAAATCATTTTTTTTACCAAAAAAAATATTTTATAGTAAGAAAAACAACCATATTAAGATTAATTTACATTTAACTAAAATCTAGCAACTAGTAGATGAATCAATGGAAATAACTAGGGTGTAGGCGTACCTATATTGAAGCAGAATTTAGATGATACTTACCTCATTGGAGTCAACAAATCAGAAACCAGCTCCAAGAACATCAACAATAACGAGCAACAAGGTGTGGAGTACAACTATCTTCCCAACCTACCCCTCTTTCAAGGGTTGAGAGCCCTCAATTCCTCAATCAATAAAACTTTGCTATATGAAATATTCTTTCCTTCGTTAGAATCAACTTGACTAGTTTCTAACTCTTCTTCTTCCCAACACCTTCTCCTCACCCAAAGGAAATCCACACCACATACTAAAAAACCACTACAAGGAAAATGACTTTTTTGGAGGTTATAGCAGATGCTACTCTAAAAAGAGCCCAAATATGAGTTTATAGCAGAGGTCACTAGTGAAGGTGAGTGGATAGAGGTTTTAGCAAATGATTTTTTTGGGTGCATTTATACATAATAAATGCAATGGTGCAAACATGAAAACAATGCACTGGTGCTGCAAATAAATCACGTGGAACCATAGATGGAAACACCATCAAGTAGGGAAAAATACAATTTTGCGAAGGGTGCATTTATATTAACAAAGTGCATCGGGGCCCCAGATAGTTGAAAGCATCGAAGTAGGGTAAAGGGATAGTTGAGAGCACTGGATTTCTATATTTTTTAATTCCCATCACCAGTGTGAATAGTCCAATGAACCGTACCATGGCTGTAAAGCATAAGCCACACCATGTTAGGGTTAAAAATTTTGAATTCAAAACCATAGAATTCATTATTTTTTTATTCTAAATTTTTATATGTGGTGCGGTATATATAATTAATCGCACCGGTACATTATAGTGTCGAGCGCATCGGAATAAGGCTTAATAAAAAAAATTATTGCATGAAAAACCCATTTTTACCACATCTACAGTTCTTTTGATCCCTATAGCACTGGTGTCTTACATCCTCTGCTCAAATTCCCTAACATTTTTGCTCCACATGGTAGCACTTCTCGAATCCATTGGTTGCTGTCTGGATTTTGAATTTTCCAAACGATGGGTAAAATTTCAAGTTTGACATACATCACAACCATTCCTCCTCGACATGCAAATGTCCAGGTAAATTCTTTGATACTTCATAATTTAATTTTTTAGTGGATTAAAATTGAAAACTAACCTTTTTTCTCCTAAATTAAAAACAAAAAAAAACCTGTGCATGGTGTGTTCGATCCCTTTAGTTTGCACCGCGCATGGTGCACCCTATAAATTTATAGGATGCACCATGCTTGGTGCCTTTAAAATGGATGTGCATTGTGAACGCGATGCTCTATAATTTCATAACGCACCATAAAACTAGTTTTTAAAAAACATATCAACATAAATCGATGTGTATACGAAACCCTTGCACAAGGTCGACATGATGCGATGATGTGTTACAAGAACATTGCATAACTAAAAGTAATTTAAAAAAAAATTTAGAACATTAATCAGTGTGGTTAATTAACCTATTTGCAGTAATGTCATAGTGTGATGGTGTGTAGCTGGTGCACTGATGTCACAGTGTGATGGTGTGTAGCCGGTGCACTGCTATTACATAGTAATTTTTGATCTCACTAGGGGTGGATACAGTGCGCTCTAAGAACAATTATGCACTATTTATGATGCGATGACATGTCCACAATGCACTGTTTTTTTGGGTGCAAAATTTTTAAAAATTAAAATTACAAAACGTTTAACGGTGCGGTTTGATAACCACACTGCAACGGTTGGTCGGTGAGTTGACGTGTATCTGGTGCATCATAAAACAATACAAAATTAAAGAAACTCATAAGGGATTCTAGAGTTTACACATGAAAAGAAAAAGCATCGTCGAGATAGTGCACTGACGTGTGCCAAGCGCACTGCAGAACCAAACACAATTAAAAAAAATTCATTACATTAAGTGGTACATCCCATTAAGAGTTACACAATGATGTCATGGTGTGCTAATATGTAAATGGAACATGATTATCATCTAAATTTTTTAAACACACCCGCAAAGAGTTGCACCTACTATGGTGTATGTTATCGGTCAAAATAACATTACTCCGTCCGTGACCACATTGCTTTGTCGGTCACACAAAAGGACACTATGGATGGAAGAGCTTACTTGAACCTAGATGATTTAGAGCTGAGCCTTGCATTCCTTTCCTAAAACATATTTTTTTTCCTACTTTAGTGCATAGCCACGACTCCTATGCTTGCGAACATGCAGGTCAGCCGTGCGTGTCCATACTAACAAACCGAGGGTATCTCTTGAAAAGCTGCACCCTCTAGCTACAAGTAGGGATAGCCACAAGTCACTCACTAGTTTCGCTATATCATAGCTGCGGGTATCTTAATAAAACTCAAAAAAGTATATAAAAACAATAACTATGGATTAGTTTTGGGAGTTATTCCAACTTCCGCAACTACCTATGCCAACCACCCTTCGAACTTATCCTCCTCCTCTTGCCATAAATACAAGAGGAAGGCCTTGGAGAAGGGGAGCCTATCTTTGGTAATGTCATGCTGGAGGAATTCTAACTCAAGAGAGAGGAGCAGGAACTCAGGGACTAGTTACGACGGTGCTTGCTGCAGTCAGGTATAATTTATGTACTTGTTCTATGCATTAATAAAGATAAGATATTCTTCCTTTCCCAATATAATTTGTTCTTATGTGTTGCAAAGTTTGATTACAAGTTGATGTTTCATGTTATTGCAAATGTCAATCTGTTTATTTGTAGTCAAACTGGTTTGAGGAAGGTCTAGGGCTGTTTTGCAGGTTGATGCATTGAGGAACAAAGGAGGAGAAAGGCTAGGATCGACCTTTGGAATGAGGTGCAAATATTTCTTACCTTAATATCTTTGCTTAGTATATGTATATGCAGAACATTGTATATCTGGTTTTTCATATCAGTACGTTGGTAGTCTCTCCCCTGCTATAGGATAATTTCCCTAACAATAGAACTGGCGACTCCACTGGGGAGCACCTTTTTTCTGCTTTGTGGGATGCTTGAGAGTATTTTCTTTTAGTTTTTATCATTGTGTTAGGTCTTTGTGAAGGTTTTGGGACATCCTACATCCTGTTTGATTGACTCTTTATGGTATATTCTGTAGTCTACTTTCTTTTTTCAGTTGTTTCAGAGCATACCCGCGAGTATGTTATACTTACAGTCACGGCTATCACCCTGCACCCGCGAGTTTCCCACTACTGTACCCGCGGGCATCTGCGTGCTGCTGTTAGTACAGTTGCGGTTTTTCCCTAGAAATTTTTGTTTTTCCTCTAGGGTTTTCTTTTTAGGGTTGTTATGCTTGGATTTGGAGAGTTTTTCTGTTGATCTTGGGTCCCTCACTACTTAAGGTTAGTATTTTGAGTCTTGTTTATCCTTTGCAAGTCCTCGGTTGGTTCTTTTTCTCTTATTGAAGCTTACTTAAGTCTTTGTATCCCATATTGTATTTGGAAGATGCTTGGCTCTAGTCCTCTGTAACCACCAGTTGTTTGGAGAGCATTTTGTTATCTGTTTATGGTTCATTTGCTTTTTGTTTTTTATATCGGTTGGTTCTTATAACATCTTAGTTCCAATTTCAATTTCATTTTAGGGTTTGTGTAGAAACTTGTTGGGTTGGTATTTTTCGGTACTTTGTGTTGGTAAAGTCCTGATTTTTATATCCTTAAGTCTAGTTTCCTTCACTTGCATTATTGATCATTCGTGTTTGTTCATAAGTTATTTTCATTTTCTTTTATAAAGGAAAAATCAAATAAAAAGAACGTTTTTTGTTATAACAAGGATTGTCTTTTTCTTTTTCAAAGTAGTTATAATTTGTTTATGCTTTTAGTCTTTGAAAAATAATACAAAAAGTATAGTTGGCTTTTGGGTTTGCTTTGCATCTTATGTTTTGAAAGACAAGTTAGAAAATTGTGAAGTTTTTACATTTCCATATGTACACTTTAATTATAGTTGCAACCATCATGCACACATAAGCACTACCTTTTGATTAATACAACCTTTAATAAAAGAATCATTAATAAAATTTATTAGTAACTTTTCTTTTTTAGGTTACAAAAAATCAACTAGTCCAGGATAGGGTTTTGGAATACATCACTTTAAACTTTCGAAAACCATTCAAACCTCAAAATCGTAGTGAGACTATCATTTAGGTAAATACACTGTTGTGGAGGTGTCAGGGAATCTCTACTCAAACCAGATTTAAGCACGAGGTCATGTGAGATTGGACTGTTGGGGATACCCCCCCACTTTTCATTCAAGATGGGGATCCATTAGTGCCTTGTGTACTCTTGTATTTTGGACTTAGTTACCCTGCCCATGTGTCTTGGCTGGACCTGTGACTGTCCCCCCAGGATCTTTCTGCAATTTTGGAAGCCTTTAGTATCTTTTGACCTTTAGGGCTCTACATAGGTGACGGTGGAAGGATATTTCCACTGTACCTAGGACAGATGTGGGAGGAAATAAGTTACAGGTATTTGGGAGGGCGGTTGGTGATTCAAACGCTTGGACCCAGAGACGCTATATTGTGGACCTTGGGTAACTTTTCTTCGCTACTCTACTGGTTAGTTCTGGGCCCTAATCATCCCAGACTCTCCTTTGAGAGTATCATCTTCGTTTTCCTGGTCTTGACTACTTTAGGAATTTGTTTTAATGGTGTGCTGATTGTTCCTCACTGTTGTAGTGGCCACTAGGTTTAGTACTTTCAAGTGTGGAGGACTACCCTTTTTGTAGGTCATGAAGGTTGAAAAACCTTCCTCCACTCACAGTGGATCCTCCACCGCCACCTCAGCGGCGCCGAACTGACTCATGTGGTTCATAAGAACTCACGGGGACAATTGAACCCCCTAGAGATGAACATCTCATTTCTCAACCAGTTCAGGAAACTATTGAGGTTGAATACTTGACTATTGAAGAGTTTTCAACACCCTTCAACGCTCCATTAACTGGACCCAACACACCTTTACTAGAAAGAGTTGTCTCTTTAGGGATACCTGAGCTGAGTGTATACAGGTTCACACCTGGTTTTGTTATGGAAAAAACAGGGGATGGATCAGGAGTGCCCCGAACTCCCACTTGAGCTATTATACCAGGAGATGTATCTCCTCCTCATATAAACACATCCACATCAAGCTCGCCGCAGTTCACTTATGTTCCAAGCACTTCATTTAGTTTCAATGTTGGTCCTTCAGGTTTGTCCAATCCTCAAAGTATGACTACATCATTCCTTTTGGATCTTCCATTGGCCCATCTAGTATTCCTTTCTCAAAGATACATTCGGTGTCTTTCACATCTTCCCACTTTGTTCAACAATTCCAAGTTAACCCTACTTCTGCTCCGTTTAATCAAGGATTTCCTTGGCTTGGAGGACACATCCATCCTTCAACATCTTTTGTAGGCTCAATGCCTACTTCGTCTACTGCATCTATGCTAGGTTATAACCCCTTCACTAGTTTTAATGCACATTCTTCCGGTGTGCAAAATTCTAACGTACCTGTAGGGATTAATCCCTTTTCATTGTTTGGTGGAATGGGTAGTAATAGTTATACCAAATATCCATTTGAAGGCACTTATACTCAGCCGTAGTTGACGACACCACAAGGAAGTAATCCATTAGCCTTTGGCTAGATCAACTTTTAGAACGTTTCTTCTTCAAAACCGGTGGCTGGGGGAAACCCCAAACAACACTATAGGAGCCATGTTTCAGGTGATTACCCTTACCAAACTCCTCCACATCATATTCCATCAGCATTATCCCGTTTTCCATTTTTGGTAACTTTGAATTTGCTAGACCTTTCGAAACTCATGAACGATCCAGTATGTCATAACCCTGCTTGGCCTCCGGTCCCAACCAAGCTTCCTTCAGACATTCCAAAGTTCGAAGGTAAGATTGGGGAAGATCCTAGAGATCATTTTACAACCTTTCATCTTTGGTGCTCCTCAAATTCGTTAAATGATGACTCATTTCGATTGAGGCTCTTTCAAAGAACCTTGACGAATGTAGCAGCTAAATGGTACATCGAATTTTTGGCTGCAGCATACGATAACTTTTGGGATTTAGCGACAGTATTTTTTAACCACTTCCAGCTTCCCGTCCGGTATGATGTCGACATGGACCTTCTGTATACATTTAGACAGAACAAAGCCACTCACCTTTCTGATCACATTCTGGAGTGGCAAAGGCGGAAGAGACTCATCAAGGCTGAGATTCCCCCAAAGTTTCTTTTGGAGTGGTATTTCAAATCACTGTTCCCTTACGTATCTAAAGATGTTTCAACATCTGGGGTAACATCTGAAGAGGAAGCAATCCTAAGGACTCAGTAGCTCGACCTAGTCTATGCTCAATCTGGGATCCTTTATGAGATCATACCTGACACACTGTGATCTAATATAGATCTTGGTAAGCCCAAACCAGGACCTCATGCCGATGGCATTGTGGGTTTAATTGAATCATCCACGCTGGAGGCATTAATGAAACAAGTGCATGCACTTTCTATGAAGCAATCAACAGTGGAATCACCTATTGTTGTGGACTCCCCTTCACAATATGAATCTGTACAGAGTGTGCAGATAAACCAAAAGGGTCCTCAAAAACCCAAGAAGAAGGGTAAGGAAGGGGAGGAAAATCAAAATCCCCAAAACCATGAAAATTATGAGGAGGGAAAGAGAGACAAGTTTCCTTTCAAGATTTGTAAGGACGATCACCTTACTCACCAATGCCCTCTTATCAAAGAAGCCCAGAAGTTGTTGAAGGAAAATAAACCAGCTGTCCTGAAGGATCGTTTTCCCAAAGGACAAGGCTCAACTTCTAGAAACTCTAATACTGGGGGCACTCATCGTGCCACATCAACTGATCAATCATATATAAACATGGTTAACTCACATGCTCTTTTGCAGATGAGAGCCATGAATTATAACCCATAAATGCAGCAGAAAGATAAAGAGGTTCCTGAAACATATGTTCCTCTCCACATCGAGAGGCCTACAACGCGTTTGCCAAAGATACCAAAGGGTGTCTACAAACAGGCTATGCACAACCCTAACGCGTGGGCTTCTCCCAACTATTCCATTGTGGAGGACTTAGCCCAAACGCCATGTGCCATGTCTGCACTCGAAGTCTTGCAAAGATTCCCTTCGCAGCGGAATGCACTTCTAGCGGAAATAGGTAGTATGGACTCATCAAGTATGCTAGCTATATTTGATATGTCCAATATCAAACCTCGATTTCCATATCACGTTTCCTTCCATATTGAATTAGTTCATGGTTCGAAAACTATTGGACAAATAGTCGTAGATGAAGGCACGTCGACATGCGTAATGTCTATATCCTGTTGGAAAGTCTTGTCGTCCGCATGGAGTCTTACCAACATTCGAGATTCAACTTGCCCGTAAGGTAGTGTCTGTGGAGGTAGAAGTTCTAGATGCTTCTCTCGACTACAACCTGTTGTTGGGAAGAAGTTGGATGTATGCAATGCAAGCTATCCCATCATCCGTTTTCTGAGTACTCATGTTCCCACATGAAGGTAATATCATCATGGTTGATCAACTATCCTTCACTAGGAAGAACAACACAACTTCACCGGATTCTAATATCCCTTTGATTGATCAAGCTCGACCGCCTAGTGAGAGCTTAGGAGTAGGTATGTATTCATCGTTGATGGGCACATTTGACCTACCTGCTCCTATAGATTACATTTGTTCTATGATTACTAGTGATACATCATCTCGGGAAGTTTTTATGATTAGTCGAATGACTGATCCATGGATTCTTCCAAATCAACAAGAACCGAACGTGCCCCCATACATTGTAGAAGTGGTGTACCAATATTCACAAAATGCTGCAATGGATCACATCGCGACTCCGTTAGTCTCAATTGAGTCATATTTTGATTATGCACCTGCATGGTCAGCAGACTCCACCCATTCTTTTGACTGTTTGGATACTGTTTTGCCTTCCAACGAGGCTATCCTAGAAGCCATGATTGGTCTAGATCATCCTCGGGAACACATGCATCACAAATATTACTTTCTTCCAGATCTAGACAGGATTGAGAAGGGTGAGTTTTCAATGAGACTCGGTGGGAATATCGATTTTTCCATCGATCCTTCTACGAAATAGATGTTTTTTGTAGAAGGAAATATGGCAAACATTTCAAAGACTATACCTATTGTTATTTCCACCAAACCGAATGTTGTGGAAAACATATTTATTGGAGAAACCTATTCTCCACAGGAGATCAATTTGTATACCAATGTACTTAAGGAATTCTGCGACGTTTATAAGCAGAAGCCAGGCTTTGACCCCTCGATCACCTGAGCCTAGAAGTGGGCTCTACCTGAAAAAGTATTACGCTTAGTCATACATGCCTTTTATTGTAACATAGCTATACATTTTTGTAGAGTTATTTGTTTTTTGGATTTATTGTCTTATGTGTCTTCTGGATTGTGTTTTCAAATGAAAACCAAGTACTTAATAGGATTCTCCAATGGCGCTAGTCACCACACTCGTCAGTTGGCTTCAACAACTTGGGTTATTTACTCATCCTCTATCCAACTTGTTTCTTCAGGAGTTGCTTGTTTGAGCCCTAACGAATAATGTAGCTGAGTATAGTGTGGTCATCGAGTTACTCCGAGGTGCTATTCATCACGACATTTCACATTTGGAGGTATGACTTGATTCGCAGTTAGTAGTACTTTAGTTGTCAGGTGAGTATAGGGTTTGTGATCCTTGTTTGTTACGCCAGTTTTTGAGAGTTAGGTTGCTTGAAAGACATTTTGATTCTATTACATATCAACACATTTCAAGGAATTTAAATGCATTAGCTGATTCATTTGCAACCTATGTACTTGATTGGCATTTGTATCACACATAATAACATTTAAAACACATAAAGCACACACGTATATAATCGTTGCTGTATATATATATATATATATATATATGGTCCAAAAAATACATCAGAGTTTGAGTCATCCATTGTCAAAATATATAAAAGGGCATAAACAACCTCAAAAAATAATAATGTGTGTCACTCTCCCTATGGAAAGGGAGGAGTCTCAGCTAGCTCCGATACGACCTCCCGGTAACATATGACCAGACTAGATACTTTCCTAAGTAACCTAATATAGGATGGGGGCACCCTTATGACATGTTGATGCATCTCAAGAGGCATGTGGTCTATCCAATAGGTAGGGATGTCATGAGTCAACTGACTCATCTTTCCCTCAACAATCCCAAGCATCTTGTCCGGGCCATCAGGCTCAGTGAGTCGGACATATGTCCACGGATGTCCTATAGGTATCATGGGCCCCACATCTGCAAACATTACTTTTTTTCAGTTACTCTTACTCATCATAAAAATCATATATATAAAAGACAAATTTTTTATAATTTTTCAAAAACAAAAACATTGTGTTACCTATCTCACCCCAGGCTGTCCTTGGAGGCAGCATGAGCTTTGGATCTCCTAAAAAATCCATCCCTGCATATGGAAACTGTTCAAGTGCTAGTACTTGGCAGCTCCACCATGCCAAATAATCTTCTTCAGCATATGAAAGGCTAGTCTCGCCACCACCCTGGCGCAAGAAGATATCTCCCCACCGAGTCATCAATGGATCACGAGGGTCTACCACTGGTAGAGATAACCCCAGACTCATATCAGGGACTCTCTCTCTTGAAGGTACACAAGATACTTCCATATCCAAAGTTATTTTTCTTCCCGATTTTGCACTCTGTCAACTGATGTTTCATATTCATTAGTAGGCCCGAACACCAATCAAATATGACACCACACAAACACGCAACCCCTATATGCATATAGTTTCGAGAGGCAAAATGTTGTGCGTCACTCCCTCCGAAGTGTGCTCAATATCACTTTCAGTGGGGAGCTCGCAATATACCCAATCAGAACTTGGCTTCCGCTCTTCTCGGTGCCAAGAAAGCAGTAGGTGTTGATGTAATATTGGATTGATAAAGCACCTACCCCTCATAATTTTCCCTTGAGGTTGACTCCCTCACCTCTTTGGGATAAACTGGTGATGAAATATATATCATCTATTGTGATATCAAGCATCTCCCCTTGGAGATCAAACATCCTTTGATCATCATCCCATTAGTTGACGAGCATTTGAAGCAAGTGTGTTTGTGCATGCATATTTGTTGTTTGGAAAAATTTGAGAAGACCACATCTTAGTAGTGCATTCAAGGTGAGTGGACCCCCCATGGAATCCTATCCATGGATTCATGCTCTCTCTCCCTCCAGGTTAAGACCATCCTGCATCATTCACCCCATTCCATGCATTAGTTTTTGTTTTTTTCATTTTAAACAACGGTACCCGAGGCTTCACATCTGTAACAGAGGCGAGTACCCATGGGTCTGCTTATGCTCAATGTGCTCACTTTTCACGTAACCACGAGTTTAGCATATTCAGACTCGCGGGTACGAAGCCCTAAATTTTAAACCCATATAAAAAATAAAAAAAACACCATTAAAAAATCAAAAGAATGGATTGAATTGATAGATAAGGTAGAGGTAACTTAATTGCAATTGACGGAAGTTTATTTCATGTCTCGGGTTGATCGCTAGAGGCTGTTGAAGTAAGGGGTTTTTTTGCTCCTCTGCTCCAATAAAATGACTTTGTGAGTTATGTTTTCATTTTGATACTATTTATAAAAAATATTTCAAATTTTTACCCACTTTCATATAGTTTCAAAATTCTTTTTAAACTTGAATTAATCCTAATGACTTTTTTCAAGTTGTTTTTGATTAGGTGAAGCTCTAAAAAGCACTTTCTCACTATCTTTGCAAAGGGTGACCATACAGAGGTTTGTTTTTCTTTCATCATGTCAGTTAAGTTCAACATATTAGATCTTCCTGTCATTTTATGTCATTTTGAAACCTCCTTTGTTCATCTTTATATGTCATTTTCTACTAATCTGGTGGTCTTTATGCTATTTACAGCCTTTCCGTCAGTTGACATATCAAGGAACTTATACATTATATATCTTTTTACCTAATATTAAGTTCCTTGTTCCATGTAGAGTTCTTTCATGCTCTTGTTAGACTCTTTAAATATAACAACATTGCCGAGTACACTTGTCTTGTTCAGACTCGTTAAAGGACTTGAACAGTCATCCACTTTGATATAAGTTTACCCCTTTTCTAGATATTAGTGGATTAGTTACGAAAAATGTATACTCTAGTCATACTTGGCTAGAAGAGTTCTCTCTCGCATTGTTTTACACTTTTTCGGGTGAGGAGACTAACTTTACGAAAAAGGACTCCTTTGGAGTCTTCCAGACTCTCGAAATATGAAAACACCAGCGAGCATTAACCAACTCGGGCTAGATGTGAAATCCACGAGTAGGTATATATTGTTTTTGTTTAATTTTTCAGACTCTTTAAAGATGAAAACACCGGCTAACACATACCAAATCGGGCTCGATATTCAAATCCACGAGTGGGTGTATGGAGTTATTGTTTAAGTTTTTCAGACTCCTTAAAATTGAAAACACCGGCGAGCATGAATAGATCCATGCTCGATATTAAAATCCATGGATTAGTGTTATCGAGTACTAGTCTATCTCTTCTTCAAACACGTTAAAACATGAAGAAGGTCTTGATTTTCCCTACCACGGACTCGTTAAACTACACATGGTTGGAATTATACCAAGCATTCTTCTATCCCCTCTTCGAGCTTGTTTTCAAAAATGAAGAAGGACTATTAAGTTTTATTTCTTGGACTCATTAAAACTAACAAGAAGGATATTATCGAGCTTTCTTTTTCACCTTTTCATGCTCGTTAAAATCAATAAAATACATTCTTTAATGTAATGGCAGGAAGTCACTTATGTCCTTGAACAAAGCACCTTTTTGAGTCTATAAAACAAGTTGGGTTCTAGTTTTGAACTTAGGATGAAACTTGATCTCAGAGTTTTTCTCCTCCGATTGGTTACTCTTCCAATCATATGGAGAATCTGTTAATGTCTCCTACATTGCAGATTTATATCATGGTGCCTTTGTCTTCAAAGCTACCTAAGTCACTCTTGTGTCGTGCTCACTATTCAAGGATACAACCTGTGTAGGCCATTTTGCAGTTTCCTTGACCCCATGTGTCAACCATTCCTTGGTGTCATTATGTTTCATCATGTATTAAGTCCTACTCCAGATCAAATCAACCTTTGATTGTATCTCATGTTGGATGATGGAGGATTCCTTAAGGCCTCCCTTCCAACAAACTTCTTCCCATCAAATTCAACTCATCTTGCTCTGGGAATGAAGTTTAGATCTTTCGGTAGTACCTTGGGGATTGCAGTCACCATTGGAAATTTCCCTCGCTATTGAGTAGTGGGAATAGATCAATGTCTCCTAATCGATGGATTCTTTAAGTGTTCGACTTCAAGACCCCTTATTAACACTTTTTAGAATGTACTAGGTACCTTGGACCTCATTTTCAGTATTGGTGGGTGCCCTCGTGTTTGTTAATGGTCCACATAAATGGCCGGTAATCAAACAGTGTCCTTCATGTTCGACCTCAACTCCTTTATTCGCATGATTAAGACTTGTACCTTGAGACGATTTGGATGAAAACCTTGGGCCTATAATAGAATAATCATATTTTTTTATTTCCCAAGTTGCGCAATACTGAGCCACACCCATTTTTGGCTCTTGATGAGACATAGATCTAGTTTGTTGTTGTGGCTATGATATCCTGTTTTTTACATGGATCCACTCTTGCATTTTAGTGGCCATGATATAAACATCTCTCTGCTATGCATTGGATATCATGTTCTACCATTCTGAACATCTCCTGATATCAAGATTGTACTTAATGACTGACCTTGTTCTGTTTAAGGTACCGTTGGTGATCTCATCCTGTAGTTTTCTTGCTCCTCCTCTTCAGTGGATTGTAATGTATTTCGACCATCGTTTCCCTCTGACCTCATACATTAGGGGGCATCTGTTATCGGTCAAAATAGCACTTCTCCATCCGTGACCACATTACTCTATCGGTCACACAGAAGGACACTATGGACGGAAGAGCTTGCTTGACCCTAGATGACTTAGAGCTAAGCCTTGCAGTACTTTCCTCAAAACATATTTTTTCTGCCTACTTTAGTGCATAACCGTAACTCTTATGCTTTCCAACATGCGGGTCAGCCGCGGGTGTCCATAATGACAACCCATGGGTATCTCTTGAAAAGATGCACCCGCTAGTTGCAAGTAGGGATAGCCACGAGTCATTCGCTAGTTTCCCTATATCATAGTCGTAGGTATATTAAGCAAACTCGAAAAAAATATATAAAAACACTAACTATGGATTAGTTTTAGGAGTTATTCAAATGTCCTCAACTACTTATGCCAACCACCCTTCGAACTTATCCTCCGCCTCTTGCCATAAATACAAGAGGAAGGCCTTGGAGAAGGGGAGCCTATCTTTGGTAATGTCATGCTGGAGGAATTCTAACTCAAGAGAGAGGAGTAGGAACTCAGGGTCTGGTTATGATGGTGCTTGCTGTAGTCAGATATCATTTATGTACATGTTCTATGCATTAATAAAGATCAAATATTCTTCCTTTTGCAATATAATTTGTTCTTATGTGTTGCAAATTTTGATTACAAGTTGATGTTTCATGTTATTGCAAATGTCAATCTGTTTATTTGTAGTCAAACTGGTTTGAGGAAGGTCTAGGGTTGTTTTGCAGGTTGATGCATTGAAGAGCAAAGGAGGAGAAAGGCTAGGATCTTCCTTCGGAATAAGGTACACATATTTCTTACCCTAATATCTTTTCTTAGTATATGTATACGCAGAACATTGTATATTTGGTTTTTCATATCAGTACATTGGTAGTCTCTCCCATGATATAGGATAATTTCCCTAACATTAGTGTACTCATTAATATGCTTGCACCATGTATAGTGCAATCATGACTATACAATGCACCAGTGCTTCCTCATGATGGATGCACGTGGAAATGAAACATAGATAAAAATATTACCACATGCACTGGTACGCTTGTGTATTCAAGCGCACCGTTCGCGGTGCTTTTTTGTTCCAAAAGCATCGTGAATGGTGTGTGACTATTATATAGGTGCACTGCTTGTTAAATTTATTTATTTTGAGAAAAATATTACAATATGATGTTGATAAATAAAATGCTCATTTAATGTTTTTATGTCTATTTATGATACTAATCGATGTTATATGTGTATTAAAGACACAAGCGACGAGAGGCATCCCAAGATCAATAGGCACGAGTTGACCCATACAATATCGTCCGGGAGTGGGAGGTGAGAGAGAGAGAGATATATTTGTACCCTTTCCCAATCACGGATAATACACAAGACCTTTTTATGGTTGTACACATCCTGAAGTTCTATCAGGAGACTACATCCCTCAAGGGGAACTCTGCTTTCTTTGTGCAGTTGATCCATTATTTGGATCACAAGAAAAAGGAATTTCACATTGGTATCGGTCAGTGGTTCCACCTCACTAAGGAGGATATTTATTTCATCACTAGGCTATCTAGGAGAGGGGATGATTTTCCCTCATTCTCTAATGTTCTAGTAGGTGTTGTAGAAGAGAGTTAGGTCACTTATTATCAACATTAATTTGATCCCCACATCCTCGATCCTGCTGATTTTCAGGAACATGGTGGATAGATTCAGGTTGGTGCATTTAGTGGGGAGGAGGTTAGGTGCCTCTCCCTATTGGTTATGAGAATTGTGCACCTCACCAATGATGGGAAAAGAATTAGTTTCCCTCTTTTATATTACGTAGATTCTTTAGTATGGATACCTAGATGCATTAGGTGGTCCACCATTTTTTTACGACAATTTTTTGTTTGCTCTAGATCGATCCCATGTAGTGTTTGATGGGAGGACCAACTTCCTTTTTGCTTCAGATATTTTTTGATTATTTTTTGAGAGGATTTCAACCACAAGGCCATGATTTGACCACCACCCTCCTAGGATCTTGACCGAGATTCATATGCATGTGTAGGGAAATATGATGTCCAAGAGAGGCCAGTTCGATTTTCTAGCTAGGATCATAATAGAGGTGTTGGAGATGATATTTAGCAAGGAGGACCATGCATTGTACCTTCTTTCATATCCATATGCGGGATTAGGCCGAAGATCATGTCCCAACATCTTTTTCACCTAGGCTGAGACACCAGATGAGAGAGGTAATATTAGCATTATGTTTAAATTAAGCTAGCTGCATTTTATTGTCTTATTTAATGCAAATGAAAAATATTATAACATTTTATTTAAATTTTTTTATTAAACAATTTAAGGAAGTTGTCTAATTATCTTTGTTGTATACTATATATTTTGTAGATATTGGCACATTCGACGGGGAGGTTCCTCCTCCTGTACAACATGATGAGGATATGTAGGAGGCTGAGGTTCATACATTACCTAGATCCAACCTATGACATAGGCTAGATGAGAGGTATCGACAGGATGCAACGAATAGGTTGGAAACATTATTGGGTCGATAAGGAGTCCAGCCTGTATGAGCCTTTATTATCGTGTGAGACCCTGAGCTCGCAGAGGCATGGAGTATGATTCCATGTGATATGATATTGTTGATGCAATGTGTAGTTGGAACATCCAACCATTTATATGCTTGGATGTCAAAGGATCAGTCTATGCCATCTAATGCAAATGATGATCCTCGTCCTCGTCCACCACCCCCTCCTCCTCATCACCATGACATGGGAGTGTCATCATCTCATGGTCCACCTTCTCTTCCTTCTTCTAACCATGATCACAATTGAACACTATTTACTCATCCACACCTAGTCAACCCACCACCATCTCCAATCCATCCAGTCATCCTACCAACCACTCTGCCATCTCCTACTCTACTCACCTCAACTCTAGATAGGATGGTTGCAGTGGGTGAGATTCGTCTTGATGGAGATCTATGTTTCTCTACAATCTATTTTTTATCATGATAGAGGTGCTGATGCCTGTCCCGGTGGGCGTGTTGATGCCTCTAATATATTGGCAAAGGTAGTGATGCCTCTAGTTCCGAAGGCGGACAAGATATCTTATACTAGTTATTGGGTTGGAGATGTATATGTGGCATGTATTGTGATGTTTATTTATATGTTGACGACGATGTGTATGTTAGGTCAGGTTAGATATGTTTTCAAGATGTGCTTGATATATGTGCATGTTAGATGGTGTTAGTTAGAAGTGTGCATGATGGTTATGTTAGATAATGTATCTTGTGTTTTGTTGGATTTTATTATTATATTTGTATGTTAGATTATGCTAGCTATTTTTTATGTGTTTGTAAGATGGTGCTTATGTTTGATAGGTGATGATAGATGTGTATGCCATTAGATGATGTTTGTCATACATGTGTGATATTTATGTTATATGATGTTTATGTTTAGTAAGTGGTCATGATGATGATGATGGTACATTACATGATTTTAGGTGATGGTGGTGTTGGACATTGATTTCATGATGATCACATTGTATTTTTTATTGTTATATATATATATGGACTTATTTTTTATGAACTCAAAGGGATGTCAAATTATTTTGAGATATTTATCTTCACGTGTGTGGTGTGTTTGATTTATGTTGATGAGTGTGATTCATGTGTGTGATGGAATTTATTTATGTATTTATGTTGAAGTATTTTATATCAGCTATAATTATAATTACAAATTGTGTGCAATCACAGTTATAACTGCAAGATATAATATTAGCTAGAATTACAATTTACAATCATTATTACAACTAACAGCTAAAAATTACAATAACAATAACAATTACAATAAGAAATCACTAGTAATTATATTTACAAGGTATAAATTACAAATTTGACAATTACAACTACAAATTTACAATCGCAAATTGCAGTTGCAGTTACAATCAGAACTTGCATATTACAATTACAAATTTGCAATTATGTTTATAAATTATAAAATTATTTACAAAATTTAAAAATAATTTATGAAATTGCAAAATTACAATCATTTTAATCATCTTATCAATTAATTATGTGGTGGTCAACCATAAATTATTTAATTGATCAACCAACGATTATAAATATTTTACGAGATGTCATTCATTATATGTGCAAGCCTTAGATTTTCTTGATACTAATATCTATAATGTGCTATACAAATAAGTTGCAAATAATTCTAGAATTGAAATTGTAGTTACTCTAGCCAAAAATCATAGTTGCATCTATATATCATAATTGTAAACTCAATGATATGAACACGGTAAACAATAAAACACTATTATAATCGTTTTAATAGTAGAGGACACCTCCATAAAACATACTTCGAAAATGATTTTCAATGAGAAGATAATACCTCCATAAAACATATTTCAAAAATGATTTATAATAGTAGAGGTTTTTGTCTATGTTCACAAATAAAGTCTTCTACTACTACCATTACTATAAGATTTAGTAACATCATTAAGGCTCTGTTACAAATGGAGCACCAACAAGTCAAATACTGAAATGATACACTACATATGTAAATAATAATTAATAATGAATAATAAACCATTCACCTTGAAGTTCAATTTGAAATTAATAATTAAGTATCCCATCCACATAAACCACATGCAACCTAGAGGATGGGAGCAATTAATCTCCCCCTAAATATGTACAAGGACAACCAATGAAGACATGATTATAAATCCACTGCCCATTAACAATTTTTTTACCTACAACCAAGTGTCTCTCTCTATAAAGAGTCATGTTAAATAACCAAAATTAATTTAATAGTACTTGGATTGACCTACCATTTTTTCCAACAACTATTATCATTATTTTTTAAAGTAGCGAAAAATTTATATAGATAAATAAACTTAGTCATGGCCTCCATACAATTATAATACAATGGACCCGAGCAAATTCAAAATATCTTCTAAAATCAAGCTTTCGCCCCATCCCCAAGTAGGATAGGATTGGGTCAAATGTTTTTATATATATTTCATATAGAAATTTTCCTTTATTCTCATGAGCAAGGTATATCTTTACAAACTAATTATATAGAAACACACATAAAAATTACATTGAAAACACTATTTTGATTACCTTGATGTCAATCATTCCCCTTCATAGGTTTGGTCATCATGTACTTATAATTGACCTTGTAATTATTTTTAAATTTCTTATTTGTCACTAAATCAAATCCTTGGAATTTAAGAAAAAAAAGTGCATGGCACATGGATAGGAGTACATCTTTGTCCCCTACTGAATTCTCCTCAATAGTTCCAATAACTTCATATTTTATTTTTTCCTTCAACATCCAATTGGGATCCTTCATTTCTGAAGGGTCTATCATGTCCCTAGGTTGGTCCTCCTCTAAAATTTGGGTTCCCTCCAAAGGAGAGGGGATCAATTTTTCAATGTATAGTGATACATCCTTTTCTTGTTTTATATTGGGGCACCTTATTTAAGATCTAGGTGAACAATATTCAGTACAACCTCAAATTCCACTAAGTAAACTAATGGATGTCCCACCTTTTAGTGAGTGACCTAACAAAATTTTGGTGTTCCTTTGTAATTTTCATATTTTCATTTAGGGAAAATCACTATTATGTCTTGTACACTGGAAATAAATATTCTCATAACCTAGGTTTTTACACATAGTCAGTGGCTTCTAACAACATGTTCTATAGTAGTCCTCCAGAAGGTTAATTTCTACACATCTCCTCATATAGGTAGTAATATGCATTTTTAACCAACATTAATAATAAGTAAAACTTAGTGTACTTCAAAGATACTCGTTTTTGTAATCCACCAACATTAAGAAGTAAAACTTAGTATACTTCAAAGATTCCCTTTTGAAAGAAATTAAATAATAAGTTGGCAAACCTTTCAATCAAAAAGTGACGGAAAGGAAATTGTTGAACATGGCCAATACAATGGAAGGAAATTGTTGTATCCTTGAAATATTTCTTATATCTAATAGCTTCTTCCACTTCTAGAACTATGGGGCCCAATATGTTCAATAGAGAGATGCAAACCAAGGAGGAAGAAAAACATCCTGACTTGAAGAAGGAACCTTCACACTAATGATGGAAGAACCATCTACATAGAGAGACATCCCTATCTCGGATAAATTAAAATATAGCTTTGAAGGATGATTGAAATGTTGAGTAGGAGGGTCAAGCTATTGACAACTAGGGTAGAACCTAGCTGCACAGAAAGTTCGAGCTCAAGATTTACATTATCATATTATAAAATTATAGATATGAATACTATTATAATTATTATAAGTTATTGTATGTATCTATTATTCTTATCTTCTCATGCAAAAAATGTATTCCATTTCTTGATGGTTTGTGAAAACATATAAAGGCGAGGATTAAAAATATCAACCAAAATCAAGTGAAACATATACCTCCCTCCCATCCATCAGTTTTAAAATACAAACCATTATGTTGATTCTCAACATTTCAGTGGCGATGGATGGTGGAGGATGAAGCTAAAAAGGAAAATTCAATTTCCCCTTTAATGCCATTCTTATTTTAAGGCTTTAATGGCATTCAAAACATTGTTAATGTAACAAAAAATGCACAATAACTACATTTCTAGACAATACACACTTCAATTTCAAGGGGGTCTTGACCTATTCTCTTTATTAAAGTATCAACAGAAATACAAAGTCTTTTGTTTAAACAATTTAGTTCTCTAACAAACTTAGTTCCAATTGTTTGTGTTCCTTAACTATTACATGAATTGTCCCCATTCTTTGAAATTCTTGTACATTTTATTTCACATGCCATCAAATGAATCTTGGATGTTTTGAAGGGACTAGTTTCAACTATCATTATTTCTAATGGTCAACATAGGTGGTTGGGTCATATATGTGATCAATAGCCACTAAGGACACAAATCGTGATTAAATAATATCACTAACAAAAATGGGGTATTAAGTACTATTCAACATTAACTTAATCTTGCAAGTTTTTCTTGATACGATGGTTTTTTATTTGTGTAAACTTTCATTTGTATATTATTATTCATGCCAAAAATGTTGATATGGGAAATATAGTAAATTTTCATATTATTGTTCATGTCCAAACTGTTAATATGGAAGTGGTTCATTTGTATTCAACTAGAAATGAGTATGAATAATTTGTAAAGGAGTACAAATCAAGAGAAATTACATATCCTATAATTGGTGGCTGTCATTAAATATTGTGGCCATTGTGAATGATTTTATCCGCGTTGGGAGTTGGAATAGCATCCCATTTATTTTAAACAAAATAATGTTCATGGCCCATGGTTCCACCCATAACTCTTATCATGATCTCAAAGTTTGAGCTTTCTAAATATTGAATAATATCTACTTTGAGATTCCTAAATAAAGAATAAAATATTACATTGGAACTTTTTTAATTACAATGATGCTGTAATGTACCCAATTAAATAATTTTCAGATAGACAATTAAGTTGGCCTATCCAATTCCTAAGGGTTATGTGGAAAAATTAAATATTGATATTTAACCCCAAGGCCTATAGTTTCTCATGGAAATTAATAATTCTAAATTGATGGTGGAAGATAGGCCAATAAATTATGGAAAAATCATTAATTGCTCCAAAATGAAGTGGCATGGGGTCCTAGTTGGACTTGGGGGGGCATAAATGGATATGTGGGGTCCACATGAGGAATTCTTCCTCCTTTACACATGGCACCATCCTCAAATTCGAATTTGGAGGGATAATTAACTCCCATGGGGAAGGTGAAAAGTACAGGGCTATTTTTAGTCAATGATAGATTCAATGACAACCCTATGACACCTTATGACACTTATGACATATTCTCTTAGAACTATTATGACAATATGACATATTATATGACATTTATGACATGTAAGAGCTAAAAATAGACACAAAGAAGGAGAATGAGGTGTGTGGGTCCCAAGGGATCTTCATGAAGGATTCCAATTCGAAATTCATGAAGGATATCAAGCAAAATCAAGACAAGTGTCACTTGGGTTAATGTAACAACCAAGATTGACACTAATTCGAGTTAATGAACCAAGAGGAGGGAAATTCGAGTTTCTTGAAGGGAAAGGAGGCCAAGGAGGTTATTAAAAGAGGAGCAAGTCGAATTGGTTCAGCTTTTGGATCATTTTTGTTTTGCACTATTGGAGAGCTTAGTTTGTCCATTGCACGATGGGTGTTTACCTTCTCTGTTATTGAACCAATTTCGAAGGTGAAAGATACATATACAAGTTGGTTGGAGGAGAGGCCATTCATACCTCTTATAAAATCTTAAAGGATGTGTTTATTTCAGGTTCAAGTCCCTCTTTAATTTGGTTTCCTCTCATGGATCTTCTTCTTATTTCTCTTTTCACATGTTCTTCTCAATGTCCATGTTCTAGTGTTAATGACGCACTCATAGTTGCATAAAACTTGTGGAGGATGATCTTGTGACTCCATTGTTATGAGATATGATGTATGACACTGTATTGATCTGAAAATTTGATCCATAGCTCTAAATCCCATGTCTTTCATGTAAACATTCCAAGCAAATCACTAATTCGAGCTAGTTTCCCCTACTTTCATATGGATTTTTTGGAGTAGTTTTATATATGTTTTGTACCAGAATTCCACTGAGTATTTGCAGCTTTTAGATAATCATATGATTTAATTTACATGACCAATTTAATATATTCAATCCCCTTGGGAATTTTATTAAAGTTTATGCAACAAATTCCATGTTCATTGTTTACAATTTTCCAAGCATTGTCTATGTATTACCACTCTATGTTTGAAGGGAGAAATAACCCGTTGTTGATATTGATGAGTGCTGCATTTTGGTAGTAAATGAGGTCCTTAATCCATGCCAAGTATATGTTCAAAAAATAGGGAAGGTCGTACAATTTTGGGGAATCCAAAAAGGTCAAAGACTAGTGTGGGTTTTAACATCGAATTCCCTAGTATTTTCCCCTTTCATTCCTTCTTGATAAATGCAATCCATGAGTGTATTCAATAAGTGTTTGAGTGTATAAAAGATACATTTGTATGTCCTAAGACCCATCAATCCATTCCAGACAGAATTCGAAATAATTTGGGGAGCATTTGGGTGAGTTTGGGGTTTCACTAGTCCAAGGTTCGAAATTGGCCAAAATTGAACACATTTCCATATTAGGGACATTACAGTGGTATTAGAGCATGGTACTTGCACATGTGCAGTAAGATCATCCATTGAAGATGAATTTTCAGCCATGCCTTACTATTATGATGACTCCTATGAGCACTATGAAGATGATTGTGAGCAATATGAAGAAGAATGTGAATGGTATGAGGAAGAGGTGCCATCATGCATCACTTCTTGCGATTTCATAAGGGATGAGGGTTATTATTATGACCCTATGTATGATGAATATGCATGTTCCAGAACACCAAAGGATAATCCTATGAATGAATCAGAAATATTGAGAGTAACATGTAAAAATTTGCCTAAGCAATATCAAGCATATCTTGCTTTGATGGGAAAGACGCAGAAGGCCATTCCTTTTGAATACATTTTTGATTGGGTGTTTGGATATAGGAATAAGAGTGGATATGTGAACTTAGTAAGGAACAATCAACCATCCAAAAAAATTGATGAAACCCACGAACCACCTAGTTTTGTAGGTGGTGAAACAAAAGAAGCATTAAATGAAGAGGATCGAAAGTCACTCCCAAGTGACTCTGAAAAAGATGAAGAAACATCACATGAGAATGAAGAATATTCCATTGAAACTACTGAATATCATTCCGAGACACATTCTACATTGACATGGATCAAAGAGAATCTACTGATGGATTCTTGAACTGTGAAGGAGTACCTACTGATGGATGCTCACACCTCTATGCTGGTGACATAGATATCACTTTTGAAGGTGTTGTTTCAATCCAAAGTTCCATTGAACATGGATATGAATACCTTGTAGAAGTTGGATAAGAACCAAGATCAACTTCCCCATTACCACTTGAGCTTCATGAAGTTGGTCCAAGCAAGAAGGAAGAAGAAGAGGAGGTTCATTTGCAAGAACCTGATTTACTTGCAGGGTCCTTGAAGATGGATGAAAAGAAGATTCAAGGGGCCTTGTAGACTCTCCATGACACATATGCATTGGTTTCGAAATTTTGTTGGTTTGTGGAGGAGAAATATTCCCTTGAAGACATGGAGAAAATTAAAAAGGAAATGTTGGACACCAAAGGTAATTTTTTGAATTTGCTTTCTGATTGAGATTATTTAATTGAGCTTCTTCGTTTGTATCATGGAATAACCTTGAAGGATGCAGAAGATAATGAAAATCTCTCAAATGAGTTGGAGTCCACCCAAAATGCACTCCAAAAATCTATGGTGCAGAATGATAAAATTCAAGAGAGGTTGCAAAGGTCCTTTACACCCTTGTACATATCAGATAGTCATTCAATGGGTGAAAGCATTTATGTTACAAAGGAGGAACCTCATGTGATGGTGGAACATGAGGTACATGTTGATATGCAGGTTCTTGAAGAGGATACATTCAAATAAGAAGGAATCCAAGCACTTGTTCTTGTTCAGATGGATTATGAGCCGCCTCATGGTGAGAGTTGTGTAGCCTTGGAGGAGGCACATGATCTCACAAAAGTAGGACCAACCAATGATGGATAATATGCATTCAAAATTTTGATGGGTAAGCGTTGCAAAGAGGTAAGGATGGTTCATAGTTCTTCACCCTCTACATATTTTTCGGCCACATCAATTGGGGACAAAAATTGGGTGAAAGGTTTCCTTTTGTTGGTACCACATGAGGAGTAGGAGGCTCCCACATTTGTTTGTGATGGATTGATGAAAGCACCAAATATATTTCATCAGCAATAGAGGCATTCACTTGCATCCTTCGATGCCTCCATCATCCACTTGAACCATTTGAGTGGAACCAATAGCAGAAAGTTGCACCATTGGAGTTGCGCACTTGGGGAAGCCTCAAGATTTCCTTTTGGACCATTCAGTTGGAATGTTTGTTCATCCATTGAGTGGGTGAGTAGACACATGTTGGATTTGAGCACCTCCAAGGATGAAATTCTTACTTGCATTTGCATATACCTCATTAACACACCATTTTTATTTTGTAAGTAGTTTCATGAGCACCCATGGTTCTTTGATGAAGCATTCTTATGTCATTTGAGCATGAGTCCTAATGATGTTCACTTTCATGCCTTGTTGAAGAGAATCAATTTGATTTGGCCTTACATTCCAAAGTTGCATTCTTTTTGGGAGAGTTGCACAGTGTTACACCAAAATATCGTCATCACGAGTCATGTGTCATCTCCATGCCTTAATCCATGAATTTCACTGGGATAAAACATCAGAAGGAAGGTTGTTGTCCTTTCCCTTTACCTTTTGTAGTTACCCCAACTCACCCTACCTTCATGCAAGGAGCCTCGAACTCAAGGTGACGCACTCTGCACCTTAGCAGAGCGCGTTGCTGACATAGTGTGCCTTTGCACAGAACGCGGTGATCTACTTCTGATGCAGGTTTCCTTCATGCAAGGTGCATCAGAGTTGGTTAAATTGGATAAAAGTAAGCTTCGAGTGATTTCTCGAAGCTTGGTGATATGGATTCTTATCCCTAGATTCTTGGATAGGTGGATCTCGATCCCTTAACCTAGTGGGATGTTCCCTTAGAACTCTCCCCTAAATCCTCAACCTATTCTATCCCTTTAGCCCTATATATACAACCCCCCTCTCCATTGTTAATGGAGGAAGGATTATGCACCCTCATGCTGGTGGAATTCACTCAGGATCATCTTCTTCATCCATAAGAAGATAGGAGGCTTTGGATATTTGAGGAAATATCGCTCATGATGGAGTCGTGATGTCAAAGCTTTGGTTGTAACTCCTCTCACATTGTATCTTCTGCAATTTACATTAATATAAACATCTTTCCATAAATGTGTTATATATTGTAATATCATTTATGATTTGCTTCTTTCAACGCTTATCTAGTTATATTCATAGATATATTTTTTCACATCGTTTGCTTGTTTCCATCTCTTCTATCTTGTTTTGCAGCCGGAGATCGAAGGATTGAAAGTAAATCAAGCAAAGAGAAAGGGATTGCGATCACAAGGTAATTCATCTATCATGCAATATTATCTAACCGGGAAGGATTTTATGTTGTGTACTCTTTTGTGCTAGATCTATACCATTTAGGGATAGAGAGATCCATTTACATCCGCGTTAACAGATTGTCTGCACACAAAAATGGTGACCACAATGGGGAATTATAACCTGTATCTTTGATTGTTTCTTAATTTTTGATTTATTTTGATTGAGCCTCTCATTGGATCCATCCACTAGTGAGTCTTTTGTGTTATCTAGACTCTACTTAGGGTAATTGTCAAATCAATTGTCATTTATTATTGAAGTGTTTTCATTGTTTGTGACTTGGACCTCGTCTGGCGCACTTGGGCTATATATTTCCTACGTCACTGTGTCTCTGACGCGTTTCAGTGGTTAGAAACCCGCGTCGCTAACGCCATCTATGTGACTGAAAACAAGGTCTCTGACACATACTTCATGTTTCTAGAGTGTGTCTTTGGACCATATGACGCCCTAGTGCACACTTGCGGGGTGCATCGCCCTGTATTACTTTGCACTTGGTCTAAGAAATCCTTCAAGTTGACTTGTGATTTATTTTTTTGAGTTCTGTATATTGTGCCTTGCAGTCACAGGCACCCTAGGTGCAACACAGTTCATCTCTTGGCTTGATTTCGAAGTTTAAGTGTCGATTAGGGTTTTTGCTAGTCAAGTAAGTGCTTTGGTTGTTGTGGGAAATTTCAATCCCACATCGATCTGCTCAGTCTTGTAGCTCCCGATCGTTTCACCAGATCTGTTTGATCTGATTTCTGAACCTTCTCATTCTTTTTATTGCTATCTTTGCTTGATTGTGTGTGCTTTAAGTGTTATTGATATTTTTAGTGATCTTGCTTCTTCAAGAATGATTCATTATTTAAATTTTGCAGTAGTGTCTTCTTTCATTTTCTGAACCTAGATCCAGAAAGTGGCATCATTCTCTGATTTGTTGAGCGCATTGGTGAAGAAAATTAAACATTTCCCATTATCCTCATTTCGAGTTTCATTCTTGAAATTGTTGTAGAGATTTGTCATGATTTGGAATCTATCATCTATTTTATATGATAGATCACACAACTAGAGTAAATCTCACTAATCTCACTCATAAATTGCAGAGAAGAAGAAGAAGAATTGAATCAAATATCACTCATTAACTCAAGAAATGACAAAAATTGTTGTAATGTTATTCCTCAGCTGTAATATGGAAAAAATGTGATGGTACAATAGAATGAATTCAAATTACTGAGTAGGTGATTTGAATTCTCCTCAATAGCATGGATTGACTACATTGGAACCATCACCAAACCAGTCGTAGTGACCACAATAGTCAAAGTACAATCAAAGGTGAGTCTAATTGAGTCTAACTGGTGCATGTGGCACAAATATAGGGAAGGAGACTCCAATGTGGGTGCATGAGGAGATGTTAGTAGAGTTGAACTAGCCTCTGTAGGTGTTTATCTAAGTGCTTCAGTCAGTTAACTGAGAAATCAGTCCTCAAATCAAGGAATTGATCCACTAATCATGGAACTGATTGATCTAAGTCCTAAACAGTTGGAAGAGGCCACAGTTGTACTCCAGTGATGGAAAAAAGGGATCATATGTGGCTAGGAGGGATAGAATTGAGAAAAAACAGGCTCTTGGGGCTGAAAACCTGGAGACTAGGTGCTAGGAGACTAGCATACTGATGACTGGATGCATGCAATATACATGCAGAATGCATGCAAATCTGCAACTGATGGTGGGAATATTCCAACATTATCCTCATTTCGAGTTTCATTCTTGAAATTGTTGTAGAGATTTGTCATGATTTGGAATCTATCATCAAAAGATATTTGAAAAGTTGCAGAGCATCATTATTATCTTGCATTTTCTTAGTTATGAAAACTAGTTTCTCATTTCTCTGAAAATTCGAAGTGCATTAGAACTTTTACGAAGCATTTCCAAATATTGAATAATTCTTGCATTTTTTGGCTTTCTTCCATTCGTCCATCTTTGTGTTGGAAAATTGAAGTTGCTGCATCTAAAGAGAATTCTCCTTTTCATCTTTAGCTTAGACTCATTTAGATTTGAAAAGAAAAAAAAGAAAAGCATTTAAGATTTGTTGTGTGTTATTTTTTTTTTTGTTGGCTTAGTGAAGAGAGTGCTTCATTTGTATTTTGATTGATTTTGAAGTATAGGGTACTTGTCTACTTTCACCATCGGAAACCAAGAAAATTTCTCCTTACCATAGATAGATTTCAGCGAAAAGAAAATATTTGCATTCGCATGTAGATTAGGGTTGCATTCTTTTTAAATTCCTGTCTACACCTCATGCGTTCACCTAACCGTAAAAGATAAAATTTACTGGTAGTGTTAGGTTAAAACTGTATAGGAACTTGTCTGTTAGGTTAGAGATGTGTTTCGATGTCTTTAAGCATGGCAACTATCGTTCTTTTCCTGCACTACATCTTGGGGGTTTGCAATTCTTCCATGTACTGACCGGTATATCGAACGGCCTTTCACGTACCCTTGAGTATATCGAAAGGTACTTCATGTACTCGGTAGTATATCAGAAGGCTCCTGTTGTACGGTTGTGCATTAGACAACACCACTACGGATTTGAGCGCCCACGTACCTTGAGTATATCAAAAGACCCTTCTAGGATTCTTGTAACCATCCTAGTTAACCTATTGGCCATCTTGGCATGGAAATACACCGAGAACAACACTCGGGGAGCTACTACGCATGTGCTTTAGGTAGTCGGGTTATACAGTCAGGGGTACAGTCCTAATACTCCCTGGTTAGTGCTCTAAAATATTGGGTCGATTATAACTGTTGGACCCTGTGGAATATCACGAGTTGCACCGCCTTGACAATCCCGTGAGGTTCCAAACCATTGAATCCACACCTATCAAATAAGTTTGCTTGTGGCTTTAGCTTGTGTAGATCTTGGATTGCATTTTTATTTTTTGTATAGAAAACACTTAGAAGAAATTTTGGTTCAGTTATTCTGTTCGATCAAACTTTGAGAATATCTCGAAGGATTTTGAACTTTCCACCTCAATCTCCCCTTAACCGAGAGGAGAACTCGGGAGAAAACATGGAACAACCTACCACATCTATGTCATATGAGGAATATACCTCTACCTTTGATTCAGGAATGAAATTTTCATTTCCCACAAACCCACCTATCTCTGATCCTACAAGACCTCTTATAGTGTAAAAACTACTTCATATGACATGTATTTCCATCATTCGATGGAAGGACACCCTAGAGCTACAGATTGGGTTTTCAGTCAGCCCCAAGATGACCCTGTATCAACAACTTTTTGTCCAAATGCATCTTTTGGGACACCTCTCTAGGTTGACATGTTGCCGATTTTGGGTCACTTCCCATGGAAGAAACTATATATTATCAATGGATTCCTAACGATGAGTTTCTTACACCACTCTTTGATCACATGATCCGTTTGCAAACGATTGGTGGACAACTTAGACGTCAAAGTCTCTCACGTAGAGCAAGTTCGAAAGTACCCATTTTTTGATATTCCCCTGTACATTATTTATCTTTTACTTCAACAGAAGCATCCATACCTGACATGAACACTTATGAACTAGGTCAACCCTTGTTTCCTACGAGTACACCTCAAAGTCAAGTGATCGGTTCTACACCTCCTCTAATCCCTATTACCAAAAAATCTACCGAAAGCGACTTAAGGCGTGATCTCCCTAGTTCAACGTGAATCTAGAACAAATCAAACATAACATAACCTACTTTCCTAGATCAAATAGAAGTGAAAATAGATAGATATATCACTTACTTCAGATTTGCATATCCCTTTGCTCTTTGTTGATCCAATGCTCCAGTGTCATCAGATCTCAAGCTGCAAGACCCTATTGAACACATAGGAACCAACAAGTAGTGAAAGCATACATTTCATATGATTGATCTAAGATAACATTTAAGGAAGAAAACTCTAAATATTATCAATGAGACAACATTTATGGAAAGAGATTATATTAACTGTATAAAAGTGGGATTTACATAGAAAGGAGAAAGATACAACCAAAGCCTTAACGTCACATCCTCCATACAACATGCCCAAGCCCAACCTTTAAGATGGTACAAGCTTCCCAAGATGATTAGGGATCACCAATATGGGTCCTACCAGCATAAGGATACTATAGACCTTACTCCTCTTCCCATGGAGAGAGGGGGTATTTATATAGGGCTAAAGAGATAGGGTAGGTTGAGGATTAGGGGGATATGGTTAAGGGATCCTCCCATTAGGTTAGGATATGAAATGCCACCTCGCCTAGAGTCTAGCGATAGGTCTCCACCTCAACAAACATCTATAAATACCTCGAGACTCCCCAAAGTAGCCTTTAACTAACCTTGGCGCACCCTAGTAGAGGAGACAAAGTGATAGAGAGGCTCAGGCACACCCCGTAGGAGGAAAAAGTGCACCAATGGCTCACCTTAGATGACCAGGAATTGCGTCGGCGCACACTAGATGAAGGAGAAGTGCGCCAACCTACTCAAAGATGGTCAACCGGGCAGGGATAACCTTCAGTTGAATTTGTTTTATCCCAATATGAGTATAGGGGTCATAGAAAAGAGTTTACACAATGGACATGATGACGACACTAGGTCCTAATAATGACATTTGCACAATGGTCATGGTGATGACACTAGGTCATGATAATGACACTTGCGACACTTGCGACACTTGCACAAGGGTGATGACATTTTTGTGTAACAGAATGCCCACCAAAGCATGAAGCTGACGTAAATAAGACAAGTGAAATGCTTTGTAGTAAGAAAAGAATAATGGCAAGGACATGCTGGTTGGAAGATGTTGCTGCAGTACAACAAACTCTGAGAACACAGTCTTGTATGATGCAGCACATGGATGCCGACCAATACATTACAGATCCATGGTAGTAAAGATCGACTGAACACAATCATAGCTACTAGACACAATCGTAGATCCATGATGAGATGATAACACAACCACGACCAATACAAAAGTGGATCCGTGTAATATGACTCAAACAATCTCCATCGCAACCTGGGTAAACATGACTCCCTAGGGTCTTCAAGATGAACCCGCATTGATATGAATCTATCCATGTGATTACAATGTTTTGGAGTCAAACATGGTAGAAACCACTTGATTACCTGTCATTGATGTATATCGTTAACAAGTACAAGGGAAGTCACCATTAATGTCAATGATCCCCAAGGTATCATAGTACAAACCATCGAATGTGAATAAAGGGCTTGAAGTCAAACACTCGATGGGATCTTTCAATCAAGAGTCAATGACGTAAACTCATGTTGAAAGTGAGGTAACCTACCATTAAGGCATGTAGGCCCAAGGTACTCGATTGGTTCCTATATTCTGTCCCCGGATGATGTGTTTAAGTCGACAAGGATGAATCCATTGAAGGAGGGCCATGATGAATCCCCCATCATCGACACGAAATTCGATGACAGATGTTTGGACTGGATCGGACAGTAGAGAAATGTGCAATACTAACTCAAGGTAGACCGACATGATGGAAGGTGTACCAACTGTAGATGATGAGCAATGAACATCTCTTGAACATAGGCATGGCACAACCTGGTAGTATTGACACGATGAGAATGATACCAACCCCCAATGCAATTGATGATGGAAGCATTATTTGGCTGATCCAAAGGAGCGACGTGACTCATGGAATTGACAGGACTCGAAGACAAATTGATTTCCCAAGTACCGAATGCAAATGCAAACGAGTGCCATGTTCAAGAGCGACTATGTACTGCCGTAATTAAAGTGGAACACAAAATCTTCCCTTTTTCGCCATCATGATTGATGAGTACCTCATGTGTTTTTT
This sequence comes from Larix kaempferi, assembly GCA_027924585.1. NCBI lineage: Eukaryota > Viridiplantae > Streptophyta > Pinopsida > Pinales > Pinaceae > Larix > Larix kaempferi. The sequence goes on from BSBM01000997.1 coordinate 2,342,697, forward strand.
AATGAGCTTGAGGAGGGTAACTAGATGCTCGATATAGCTCATCCCATGGATGAGTCCAATCCCAAATGTTTTACGAACCTAGGAAAGGAGGGGTTAATCCCATGATGGGCCCTTCAATGTCAAATTTTAACAAGTCCATGGAAGGTAAACTCGACGTCATTTAATGTTTAGAGAGTCTGAAAAGAACTAAAGAAGGCTCCAAAGGTCCTTTTTATAAAGTTGGCCTCTTCACCTGTAAAAGGGTAAAACAACACGAGAGAGGACTCTTCCAGTCATGATTGGCTAGAGTATTCCTTTTTCGTAAATAGTGCCCCCTGGTCCGAAAAAGGGGTAAACTATCGCCAGGGAGACGATCATTCAAATCCGCATGAACGAATCAATTTTGGTTGGCCATCTTTTCCTATTTTAGGAGTTTGAAAAGAGCTTGAAAAGAACTCCATGAATAACTTTGTCATGGTTGATAATCGAGTATGACAAAGGAAAAAGTAAACTCGGCATAGTTCCTTTTCCGTAAATCATCTAGTGAGGTTGGATAAAGTGATAAACCTATACTCATTAGACACACCTTTTTACTCAATTTTTTAATGAGCACGATAATGGTATCAAAAGCACTCAGAATCTTTTTCATATTTGAACTAGAGCACGAAAAATTAAAAACAAAGCTCAAACCACTTTTCATGTTTTAACCAGAGCACGAAAAAGTGAAAATTAAGCTCAAACCACTTTTCATGTTATAACTAGAGCACGAAAAAAGTGAAAAGTACGCTCAAATACCATCTTACTATTTTTAACGAGCTCGAAGATAGGTTGGAAGAATGCTCATGGTGTCTGCTTCATTTTTTAACGAGCTTGTAACAGAAAATGAACTATGCTTGGGATTATTTTCATGTTTTAACGAGCTCGAAACCCAACAGAAAGTATGCTTGAAAATATACCCATTGGTGTATTATTCCTCAACATTGTATCCATAGGTTGGTACATGCCCCCGGCATGATTGCTAGATGTAAGTGACTTAGCTCCAACATGGTGTGGAGAGGCGATCGAGTTGACTTTAACACAACGTCCAGAGGTTGAATAAATGCCCCCCAAGCTTCATTTCATTCGCCTAAGGCATAGGCGGATGAAAACAAGGTTCAGGTACTAAGTTTACGAGAAGACTTGACTCAAAGGGAAAGGATCTGTTTCATTTTTTAACGAGCTTGACACAGAAAAAGAACCGTGCTCGTGGGAACCTATTTCATTTTTTAACAAGCTTGACATAGAAAGGGAACTATGCTCATAGGAAGATGGTTTCATTTTTCCACAAGCTTGAAACCAAAGGTAAACTATGCTCCAAAAGAGCCATTTCATTTTTTAACGAGCTTGAAAGGGAATAAAACTATGCTCACAGGATACTGTTTCATTTTTTAACGAGCTTGACACAGGAATAGAACCATGCATCTGGGGTACTATTTCATTTTTTAATGAGCTTAAAATAGAAAGAAACTGGGCTCAACATTAAAGGCACTTATCCAACATGATGTATAGAGGTTAGTAGTGTGCCCCCCAGCATGATGTCCAGAGGCTGGAGATATGCCCCTCATGCTTAAGGGGAAGAAACCACTAGTACGTGTGGAACATTCAGGGAAGTTTGTTGAATGGCAGTCATGTGATGATTGGGTGTCACAAAGGAAACTTGATCAATGGTCACAATAATCCCATCATAGGGAAAATACATCACTCAAAAGAGTGTGGACACTGCGGCTTTCATAGCATAGACATAATCACGTCCAAGGAGCAGATTGAAATCTAAAGGACCTTGGACAACCATGACATTGACATAAATAGTTTTACCTCCCAAGGTGATAGGTAACTGCGGAAGAATACCTAAAGGTCCGGTAGGCCTTCTATTAAAAGCCAGAATCTGGCCGGTAGCTAGAACAAGTTGAGGAGACCCTATAGCTTGCCAAGCAGTTGAGGATAAAATACTAACAGAAGCTCCCTCGTCAACTATTGTGCGAAATATTTCCTTATCAGCAACACCTACAGAGATCTGGAAAGGAACATCTGAGGAAAGACAAGATTCTGCTAGACTATTCCAGTCAAATGAAATAACCTCAGTACTTGGAGGAGGTCCCATGGATGAGGCTTCTCATTTCCTAGAACTGTCTGAACCGACCAGAAAGATATCAACGGTTTCTAATTGACTTTCAGTTGGAAAATCAGGATACGACGAATATTTTGTGATGGTGGCTGCTTCAATTTGGGCATTTTCCAATGAAAGAGTCATGTGGATGGAGGATAAAACTAGATCTACCGCTTGTGTTTCACTCTTCAAAGGGAGAGTGGGATCAACTGAGGGTGATGCTCGATTAATTGTTTGCATTTCACTCTTCATAGGAGGAGTAAGGTCAACCGAGAATGAAACTTGATTAACCGCTTGGGTATCATCCCTTAAGGGAGGAATGGGGTCGATCAATGATGTTATTGAATGGACCACTTGGTTTTCATGCTCTGATGAAAGAGTGGGGTCAACTAAGGGTGGGGATGGATTGACCGTCCTATCAACCTACAATATTCAATTGGAAGATGTTTATGGGATATGTCCATATCTTCCAACAATTGTGAAGCTTCATCCATATGAGGACAAAGGTAAGTACGGTGCATGCCCTTTCATAACCAACAAGGGTCTACAACGCTACCCTTCCGACCCTTAATTACAATGTCACTAGTTGATGGGGTATCATCAGTATGATGTCTAGAGACTGATGACATGGGATGTTCAGAATGCGACCATATTTCTAAGACCTTGGAGATACAAGGGCGTCTCTTAAGAAAATGGGACCCTTTACAAAGTTTGCAAGGGAATTTCGGTTTACGCAAATTCGAAACAGGTGTATCGTTGCTTCTAGTGTGATGATCAGTGGCTGGTGAGTCCCCAACATGATGGTCAGAGGCTGGGGTTGTGACCTTCTGCTTAGGGTTCTTCTTCTTAGTCTTCCCTTTCTTCTTCTTCTCACCCGCCTTCTTACTAACATCAGAGTTTTCAGTAGGAGAAGAGGAAGAGAGGGAAGCCGATTCAACTTTCGATGAAGAAGGAGAAGGGTCACCATGAGATTGATGCTCATGTAGTGAAGGACCTAGGTTTGACACAATTGGTGCACTTGGTGTAATTGGATTGGAGAATAACCATATTGGTAATCCTATCGTAATTCCAGGAAGACTCAACATAGCCATAAAGGGAGGACCAACAGTTCCACAAGGGGGAATAACAAATAGCATACCCTAGAAAGGGGTCTCTTGGTTGGTAGTCCTAGAAGAATGTTCCATATCTAAACTTCCTAAGAGTCTCTGAAGTACCACACAAATCAAACGCTACTCAAGTCTAAAAGAAACAAGCAAACTGTGTGAATAGGAGTGGATACGAAGTCAGGATCCTCACAGGATTGTCAAGGTGCCACAACTCGCTATATACCGCAGGGTCCAATAGTAAAACATGACAAGGAGGATTGGGACCGTACCCTTTCCTGAATACCCAACTACCTGGACGACACGTGTGTAGTAATCTCCCCGAGTGTTGTTCTCGGTGTATTGCGATTCCAAAACGGCGAAATGGTTAACTAAGTTGGTCTCAGTAATCCTATGGGTGTCTCTCGATATACTCAAGGTACGTGGGAGCTCAAATCCGTAGTGGTGCTGTCTAATGCACAACCGTACAGCACAAGACCTTCCGATATACTATCGAGTATGTGAAACACCTTTCGATATACTCCAAGTACGTGAAAGTGCCTTTTGATATACCCTATGGTACGTGAAAGAGCCTTCGATATACTGGTTGGTACATGAAAGAGCTTCGATATAGCGGTTGGTACGTGGAAGACTACAATACCCCAGGGATGTAGTGCATACAAATAACGACAGCTGCCATGTTTTACAACGACGAAACACGTCACTAACTTACACACAGTTACTAAATGATTTTATCTTATGCGGTTAGGTGGATGCATGAGGTGTAGACAGGAAATGTAAAAATAATGCAAATCCTAACTTCGTGACGATGCACATTTTCCTTTGTCTTTCGATGAAACCTACTTAAGGTAAGGACATATCTTTTTTTTCTTTTATAATCAAAATGACCTTAAGCAGTAATGAAATTAAGAATTCCTATCTAGAATGCATAAACTCCAGCTTTCCGCTATAATGGGCTAAAAAGGAAAGGAAATCAAAGATGCGACAAAACCTTTATATGCAACAAAATATTGTCCTTGAAAACAAACTAATGAGACACTTTGATTCTCATATGCCTGTATCAAGATGAAATTTCATAACTAAGTACTTTTCTTATCAACAAGCAGAAAATGAGAGAATGTCTAATAGCACTCTAATCACCCAGAAATTCCCAAAGAAAAAATGAGAGCAGCCACAAAATTAAAAGCACTCAACAAAGGCTCTAAATATACCAAATGCAATCAAAACTCAATGATTCAGTGGAGGAAGGATATCATATCTAATGATTTGAACATATCTAAAAAGATTAGGTAAGGTGATAAAGGATGGAAAGATCAAACCAACCAGTGGGGGATTGAAATTTCCCCCGATAACCGAGTCATTTACTTGATTAATGAAACATCCAAAATCAACAAAAACACTTCCAAACACAAGCAATGCTGGACCTAGGGGGTGTGTGTCTGTAATGAACAACATACAAACCACAATCATTCAAACCAAAATCCAAAAACGAAGGAAATCCTAGTTAAAAACTAGGCTTGAAGGGGCCTATGTAGGTTGTACACAGGCAAGGGGTGCGAGGTAGGGTCCGACGCAGGTTGTACACCGGCAAGGTGCGACGCTGACGCAATTTGTCTTCAGGAAAAGTGAGTTGGCCACATAAGAGCAGAGGGGAAGCACTTCCCAGGTGCGCTAGTCGAAATCCGAGCAGTAAAAGTGTGAGATCTCCCAAGGTAGAAGGGTAGGGGGATTGATGATGATCTCAAAGAGAATCAAGGACACTTAAGAAACTCTTTAATGACAGAGATCTGATGGTAGGAGGGATCAAAAAGACATAAACGGGTCAGACAAAAGATATGAAATCAAACATAAATGAAATCAATTCTACTGTAAGTCCCCAGTATGGTCACCAAATTTGTTACTAGACAATCTATCGAAAGCGGACTTAAGGCGTGATCTTCCTAGTTCAACGTGAATCTAGAACAAATCAAACAGAACATAACCTACATTCCTAGATCAAATAGAAGTGCAAACAGATAAATAGATCACTTACCTCAGATTTGCATATCCCTTTGCTCTTTATTGATCCAATGCTCCAGTGTCGTCAGATCTCAAGCGGCAAGACCCTGTTGAACACGTAGGAACCAACAAGTAGTGAAAGTTCACATTTCATATGATTGATCTAAGCTAACAGTTAAGGAAGAAAACTCTAAATATGATCAATGAGACAAAGTTTATGGAAAGAGATTATATTAACTGTATAAAAGTGGGAGTTACATAGAAAGGAGAAAGATACAACCAAAGCCTTAACTTCGCATCCTCCATCCAAGATGTCCAAGCTAAACCTACAAGATGGTACAAGCTTCCCAAGAGGATTAGGGATCACCAATATGAATCCTACTAGCATAAGGATACTATAGACCTTCCTCCTCTTCCCATGGAGAGAGGGGGTGTTTATATAGGGCTACAGAGATAGGGTAGGTTGAGGATTAGGGGGAGATGGTTAAGGGATCCTCCCATTAGGTTAGGAACCGAAATGACACCTAACCTAGAGTCTAGGGATAGGTCTCCACCTCAAAAAACATCTATAAATACCTTGAGACTCCCCAAAATAGCGTTTAACTAACCCTGGCGCACTCTGGTAGAGGAGACAGAGGGCCAGAGAGGGTCAGGTGCACCCTATCGGAGGAAAAAGTGCGTGGCTCACCCTAGCTAACCGGGAAAATTGTTAAAATTCAATATGATAAGACAGAAAATAGCAGCATTACATTCCATTTCACAATAATAGCATATACAGGATCACTGAAGAAACAACAAGCACAGCATAAACACAAGAGACAGAGATTTATCCTGGGAAACCCTCATGGGGTAGAAAACCCAGCAAAGCTTCCTCAATATAGATGACCAGCAATATACAAAGATGAAACCCTGAGACATGATCTCCTCCTCCACAATAGCAGACCTCTCCTCCACAAGTGCGCTATCTTCAAGTGTGTGAGTGTGTCAAATGAGGAACACACCTCCTCTATTTATACACTACTCTGATATGTATTTTACACAAGTACATGTAGGCTCGTATTTAACCATTAGGTTAAATACCCCATTATAACTAACTGGGCTGACCCCCACATGGTGGGTCTAATAACCCTAGTTACCACAACCAACTTGGAGGAATAAACATCTCCGGATTTATAGTATAATCACATCGGAGGTATGGAACATCTCCGGAATAAATAATATACAAATATAATATTCTTTGAAGTTACAATATTTCAACACTCCCCCTTAATGAGAAAGATATTATAACAGTATCTACACGAGCAAGGAGTCATCAACATCATACATGATACATCTATAAATCATTGGAAGCTTTCTTAACATCATCAGTAACTCAACCAGTTACTGGAACATCAACATCTTCAGTACTGAGTCTTTATCTTCTGCAGCACTCGAACAAATATAGCAACATCAACGTATGGATCCTCACGATCATCAACATCGTCATCACACGATCATCAACATCGTCATCACACGATCAGCAACATCGTCATCACACGATCATCAACATCGTCATCACACAATCAGCAGCATCGTCATCACACAATCAGCAGCATCGTCATCACACGATCATCAGCATCGTCATCACATGATCAGCATCGTCATCATACGATCATCAGCATCGTCATCACACAATCATCAGCATCGTCATCACACGATCAGCATCGTCATCATACGATCAACAACATCGTCATCACACGATCTGCATCGTCATCATACGATCAACAGCATCGTCATCACACGATCATCAGCATCGATCATCAGCATCGTCATCACATGATCATATTACAGGATGATCAATCCTGCTCTCTTTAGGACATAGGTCCATGGATGATACAATCCAGATCAAGTTCCAGGATGATCAATCCTTATCTCTTTAAGACAAGTCTCATGTCTAGGGACGATCTAATCCCAACCACAGTGCCAGTCCTTTTTCATACTGGATGTGACCTAGATCAGATCTAGGATTTACCGCCATAGAGCCAGTCCTCTTTCATACTGGATGTGTCACGTCTACAGAGCCAGCCCTGTTTCATGCTGGATGTATCACATCTACAGAGCCAGCCCTGTTTCATGCTGGATGTATCACATCTACAGAGCCAGCCCGGTTTCATGCTGGATGTATCACAACTACATAGCCAGCCCTGTTTCATGCTAGATGTATCACAACTACAGAGCCAACCCTGTTTCATGTTGGATGTATCACAACTACAGAGCCAGCCCTGTTTCATGCTGGATGTATCACAACTACAGAGCCAGCCCTGTTTCATGGTGGATGTATCACAACTACAGAGCCAACCTTGTTTCATGCTGGATGTATCACAACTAGAGAGCCAGCCCTGTTTCATGCTGGATGTATCACAACTACAGAGCCAGCCCTGTTTCATGCTGGATGTATCACATCTATAGAGCCAGCCCTGTTTCATGCTGGATGTATCACAACTACAGAGCCAGCCCTGTTTCATGCTGGATGTAACCTAGAGCAATTCTAGGATTTGTCACGTACATTTTGAACCGAGGTCCAGGGATGATCCAGTCCTATCGTTCTGTTATCGGAGACCTCATGTCTACGGCTCTTCTTTAGGACTGAAGTCCGGGAATGATCCAATCCCCTCACATGTTCACTAAGAACTTCATTTTCGAAGACATACGTCTACGGCTCTTCTTTCGGACTGAAGTCCAGGAATGATCCAATCCCTTCACATGTTCACCAAGAACTTCATTTTCGAAGACATATGTCTACGGCTCTTCTTTTGTACTGAAGTCCAGGAATGATCCAATCCCTTCAAGTCCACTAAGGACTTCATTCTCGGAGACCTCATGTCTACGGCTCTCTTTAGGACTGAAAGTCCAGGGATGATCCAATCCCCTCAAGTCCACCAAGGACTTCATTCTCGGAGACCTCACGTCTACGGCTCTCTTTAGGACTGAAATTCCAGGGATGATCCAATCCCCTTAACTGTCCATCAAGAACTTCATTCTCGGAGACCTCACGTCTACGGCTCTCTTTAGGACTGAAAGTCCAAGGATGATCCAATCCCCTCAAGTCCACCAAGGACTTCATTCTCGGAGACCTCACGTCTACGGCTCTCTTTAGGACTGAAAGTCCAGGGATGATCCAATCCCCTCAAGTCCACCAAGGACTTCATTCTCGGAGACCTCACGTCTACGGCTCTCTTTAGGACTGAAATTCCAGGGATGATCCAATCCCCTCAAGTCCACCAAGGACTTCATTCTCGGAGACCTCACGTCTACGGCTCTCTTTAGGACTGAAAGTCCAGGGATGATCCAATCCCCTCAAGTCCACCAAGGACTTCATTCTCGGAGACCTCACGTCTACGGTTCTCTTTAGGACTGAAAGTCCAGGGATGATCCAATCCCCTCAAGTCCACCAAGGACTTCATTCTCGGAGACCTCACGTCTACGGCTCTTTTTAGGACTGAAAGTCCAGGGATGATCCAATCCTCTCAACTGTATTCTCATCTATACAGGTACAAATATCCAAGAGCATGTATCACATCAAAACATGTATACATCACTAATCAAAACATGTATACATCACATCAAAAACATGTATACATCTAGCATGTATTCTCACTAATACATCTAACATCAAAACATGTATACATCACATCAAAAACATGTATACATCTAAAATAAAAGATATATAAGAGTTCTAAATCTAAATAATTCTAAGTAGCTAAGTGCAGTAAATAGGTAACCTCATCATTGATGAGACAGACTTGTTATCAGATACTATGCTACTCCCCCTTTCGAGGAGGGTCCTTCTGGACTATACCAAGTTTGTCTCGAAAGTATTTAAACTTTACTCGAGACAGAGGTTTAGTCAAGATATTAGCAATCTGATCCTCAGTGCTTATATACTCGAGCTTGATAGCTCCTCTCTGCACCATATCTCGTATATAGAAGTATCGTATCTCTATGTGTTATTGACTTATCGTGGAATACAAGATTTTCTATCTTGATTCATTTCTAAGTCAAACACTCCATATAATAGCTTCTGAAGCCACACTGCTTCACAGCTGGCGGAGCAGAAAGCTATATATATATTCTGCTTCAGCAGTACTGAGAGCCACACTAGATTGTTCCTTGCTGAACCATGAGATCATGGCAGATTCAAGACTATAACATCCTCTCGATCTGTTCTTCCTGTCTGATACACTTTCTTCCCAAACACCATCTGAGTAGCCATCTGAAGTCATGATCTCCAAGATAGCATAGATCAAAGTCTATCGTATTCTTTATGTACCTCATCACATGCTTTGCAACTAATTTGACCAATACTTTGGCACAACACTTTCCCATATCCTGTATGCATACAGTGGCTATCTAGATGCCTTCCATCTCTACCAGAACATACTATCGAGAGTGTGCACAACTCTCAGCATGTCAGCAAATAGGTTTCATTCTAGACAAGCAACAATGGAATGTTTGTCCAATTTACCAATCATATGCATATTAGTAGTATACTATTCAATGTTCTATGAATATTTACACTCAGCATGATATATTATAGGAATACAAATATGCATACAACCTATTACAGGCAATATCATTTACTATTTCAAATAACAACTCAAATACTTATCTTTTATGTTTGTGTGGTTGCCTCCCGCTTGATCTTCTGTATGTCTTTTGAACTTCTATTCATTCTGTACCACTGTGCATGTTCAAGTGTCATCCTCATGATCTCATACACAAACATACACCCATTAGTATGTTCTAAATGTTATCAAAACATTATAGTTCTAAATAATCTTGAGAATGTATAGTCATGATTATAGTTAATAAACATTAGTATTCAAGATTTCAGGGAAGTCTTCTTTTACTCATGCATATCATCACTCAAGATAAAAGACATAATATGCATAATCCCTTGATTACTAACTTTATGAATAAGCATAACCAATCATACCAAGTATACTTATATAAGGGATCCTAACACAAGGTAAGATTCATGGGAAACATACTTGGGTTAGTATACCTACTTAGTTATGTACAACATACCTAAACAATCTCTTCAATGATTTAGAGATCCTGAGCTAGAACCTGCATGTCTCATAGGTTAAGCATAATATAACAAAGTCATACATACCTCGTAAGTAGAACAAAGATTATGGATGAGTCTTTGTCTTCATGTTTTCATGGTCATGGAACCTGATTTGTCTTTTGTGATGTACCTGTATCTTGTTAGCAGACAACATCAACCTCACACAACATCATAATGCATTAGTACAATCATAAGTGTCAACACCCTAACCAATGAATATCTTCTATCATGCATTCATAATTTTGTTAAGGTGATACAACAAATCTAAAATCAAGATTGTACTAACCGTAATAACATGAAGACAAACATACCATAAACTTAATCATGAACAAATCTCAAAACATACCTCGATGAGTCATACCTGTCGAGATCGCTTGTAATCTCCTTATGTAAAGCCTTAGCCTCATCTCCCTCTGAAACAGGAACTCCTTCACTTATGCAGGTGACCAATCCATCTTCTTCTATGATTAACCCTATCCACTTGATTTGCAAGAACTAGACCTGGAGCTGGATATGGGTTTGTCAGAGAAACCCCAAAAATTCAAACTTTGAATTTCAAACTTCCGAAAGGATAGAAATATGCGCCTTGATGAGCTGATCAAACTGATATATTCAGAATTTGAAAACTGCAAAGTTTCACTCCTCAATTTTGCCTTTGAAACTTTCGGATTCACTGGACATGACCCTGAACTGGGGTTTGATGAATCCCACTCTTCTTCCCAGTCAAAATGTTTGATCCAAAGCTCTAATCTTCTATTTTTCTGAGTAGCTTCCAGCCATGGTCACAGATTTCAAAAATTTCCATTTTTACAGAAGCCCTAATTTTCCACTTTTCTGATCAAAGTCCCGAACTAGGGTTTGATCAAGCCCGGCCTTCTGCCCAACCAAAAAATATGATCTTGGTCTCTAAATTTCTATTTTGATGAGTAGCATTCAGCCGTGGTCTCCGTTTACAAAAATTCCAACTTTCTTCAAAGCCCTAAATTCCGGAAGCCATGAATGAAGGTACTAAAAAATAATTCTGTTTTGACAGAAATATGTACCTGATTGTTTCTAGTGTAACTCCAAACTTTTCAATCCACAGGGTCTAAAAACGTTTTCTGAGATAGCCTGACCTGTTATCTTTCCATCCTGACAGGTCTGACCTCAATTGGATTCTCTGAGAGAGAGTTATGTCAAATGTCGCAACGTGACCTGTTTTGGGATAAAACAGAAGAGCGAACTTGTACGGCGTGCCACGTGTCACTGTTTGCACTTCGGCCTCTGAAAATTTTTTCTGAGGTATCTCGGCCTGTTTTCTTTCCATCCTGACAGGTCTGACCTCAATTGGACTCTCTGAGAGAGAGTTATGCCAAGTGTCGCAACATGACCTGTTTATGGGATAATACAGGAGAGCGAACTTGTACTGTGTTCCACGTGTCACTGGTTCAACTTCGTCCTCTAAAAACGTTTTCTGAGATAGTACAGACTGTGTACTACCTGTCACTTTTTACGAAATTTCATTTGGAGCTTCCTAGCCCAAGATATGACCTTTTTCCCAAGGTCACCTGATTTTGACTCAGATCTGGAAGAGGCAGAAACCCTATATTGTACAGATCATAAATCACAAAGTAAAACGAATTAGAGGTTTTCCTTTGGACACAAGGTACCTGGAGATTTAGTCTTCGTCCTGTAACAATTTCAGATCCGAAAACTTCGCCAAAACGGATTTATAGCGAAAGTTCTACGATGACTGGTTTTTTCTATGTAAAACCCTAACCTTCAAATTGTCGTAAGTAAAGCAAGTGGCTTTAGTGCCATACCTTGTCTTCCTTCAGGTTAGCTCTGATACCATGTTAAAATTCAATATGATAAGACAGAAAATAGCAGCATTACATTCCATTTCACAATAATAGCATATACAGGATCACTGAAGAAACAACAAGCACAGCATAAACACAAGAGACAGAGATTTATCCTGGGAAACCCTCATGGGGTAGAAAACCCAGCAAAGCTTCCTCAATATAGATGACCAGCAATATACAAAGATGAAACCCTGAGACATGATCTCCTCCTACACAATAGCAGACCTCTCCTCCACAAGTGCTCTATCCTCAAGTGTGTGAGTGTGTCAAATGAGGAACACACCTCCTCTATTTATACACTACTCTGATATGTATTTTACACAAGTACATGTAGGCTCGTATTTAACCATTAGGTTAAATACCCCATTATAACTAACTGGGCCGACCCCCACATGGTGGGTCTAATAACCCTAGTTACCACAACCAACTTGGAGGAATAAACATCTCCGGATTTATAGTATAATCACATCGGAGGTATGGAACATCTCCGGAATAAATAATATACAAATATAATATTCTTTGAAGTTACAATATTTCAACAAAAATTTCCGGTGCACCCTAGTTGAAGGATAAGTGCTCCAACCTACTCAGAGAGGGTCAACCGGGCAGGGATAACCTTCAGTTGAATGTGTTTTAGCCTAGTATGCATTTAGGGGTCAGAGCAAAGAGTTTACACAATGGTCATGATGACGATACTAGGTCCTGATAATGACATTTAAACAATGGTCATGGTGATGACACTAGGTCATGATAATGACACTTTCAACACTTGCAACACTTGCAACACTTGCACAAGGGTGACAAAATTTTGTTGTAACAACCCCAACCTATGAGGGGAAACCTTGAACCTCTGTTAACTATGGGACATTACCTCCACCTCCCCCACCTCAAAATTCGAGGGGAGGCTATAATCTAGTTGTTAGTCTACAATCAAATGGAAGTAATAATTTTTTTAGTAGTCAACCATTTGTTATGGGTAAACCCGGTATTAGTGGTCAACATTCGATCATCGAGCACACTCCAGTAAGTGGGAAATTTTTGGCTGGGGGAAAACCCCTAGCTGATGGACCTAACGTGACTGGGGGGAATCACCAATTTAGTAATCATACCGTGAGTGGAGGATATACTTCACATCCAAGCTATAGTATGGTTGGCAGTCCTCTTCCAACCATGGGATAACCCACGTGGACACATCATACGGGGGCACCATCTATTTGGACCCAACCCCTATTGGGGCATAGTTTTCCAGGACATCATAACCCTAATTTCTGACAAAAATATACAGGAAACCTTTTCCTTGATTACCCTATCGTGGAAACCCAAATACCCCATGGGGGAACCATAATGTCCCACCGATTGGATCTCCGGCCGGTGGACCACCCCCACCACCTCCACCAACTGTCCCACCACCTCCACCACCATCCGGTCCACGAAGACCACCATCACCCTATTCTGGAGGAGGAGGACCCTCACCCTACGGCGAAGGACCACCCCATTTTTGAGGGGGAGGACCCCCACCTTACACTGAAGGACCACCCCATTCTGGAGGGGGAGGAACCCCACCTTCTAGCGGAGGACCAACCCATTCCGTAGGGGGAGGAACCCTACCTTCCGGCGGAGGACCACCCCATTATGGAGGGGGAGGACCCCACCTTCTAGTGGAGGACCACCCCATTATAGAGGAGGAGGACCCCCACCTCTCGGTGGAGGACCACCTTACCCTGGAGGCAGCGGACCCCCACCTTTCGGTGGAGGGCCACCTTATTCTGGAGGAGGTGGACCCCCTTCAGGTCCACCTCCCAACCCAAGCGACCCACCGCCATATGGCCAATTTCCTACGGGAGGACCTGACGACCAATCGGTCCACGGTCCTACTAGTACACCGATTCCCTATCAGTACTACCAATTTCCACAGGAAAACCAACAATTACCATTTTTGGATACGCTTGATCTGCCAGACTTATCACGGTTGATTAACGATCCCATATATCATGGCACAAATTGACCATCAATTCCGGTGCAATTACCATCTGACATCCCAAATTTTGACGACAAACCTGGTGACGACCTGAAAAACCATGTAATGACCTATCATTTGTGGTGTTAGTCCAACTCCTTAATGGATGATTCCATCTGGTTGAGGTTATTCTAGCGAACGCTTACCGACACTACTTCCAAGTGGTACATTGAGTTGCCACCACACTCTTTTCCCGATTTTCGGTCCTTGGCTATGTCATTTTTGACACATTTCCAATTACCAATCTGCTATGAAACCGGTATGGACCTTTTGAATTTTCTCTGACAAACCACGACCACTCACATTTCTGACATATCCATGAGTGGAGGCGGAGATGACGTCTGATCAAATCTCCCATTCTGGACCAACTCCTTGCTGATTGGTTCACAAAGTCATTACTACCAGTCATAGCCAAGGATGTCTCTATGGGTGGGGCCATCATTGAAGAACAATCCATAGGATGTGCCCAATACTTAGACAGTGTCTATGCTTAATCTGGCACTTTATATGATATTGTTCCCGATGCACCCCTCCCTACCTACGACCCAACAAAACAACCTACGGGACATCATGCCGACAAATTCATTGGTTCCATTCAGAACCAACTTGTTGCACAATCCGGTGGATCACATAGCCATCATGGCTCGGCTCCACCCCCATCACAGGCTGGGAACAAACCAACAGATCACCCATCCTGCTGCCACCGAAGAAGTGAATTCATTCCAATCTGCTTCACCTCAGAAATCCAGTGGTAAAAAGAAGAACAAAGGGAAAAATAAAAAGTCTTCTAATCAGCAAAAGCCCAAACAGAAAAATATCGACGACACTAAACCAAAGCTCGACGACACTAAACCAAAGTGGAAGGTTAAGTATCCTTGTTTACTGTACGGTGGTGACTACTTTACCAAAAAGTTCCCACATCGGGACGAGGTCCAAAAGTTCCTAAAAGGGAACCCGACATGCACAGTTTTAACCGATCCCTTCCCCACGCAACAACAATAGATTATCACGCAAAAACATTCTCCTTCTCAAGGAGAACCATTCTCTACCGCTCATGTTCTCATGATGTGGAGTGAAACTGTCAACTTGAACACTCGATCACGTTCTTATGAACTGGTCCCAACTAAGTAATCTAACGGAAGTAATACCAAAAAACCTTCCACCTCTACATCGGACATTCCCTTGCCCCAAGGTCCTTTCAATATTGAGAAACCTTCATTTGATTCAATGCTATATCCAACCAAGATCACGATTAGAAAAGTTATTTTCAATCCCAATGCTTGGGATGCTCAAAAATAAAACATTATAGAGGACTTAGCGAAATCTCCTTGTGCTATGTCAATGTTGGAAGTCTTACAAAACTGTCCTAATCAGCGTAAGACTCTCCTTGCTGCTATTGGCGCTGTAGACCCTGATTCCTCAAACACCATTATGTTCCGAATCAAGTAATTCAAACCGAGGCTTTCCCACCAACTTGCGTTCCAAATTGTCACCAACGTCACTGGGAAAAGCATCCATCGTACTGTCTTAGACGAAGGAGCCTCCACCTTGGTAATGTCATTATCCTGTTGGTGAGACATTGGCTCTCCCGAGTTGAACCGTTACCCTACCACTTTAAATTCATTTGACGGTAGTGTATTCCAACCACACGGGCTATTACAAGCTTTGTCAATAGAGCTAGGGGGAAAGATTGTTTCCATTAACATGGAGGTAGTCTCCGCCCCATTGGATTATTATATACTCCTTGGTCGTAATTGGTTTTATGCCATGGGTGCGGTCGCATATTCTGTATTCCGCATCATATAATTTCCCCACCAAGGGAATATTGTCACCATCGACCAACTAGATTTCTGTACACCAGACACCACTACTCACCTTGTGGAAAATGTACCATTGTTAGTTCATTTGTCGCATATATATGAGAGTGTGGGGGTAGGAATCCCCAAATACTCATCCCTCATGGGAGTCTTTCCATCACCGGATCCCCCTTCCCATGTTTCCACGGTGAACATGATTTCTTCTATGATCCCATCACGAGCCAGCTCTAATGACCAATGGCTTGTGCCCGAGCTTGACAAGTTGGAATCGATTGGATATGTTATGCCTCTCACACCAAGAAAATCTATTTAAGAGGCTATCCAATTGGCATCTGATGACCACTCCTCAGTGGCATATAGATCTTGTTCTCCACCCCTACAATGGAGCTCATCCCAACCAGATCCTCTACTTCGGACTTTTCATTCCGATGAGTCCATTATGGATATCATGAGCGTGGATGAACCCCCATGGTAAGACATCCACCATCGATTGTCTTTCCTCCCACTGCTAGATTTCGTGGAGAACCACATTGAAAAAATAAACTCACCAGATGTCTTCCCCTACCCCCAATATCCTATCCTCACTTGTGATATGGTAACTGAGGGTAACTTGGAAAACATTACGCCTAATTTTTCGATTGACATCTCGGCCACACCGGGAGTCGTGGAACATATTCGTATAGGCCAAAACTGCTCTCCTGAAGATATTATCTCATATACAACCTTATCCAAATAGTTCCACGACGTATTTTCATGGATATAAGAGGAAATTCCCGGGATTTATCCTGCTATTGTTGTACATGAGATCCAAACATATCTCGATGCTAAATCCGTCCAGCAAAAATTACGTCGAGTGCACCATAGGAAAACTGCGGCTATAAAGGATGAAATTGAAAAGCTGTTGAAGGCTGGTTTCATTTATCTTGTCCCCTTGACAGAATGGGTCTCTAATGTCATCCCTATTACCAAAAAATAGGGCACCATTAGGGTTTGTGTCTATTACAGGGACCTCAATAGAGCTTGTCCCAAGGACAACTACCCTACCCCGTTTATCGACCAAATCATCGATAACTGTGTTAGAAGAGTCATCTTCTCATTCATGGATGGATTTTCTGGTTATAATCAGATTGAGATCCACCCGACTGATAAACATAAAACTGATTTCATATGCCCATGGGGTACGTTTCCATATCACAAACTACCTTTTGGCCTTAAAAATGGTGGTGCCAAATTCCAGCGGGCTATGTCATACACTTTCCACGATGTGAAGGAATTTGTAGAACTGTATCTTGACGATCTCCCTGCTAATTCGAATCGCCGTGAGTTCCACATTGAGCATTTGACGACAGTATTCCTCAGATGTAGGCGGTATAAAATCCATCTAAACCCTCACAAATGCATATTCCATATTGAGTCTGGTCCCCTCCTAGGCTTCATCATTTCGAAACATGGGATCTGCATTGATCCCTTGAAGGTGGAAGCCATCGTTGCTCTCCCACCCCTAACATATATACCAGAAATAGAGAGTTTGCAGGGGAAGGAAAACTACTTGAGGAATTTTGTGTGTTATTTTGCCGAGAAAACGCAAGGATACATGAGATTGTTAAAGAAGGATGTCCCATTCATTTGGGATGATTTTTCTCAACAGTCCTTCGACAACCTAAAACATGCTATCACCCATGCACCTATGCTTCAACCACCCAATTACACCAAGGATTAGATCCTCTATCTTGCAGCTTCCACTACCACTATTGCTATGGTTTTGGTCCAGGAG
The DNA here is from genome assembly GCA_027924585.1 of Larix kaempferi. NCBI lineage: Eukaryota > Viridiplantae > Streptophyta > Pinopsida > Pinales > Pinaceae > Larix > Larix kaempferi. Next base: position 2,360,485 of record BSBM01000997.1, read on the forward strand.
GATAGAAACACCTAGGAACATGTGATTTACTACCTTAGTAGGGGTCTCATTGACTCTGAAACACGATATTCATAAGTTGAGAAAATAGCTCTCGCAGCAGTCATTGTTGTCCAAAAGTTCTGCCATTATATCCTCCTCCGCACTACCACTATCATTTCCGACTCTAACCTTATGTACCACGTTCTCACACGTCAGGTGCTGGGGGAAAGTATTTGCACTAGATCGTCATTCTTCAAGAATTCGAACTCCAGTTTGAGAAGTCCAAGTCTAAAAAGTATTTGGTTTTTGCAGAGCTTATCTGGGATCTTCCCCGTACTGATACATAAATTGATCTCATGGAATCTCTCCCCAACGAGTTTCTTATTAGTACTTTTGACCCATGGTATGGAGACATCACTTTGTATCTCGAGACCCAACGTTTCAATACTCAGTTATCTCGTGACGACCGCCATCGTGTGTGTCACAACGCAAAGTACTACCTAATCATCGTTGATACCATATACCATCGTGGTGTTGATTCTATCATTTGACAATGCTTAACCCATGAAGAGGTTGAACACGTTCTAAATGATTGTCACTCAAGGGGCATGTGGCGGTAACCTTTCTAGGATGGATACAGATCATAAAATACTATGCGATGGATACTATTGGCCTTCCATATTTAAAGATTGTATTGAAGTAGTCAAGAAGTGTCCTCCTTGCCAGCTTGTTCATCATAAAAAGCGCTCTCATCTAGCCCCACTACATCCAGTTATTGCCTTTGGCCCCTTTTCAAAATGGGGCATAGATTTCATGCATTGTAATCCTACCTCGGACGGGGGGAATGGTTACATCATCGTTGTCGTTGACTATTTTACCAAGTGGTTCGAGGCCATGCCTATATACAACAAAGACGAAAAAACTACCACACTCTTTATGTTTAATCACATCATTGCACGATTCGGAGTTCCTCAGGACATCGTCACTGATCTTGGAAGACATTTCCAGAACAAGATGGTGGATGAATTAAGCGCTAGGTTGGGTTTTATACATGAGAACTCAAATCCGTATTACCCACAGTCCAATGGACAAGTAGAGGCCATAAATAAGATCTTGAAAACCATGATCCAACGCATGGTGGGTACACACAGGTATAAATGACACAATATGTTTTTTCAGCCCTATGGGAATATAGGACCTCTGTCAAATATGCCACCGGATTCACACCTTTCCAATTAGTCTACGGACTTGAGGCAGTCTTACCTATTGAGTGCTAGATTCCATCATTGAAACTCCCAGTAAAAATTATACCTAACACCTCCGTCAAGGAAGAACGCTTTCTGTACTTGGCTAAACTTAGCGAAATACACTACGATGCAGCCCTTGCTAATGAAGCACATAAGAAGCACATCAAGGCCCAATACGAAAAATTGGTCAAACCTCGCATATTTAATGAGGGATATTTGGTCCTTACCTATGACCAGAAACATGATAAGCTGGGGGCAGGAAAACTTGAGTCCATGTGGTACAACCCATATGTAGTTAAACGTGTTTTGGAGAAGGGAGCATAAGAATTAGAATATTATGACGGGATATATTTAGGATAGCCTCGCAATGGACTCTTCCTGAAGTGGTACTATGCCTAAGTATTTTATACATTAGTACTATGTATATATTGTACATGATATGTGTTTTGTGTGGTGTGATGCTTTGCTTCAAGTGTGTTAGGATTTTGTCTTTATGCTTATACCATGTTCTTCCTAGATGTGCATACGGAAACGTGTTTTGGATTTGCAGATGACACCAACCGGTATACCCGTAACCTCACTTCGGCAGCATGGGTACTCTATTCCCCTACCAATGATCTCATTAGATCAGGAGGGAGTTTTCTAGGATACGCAACCAACAGTGTCGTTGAGTATCATGCAATGATTGGGTTGTTGACCGACACTCTTTCCCTAGGTATGGGCCACATTATTATCCACATTGACTCACAATTAGTGGTCTTTCACCTTAACTGTGTCTAGCTATCCGCGATCCTATGTTGCTCTGTCTATTTCGACAAGTACGTCTCTTGGAGAGGTATTTTGAGTCCATTCAATACCTGTATATCCCTAGAGACATGAAAACTATCGCTGACTCCTTGGCCAATTTCATATTGGATTTTTACATTGCACATTCATAAACATTCTATCAAATAGATGCGTAAAAAAAGACATAACATGTAAATTATCTATCGTATAAGATAAACATGTAAAAGATCCGATAATCATTAATGAAACAAAGTATATAAATCCACGAATAGTGTTTTGTATATATATATATATATATATATCATCATGTCGGTATAATAAAAAAAATGTAGTACTTATGTTAGGATATTTAGACACTTAGGAGTTAGTTAAGATCAACTTGTGTAATATATCCATTAGGTAAAGTGTGTTTCTTTAGTATGCATTAGTATGCATTTGTAAATATTTAATCCGACGGTCACGATATGTTGTGATCCGACGGCTAAACTTCTCTTAGGTCATACCTACCCTTGATCCATGGCTTACCACCCGATTGGTCCATGATCTCTATTTAAAGAGCATGGAGGGTCATTGGAAAGTTGATCAATTATGAGAAGCTCATTTGTAACTTTCTTTCTTTGCATAATAAATTGCTCCGTAGAAGCTATTTGGCTGGGGCCATGGAGTGTTTCCCTCTTGAGGGTTTAAACCACGTCACAACATCAGTGTATCAATCTGTGATCTATTTGTGTGAAGTGGTTTCTCTAGGTGTTTGGTCTTTTGGGAGTACCCTGTGTACCCGGACATGGTATCAGAGCTTTTATGAAGAGCTGCTTCCGGTTATGATCTAGATCTTAAACTGTTCTTGCCGAAACTTGAAAGGGTTTCTGGTTCTGGTATTTTTGTGCATTTTTGGGCCATGGGAGGTGTTCCATTGCATCCGGAGCGTCGTTTCCATTGGAAAATAATTTTTCTTTGATCGAAAACGGTTCTCGGTTGCTTCAGAAACGTGTATTTCATCATATCTGAAGGTATAATGTTACAATGATGTTTTTTTATTTTATTTCCGTTTTAAAATAAAATAAAATCATATTTTATCAATTTTCATTATTAGATTTTTTTAGTTTCAGATTGTTGCTTTCCCTGTCCGCGTATGCTTTTTGCTGTGCACCTTGTGTGATCTCGACGAATCAGAAACAGAAAGGGAAAGGGTTTTTCTCGGCTGCGTATGCTCTTTGCCGTGCACCTTGTGCGATCTTGGCAAATCAGAAACAACAAGAAAACGTAGACTTTCTGGGCAAGCTAACGAGATCTAACCCCACAAGCGTGGAAAAGTTTTTTTTGTTTTGGTTTATGGTGTGATTTGCAGGAAAAAAAGGCAAGCTCGAAAACCGAGCAAGAAGAGTAAAAAAAAAAAAGCCCCCCTCCTCCTTCCCATATTTTACATACCTTATAATATAGCTCACTTGGTTCAAAGTTGCTTTATTCCTTAATAGGTCTTGAGTTCAAGTCTTATGAAGTTACTTTTAAAAGAAAAAGTGCATGCAATTTCTATTTTCAAGTTACTTTATTGTAAAGTGCATCTCACTTAAATAATAAAAAAATAAAAATAAAAAGTGAGTCACTTAAGTTCCTTTTTATTGCTGCACTATTTAAGGTAACATCATTGTAAAAGTGAAATCACTTATTTTACAAAAGTGATTCACTTAAAGCAACTTTCTTGTAAAGTGATTGTCAAATGTTCATATTGGGAAGAGGGGGGTTCTTTTTTTTTGCTGGTCATTCTCTATCTGCCATGTCATTATTGGGGACATCTTCAACATTTTCTTTGATCAAGCATAACTTCATCATATCAAGTCAGTTTTCAATGCCATTTTTTTTTAAACCACATATGTTTTCAAGCTCTTCGCATCTAGACTATTGGTTTATGCTTTTATAGCCATTAATTTACAAATATGGCCACCCCTTGTGATATTCTACTTACCAGTTCCAACTATTTCTCATGGAAATCTCATATGGAGGATGTTCTACGATTTAGAGGACTTTTCAGAATTACCTCAGGGAAAGAAATAGAACCTACTGATGATGATAAAAAAATCAAATGGGAAAATAGATGTGACGAAGCTCGTGGATTGATTGAGATGTCAATCTCTACTGATTTGCAATTCCACATATATGGAATTGATGAACGTGATGCTGCTTGGGACAAGTTGGAACCTATGTTTGGTAAACACAAGGAAATTCGAGGTCACCAACTCGAAAATGAGTTGATTTCTTTAAATCCAATTGATTTTTCATGCATACATGATTATTTATCTAAGTACAAAACTCTTAAACTCTTATGTGAAGAATACAAGATTAAGAGGGAAGACAAACAATGCATTTATCATATTCTTTCCAAACTTGGACCTGCATATTCTGTTTTTGTATCTACATTTTAATCCATGAAAAAATCCTTGAATGTAGCTAGCTATCAAGAGCCTAGTCTTGAATCCTTTTGTGATTCTTTGATTAGAGAGCAAGATAATCTCCTCCATCTTGGAATACTTAACAATGCAGATACATCTGGGAAAGCCTTAGTGTCCCAACAGGAAAGAAAAGTCTAAGCCTCCCAAGAAACAAAATTTTCGCAATAATAAGTCAAAGAAGGGTCCCAAACCCTCTCAATCAGCTCATTCTTTAAAAAATGACAAAGGATCCAAGCCAAAAGGCAAGAAGACTGAGCGTCATTGCAACTATTGCGGGAAAGATAATCATGATGAATGTAAGTGTTCCAAGAAGATGGCAACCTTGGAAACAACAATGAAGAAGCACCACATTAACCTAGATTCGCCTTCAGAATTTACCTCTCATGGACATGCACTCTGTGCTTCTGGTTATTCTTATAATGCATCTTCTTCTTCTACTTCAAATGAATGGCTCATTGATTCTGGAGAATCTTATCATATGTCTAAGGATCAAGACATTTTTTCTACTATGCATGAATGTAACACCAAACAAATATTTGTTAGTGATGATAGATGTCTACGTGTTTTAGGAGTTGGAACAATTCTAGTAGATAATGGTCATTTCAGTGATGTACTATGTGTTCCAAGAATTTCCTGCAATTTGTTATTAGTCTATCAAATCACTCATTCTGGTGAATGTAAAACTGTGATGTTTACACTTCACCAAGTTGTAATCGAGGATTTTAAAGATCCTCAACAGGTCCTAGCTACTAGAATTGTTGATGATATTACCAGGTTGTACAAATTTAACAACTTTGGGTCATCACCTTTTCCTTCAGTTTTTGTTGCTCATAGTGATAACTTGAAAAACATTGGCATGAGCGATTTGGTCACTTAAATTATTGCTCATTGCAACAACTATGTAAAGACAATATGGTGACAGGTCTTCCTATGGTATCTTGCAAGGATGGTGTCTGTTCTAGTTGTGTACTCGGAAAACATCATCGCGACAGTTTTGATAAACATGCCTCTTGGCACGCCTTGGTTCCCTTGGATCTTGTGCATAGTGACTTGTGTGGTCCTCTTCCATCTGCTTCCTTTTTTGGTTTCAAATATTTCTTAACTTTCATTAATGATTACACCAGACCCACTAGGGTTTATTCTCTATAACTTAGGAGCAAAGTATTTAACATGTTCTTGGCCTCCAAGGCCCTTGTTGAAAAACAATCTGGTCATCAAATTATTAAGTTAAGATCTGAAAATGGAGGAGAACATGTTAACAAAAAGTTCACTACTTTCTGCACTGAACAAGGAATCCAACAACAACACACTGTTCCATATACACCACAACAAGATGGTTTAGCTGAATGGAAGAACCACACTTTAAAAGAAATGGCTAATTGTATGATCCAATTTAAGGGACTAAGTCTTCAATTTTGGGATGAAGCCATAAATTGTGCAAATTACATAGTTAATCGCACCCCCACTAAAGCTTTACAAGGTATCACACCAGAAGAAGCATGGAGTAAAATTAAACCAGATGTAAGTCACTTCCGTGTGTTTGGTAGTGAAGCATGGGCTCACATTCCGGATGAAAAACGGAAAGCATTACAACCTAAAAGTGAAAAGTGCATATTTGTTGGATATTATGAAAATGTAAAAGGTTATAGACTTCTTCAACCACATTGTCATGATGTAATAATTATAAGAGATGTTAAATTTGATGAAAATATCTTGGCCTACAATCCTAAATCGACAATTGTGCCATCTTTGGCTTGCGAGCCTGATTCAACGATTGTGCCTTCTTCTTCTTCTTCCAACTTCCTTGATAGGTTTCCAACTCTAGTTTCTGATGATGACAACGAGGATGAAAATCCACCTTCGCCTGCTCATGTTCCTCCAGTTGCACCAGCACAAGTGCTTCCTCGATGGGTCCGTTCAACATGTGAATCAGCTGGTGATCTTGTCGGTGATCCTAGAGATCAATGTCGAACATGTTCTCAGTTTCAGCGAGCCTCTTCTCTTTTGGCTTAGGTTTCCGAGAATCATGATCCATAAAATTTTGTAGAAGCTTCAGGAAATCCAGATTGGGATGCATCTATGAATGAAGAATATCGTTCCTTAATGGCGAACGATACTTGGGATCTTGTACCTCTTCCAAAAGGAAGAAAACTTGTCAGATTTAAATGGGTCTATAGAACTAAGTATGCATCAGATGGAAGTGTTGAAAAAATTAAGGCAAGGTTAGTTGACATAGGTTTTTCCCAAGTTGAAGGGATTGACTACAATGAAACCTTTGCTTCTGTAAAAAAAATAAACTCCATCTGCCTTGTTCTTTTCCTTGCAGCCTTACATAATTGGGAAGTCCATCAAATGGATGTCAAGTCTTCCTTCTTACATGGTGATTTATAGGAGGAAGTTTACATGGAACAAGCTCCTGGATATGTTCAAAATAACTCTAGCCTTGTTTGCCACCTTAAGAAATCCTTATATGGCCTTAAGCAAGCGCCTAGAGCTTGGTATGCCAAAATGGATAGCTTTCTCCTTGACATTGGTTTTTCTAGATGCCATTCTGACCCCAATGTCTATACCAAGAAAGTAGGAAACCATTTCATCATACTTGTTCTATATGTTGATGACCTTATTCTTATTGGTAGTGACTCTAAGCTTATAACCCATGTGAAATCCAATCTTAAGCAAAGTTTTGAAATGTCAGACTTAGGACATTTGCATTATTTTCTTGGTCTCCAAGTTGTTAAGTTTAAACCAAATAGACTAGCAAGATCACTGAAAGAAACATAATCACAAGATAGACACAAAATTTACCCTGGGAAACCTTCATGGGGTAGACCCAGCAAAGATTTTCTCAATAAGATGATCAACCAAAATACAAGATGTGCTCCCTCCTTCTCTATCTCTTTAGCAGACCTCCCAAACAAGTGCGCTACTTTTCTGAGTTGTACAAGTGTGTCTAATGAGGAGCTCACCTCCTCTATTTATATTAGATCCCGACTGACTAAAAACCCTAATGGGGCCAACCTCTCTTGGAGAAGTCTAATAACCCCTAAAATATAAGATCAGGGCTAACCCCCACATGGTGGGTCTAATAACCCTAGTTACCACAACCCATCAGAGGAAAAATCATCTCCGGATACATAATAGGGTTACCTCGGAGGGATGAAACATCTCTAGAATAATAATGTACAAATATAATATTCTTAGAAGTTACAATATTCAAAACTCCCCCTTAACGAGAAGGATATTATAACAACGTCTGCAGGAGCAAGGAGTCATCGACTACATCATACATGATACATCTATAAATCATCGGAAGCTTTCTTCAATTCATCATCATTAGTAACTCAACCAGTTACTGGAACATCAATGTCATCAGCATCGTCATCACACGATCATCAGCATCGTCATCACACGATCATCAGAATCGTCATCACACGATCATCAGCATCGTCATCACTCGATCATCAGCATCGTCATCACATGATCATCAGCATCATCATCACACGATCATCAGCATCGTCATCACACGATCATCGACATCGTCATCACACGATCATCAGCATCTTCATTACACGATCATCAACATCTTCATCACACGATCATCATCATCGTCATCACTCAATCATCAGCATCGTCATCACACGATCATCAGCATCGTCATCACATGATCATCAACATCGTCATCACACAATCATCAGCATCGTCATCACACGATCATCAGCATCGTCATCACACGATCATCAGTTTACAGGATGATCAATCCTACTCTCTTTAGGACATAGGTCCATGGATGATACAATCCAGATTAAGTTCCAGGATGATCAGTCCTTATCACTTTAAGACAAGTCTCATGTCTAGGGACGATGCAATCCCATCACGTACATTTTGAACCCAGTTCATGGACGATGCAGTCCTCACATGTACCTATCTTCAATTCTCGGAGACATCAGTCTACGGATCAATTCTGGGACCAAAGTCCGGGGAAGATACAATCCCCTTACCTGTTCATTCAGGAATTCATGATCAGAGACCCAATCTACGGCTCAATTCTGGGACCGAAGTCCGGGGAAGATACAATCCCCTACCTATTCATTCAAGACTTCATTATCAGAGACCCAGTCTATGGCTCAATTCTGGGACCGAAGTCCGGGGAAGATACAATCCCCTACCTGTTCATTCAGGACTTCATTATCGGAGACATCATGTCTACGGCTCAATTCTGGTACCGAAGTCTGGGGAAGATACAATCCCCTACCTATTCATTCAGGACTTCATTATCAGAGATATCATGTCTACGGCTCAATTCTGGGGCCGAAGTCCGGGGAAGATACAATCCCCTACCTGTTCATTCAGGACTTCATTATTAGAGACATCATGTCTACGACTCTCTTTAGGACTAAAGTCCAGGGATGATCCAATCCTCACATGTCCACCAAGGACTTCATTCTCGAAGACATACATCTACGACTCTTTTTAGAATGAGTTTTCAAGGATGATACAATCCCTCTTCTTTCTCGGAGACACCTGTCTACATCTCACTCTAGAACGTGTGTTCAAGGATGATACAATCCCTCTTCTTTCTCAGAGACACCTGTCTACGGCTCACTTTAGAACGTGTGTTCAAGGATGATACAATCCCTCTTCTTTCTCGAAGACACATGTCTATGGCTCACTTTAGAACGTGTGTTCAAGGATGATGCAATCCTCACATGTATTCTCATCAATACAAGTACAAGTATCCTCAACCATACAAGTACATTAGTCGATACATGTATCATCAAAAGCATGTATTCTCACTAATACATCTAATACATCTATCATCAAAAGCATGTATTCTCAATAATACATCTATCATCAAAAGCATGTATTCTCACTAATACATCTATCATCAAAAGCATGTATAAGTAAAACTAAGTATTCTAAATATAAGAGTCCTAAATCTAAATATTTTTAAGTAACTAGGTGTAGTGAATAGGTAACCTCATCATCGACTTTGCTGTTCGATGAGACAATCTCATCATCAGTGACTATACTACTCCCCCTTTCAAGGAGGGTCCTTTTTGAACTACACCAAGCTTGTCTCAGAAGTATTCAAATTTCACTCAAGACAGAGGCTTGGTCAAGATATCAGCAATTTGATCCTCAGTGCTCACATACTCGAGCTTGATAGCTCCTCTCTGCACCATATCTCGTATATAAAAGTATCGGATCTCTATATGTTTTGACTTATCGTGGAATACAGGATTTTCTGTCATCTTAATGCAGCTTTGATTGTCACACATAATCACAGTGGGATCCATTTCTAAGTCAAACACTCCAGATAATAGCTTCCGAAGCCATACTGCTTCACAGCTGGCAGAGCAGGCAGCTATATATTCTGCTTCAACAGTACTGAGGGCCACACTAGATTGTTTCTTGCTGAACCATGAGATCATGGCAGATCCAAGACCATAACATCCACCTGATGTACTCTTTCTGTCTGAGACACTTCTTGCCCAATCAGAATCTGAGTAACCATGTAATTTGAGTTCATGACCTCCAAGATAATATAGACCAAAATCTAATGTACCTTTTAGGTACCTCATTACATGCTTTGCACCTATTAAATGAACCTTTCTAGGTTCTACAAGATACTGACTTAGGGTATTTACAGCAAAGCATATATCTGGCCTAGTATTTGTCAAATACATCAATGACCCAATGATTTGTCTATATAGAGTTAGGTCCACTAGTTCCGATGAGTCATTAACTAATAACTTCAAGTTGGAGTCCATGGGAGTGGCCATGGGTTTACACTCCAAAATATCAAACCTTTTTAAAATCTCCACAACATACTTACCTTGATTTATAAATATTCCTTTTGGTTCTTGCCATACGTCTAGACCTAAGAAGTAGTGCATTAATCCAAGATCTTTCATCTCGAATTCTGAAGAAAGCTTCTTCTTGCTTTCAATAATTTGTTTCTCATTTCCGGTTAGAAATAGATCGTCTACATATAACAACAGTATAACTGGTTCATCATCTATCACTTTGAGATAAATATTTGGGTTAGCTTTACTCTTGGTAAAACCCATGCTAGTTAAGAAATTATCAATCCTTCTGTACCAAGCCTTGGGAGCTTGCTTCAACCCATATAACGCCTTTTTCAGTTTGCATACATGAGTTCTTCCGTCTTTAACCTCAAACCCTTGTGGTTGCTCTATGTACACTTCTTCTTCAATTACACCATTCAGAAAATCTGTCTTAACATCCATTTGGTGTAATTTCCACTTCATCATAAATGCAAGTGCCATGATAGTTCTAATTGAAGTATACCTAGCAACTGGTGCAAATGTTTCTTCATAGTCAATTCCCTCCTTCTGAGAGAATCCTATGGCTACAAATCTTGCCTTATATTTTTCGATGCTACCTTCTGCAACATGTTTTATCTTGAAAATCCATTTGGAAGAAACCACACTTTTTATCTTTTGGTTTGGGAACTACATCCCAAACATCATTTTTCATTATTGACTGATATTCTTCTGTCATTGCTTCTATCCATTCTTTCTTCTGAGCTGCCTCTTCATAGCTAGTAGGTTGTTGATCCACAAGATCACACATCAAGGCCATATAGTTGGACACTAGCTTTGGTTTCTTTCTTTCTCTAGTGGAGCCTTTAGGAGCTCCATATCTTTCAGATCCTTGAATAATATCTCTAGCCCATGCTGGCCTTCTTTTCTTAGATAAATCTATAATAGGAGGTTCTTGTGGTTCCAACATGTCATGATCCTCTGGTGAATCATCTTCAGGGATGTGCACAGCCTCTGTGATTCTAGGAGATGTATCTTCTTCATAGATTTCTTCAAGTTGGCACTTCCTAGATTTCTTGAGAGCTGCTTCTTCATCAAATGTTACATCTCTACTTATTTCTATATGATGAAAACCTGATATGTAAATTCTGAAGGCTTTGGATGATTCACAATAACCAACAAATATTCCCTTCTTACCAGAAGGATCCAACTTGGTTCTCTTTTCTTTTGGAATGTGGATGTACACAGGACACCCAAATATTTTAAGATGACTTACCTCAGGCTTCTTTCCTATAAACACTTCTTCTGGAGTTTTGAAATCAAGAGAACTATGGGATAGTCTATTTTGCACATATACTGCTGTCTTGGCTACTTCAGCCCATAGATACATGGGAAGATCTTGGTCATGTATCATAGTCTTTACAGTTTCCATGATGGTTCTATTTTTCCTCTCAACAACCCCATTTTGTTGGGGATTGTAGGGAGTGGTTAGTTCTCTCTTAATTCCGGCTTCTTTACAAAAGTCTTTTGAAGTATATTCTCCGCCATTATCTGTTCTGAGAATCTTGATTCTCTTTTCTGAGAGATTTTCTATTAGAGCCTTGAACTCTTTGAACTTTCCAAAGACTTCATTCTTACCTTTTAGAAAGTATATCCAAGTTTTCCTTGAATAGTCATCAATGAATGGAAGATAGTATTCAAACCCACTTAGAGAAGTGGTGGGCATTGGTCCACATACATCTGAGTGTATTAGCTCCAAAATCTTCTTAGTCTTTGTTTCACTCTTTGGAAAGGGGTTATTGACATTCTTCCCTTTCTTACATCCTTTACATGAGCCATCATGATTAGCCTTCAAGTCTGGTAATCCTATGACCACCTTGCTTACATAGGGTAAGGCTTTGTAGTTAATGTGAGCTAATCTTCTATGCCATAGCTCACTGGGGCTAGAGATTTCATGAGCAAGGGCAACTTCTGGATGACCCTTGAGCTTATAGAGACCTCCTTCTTCTTCACCAATGACAACTGCATCTTTAATTGATTTTCCTTTGGACCACATGAGTATTTGTCCATCTATGAAAGCCACTCTAAAACCTTTCTTATCTAGTGCTGAGATAGAGAGTAGGTTCTTCTTTAAACCTGGTACATATAAAACTGCTTTCATTTTTAAGGGTGTTCCAGACTCAAGCTTGTAGCTTTCTTCACCAATTCCCTTGATGGGATATTGATAATCATCTCCTAGAGATACCTTTTGTGGTGAAGAATTTTCTTCAATTCTTGAGAGGGTTTTCTTTTGTCCTGTCATGTGCTTTGAAGCACCACTGTCAATGAGCCATGTACCTTCACCAGGAGACACAGATCCAGAGAGTGCATAAAATAGGACATAATATTCTGGATCTTCTTTCTTTACTTTAGATATTTTCCTTTAAGGCCTTTCCTCTTCTTCTTCACTATCATCTTCTGCCATATGTGCATGATGTCTTTTGTGGACAAAGTTTTTGTTCTTCTTCTCCGGTAAAGTACAGTCTCTAGCATAGTGTCCTAGTTTAAGACAATTAAAACATTGGACTGTGGAGAGGTCTCTTTCTGAGTTTGTTCCTCCTTTCCTTTTGAATCTATGAGAGGGTTGAGACCTTTTGTGGTTCACTTTCTTGAAGTGACCCCTTTTTCCTCTTTTGGTGTGGGTGGCCAAGGCTTGGTCATCCTCTTTGAGAAGAGATTCTCTGTTGGCTACCCTAGCCTCTTCTTGAACACAATCCTCCCATACTACATCAAACTTCATGCTTTCTTTTCTGGCACACATGGTTTGTATGAATGATTCCCAAGGTCTAGTGAGACCATTTAGAGCAGTCATCACAAGTTCATCTTCATCAAGAGTATCACCAATGGCATCTAGTTTCTCCTTGATTAGAGAGACCCTTGAGAAGTAGTCTTGAATGGATTCTCCTTTGTGCATCTTGGTATTCTTCAAATGAGTCCTTAGGTTCATCTTCCTATTGATGTTCTTTCCTTCATACATCCTTCCTAGGGCATCATACATTTCCTTTGGAGTCTTCTTGGAGGCCACTTGGGGAATCAAGTGGTCTTTAATAGAATCAACTATGATTCTCTTTTCCCTAATAAAATCCTTCCTATGCTTCTCTTTGGCTTCATCTCCTTCCGGTTCTGCAACTTCATCCTTGACATAATGAGCAAGATCATTCTCTTCAAGAATGAGACCAATTCTGTATTTCCATGCCCATAAATTCTCTATACCTTCAAGCTTGTCTTCAAGCTTAGTGTTTGGAGCCATATTCTCTTGGGGGAGTCCAAGAGATAAGAGATAGAGTAGTACTTACCCGAAAATATTACCTTTTTACTTTTTCGGAACCCGGGACAGAATTTTTGGTTTATCGCACTTTTGGTAAAACTAGGGTTTGACCTTCCCGGATTTCTACCCAACCAAAAAGTTCGATCTAGGGCTCAAAAGATTGGTTTTGAGAAGGGCAATCCAACCATGTAATCAGAATTCAACAATACCAACGTTTTGCTGAAACCCTAATTTTCACCAGAGAGAGAGAGATATTCTTACCTTGTGAAAGATGTCCTATTCAGGTTAGCTCTGATACCATGTTAAGTTTAAACCAAATAGAATAGAAAGATCACTGAAAGAAACATAATCACAAGATAGACACATAATTTACCCTTGGAAACCCTCATGGGGTCGAAAACCCAGCAAAGCTTTCCTCAATAAGATGATCAACCAAAATACAAGATGTGCTCCCTCCTTCTCTATCTCCTTAGCAGACCTCCCAGACAAGTGCGCTACTTTTCTGAGTTGTACAAGTGTGTCTAATGAAGAGCTCACCTCCTCTATTTATATTAGATCTCGACTGACTAAAAACCCTAATGGGGCCGACCTCTCCTGGAGAAGTCTAATAACCCCTAAAATATAAGATCAGGGCCGACCCCACATGGTGGGTCTAATAACCCTAGTTACCACAACCCACCAGAGAAAAAATCATCTCCGAATCCATAATAGGGTTACCTCGGAGGGATGAAACATCTCCAGAATAATAATGTACAAATATAATATTCTTAGAAGTTACAATATTCAACACAAGTCTTGCAAACCAAAGAAGGAATCTTTCTTTCTCAGTCAAGTATGCTTGTGACCTTCTTCGTCGCTTTCACATGGAAGATTGTACACCAGCCCCTTATCCCTTCCAGTTTGGAGTCAAAATTTTTGCCACTTGTACTTCACCTGAAGTAGATGCCACCTTGTATCGTCAGCTTGTTGGTAGTCTCTTATACTTGTATCATTCCCGTCCTGACCTTTCCTTTGCCGTTGGTCGTGTTGCCCGTTATATGCAAACACCTCATGAAAGTCACTGGAAAGTAGCTAAAAGAATACTTTGATATATTTGAGGTACAATTTAGTTTTGGATTCATTACAGTACAAGGGGGAAACCTTTGTTGGTTGGTTTCATTGATTCAGATTGGGCCGGCGATCCTGATAATCGAAAGTATACTGCAGGTTATGTTTTCAGTCTGGGATATAGACCTATCACTTGGGCTTGAAAGAAACAACAAGCTCTTGCTCTTTATTCAACAGAGGCAGGATATCGAGCCGCAGTTAATGCCAGTCAAGAAGCTTTATGTCTTCGATATATCTATTCAGAGTTTGGATTCGAGTAGCAGCAGCCTACTCCACTCTGGTGCAACAATCAAAGTGCCATCAAGCTTGCCAAAGATCCAGTCCTACATCAACGCAGCAAACACATTAAGCTACATATGCACTTCATCAAAAATCTTGTTCATGATCATGTTCTTGAAGTGCTCTTTTACCCTACAGATGATCAAGTTGCAGACATCTTCACCAAGACTCTTATAGAAGCGAATTTTTCTACACTTCGATCTATGTTAGGAGTTCATGAATTTGTCATTAAGGGGGGATAGGCTCTAATGCCTCCTTCCTTCTGCTAATAGTGTCACTTTTGTAAATCCTTCAATCCTATCCCAAGTTGTTCTTAAGGGGGGATGTTAGGATATTTAGACACTTAGGAGTTAGTTAAGATCAACTTGTGTAATATATCCGTTAGGTAAAGTGTGTTTCTTTAGTATGCAATAGTATGCATTTGTAAATATTTAATCCAATGGTCACGATATGTTGTGATCCGACGACTCAACTTCTCTTAGATCATACCTACCCTTGATCCGTGGTTTAACACCCGATTGGTCCATGATCTATATTTAAAGAGCATGGAGGGTGATTGGAAAGTTGATCGATTATGAGAAGGTCATTTGTAACTTTCTTTCTTTGCATAATAAATTGCTCCATAGAAGCTATTTGGCCAGGGCTGTGGAGTGTTTCCCTCTCGAGGGTTTAAACCACGTCAAAACATCGGTGTATCGATCTGTGATCTGTTTGTGTGAAGTGGTTTCTCTAGGTGTTTAGTGTTTTGGGAGTACCCTGTGTACCAGAACACTGATACAAAATCTAAAGCATATGAGCTTTCAGTAGGTCATAGATACAAAAATTCTGAAGCTCGTAGCTTTCAATACATATACATCATGTATGAGCTATCCTTGACGATGGTCATGATAGCATATGATCACTCGGGCTACTCTACGGAGAAACCGCCTGAAGCATCCCGAAACTCTAGCTGTACGGATCTGGTACCTACGAGGAATATCATCAATGGATATGTATGGCATATCCACCATCAGTATTTACAGGTTGTCCTCCATCTCATCTAACTCCTCTGCTACATCCCATTGTGCATCCCCTATGTCTCGTACCACTCCTCTCCTCTCAATGGGAGAAGACCCTTCTGGTCGAGATGGACCAATATTTGCATCAAAAAACATATTTGAAACATCAACACTACTGAAAAACATAAAAAAATACAAAATAAAAAAACACAAACAGAGTGTCTTTCTTACCTAGCTTCCCCCACTGCTCACCCTCAGGTAGGGCCAGGTCTGGGTCACCTCTAAATTTTGTGCCTGCCTACATATAGTCCTCAACCTCGAGGAGATATCTGTGTAACCACCTAAAGAAGGTGGGATCATAACTAATGATGGGATCCCTGCCGCCATGGAGGGCCATAACCTCAGACCACCTGACCATGTGAGGATCTCGTGGATCAAGATCCTCTATCTCCACCTTTTCCTCAGTAGTGGAACCTGTTCCAATAATAACGACACCACGATCGACCCGTATCCGAACTATTTTAGTTCACCCCGACGACACGTGGTGAGATGTTCTCTAACATTGGTGAGGATCCCCTCACACCAGTTGAATACTATGGGCGCCATGCACTCAATGGCGTAGAGAATGTGGGCCTAGTGTCCTGATGAGGAGCTCTACTCCCCACCACCCTATCGATAGTAAACATGACCATCTGCAATGGTTTATCTTGTACGTTCTCAATGGGAATTTTCCCAGCAAGCATTTGGGTACCAGGTGTACACCACTGAGCAAGCAAGCTCTCTGTATACTGATCGTTTCCCCATGGACCAGATAATGAAATTGGGGCTCACCTCCTGGATAACCCCATCAGAAAATATATATCCTCCACATCCAAGGCATGGATATGGGAACCCAAACGGAAGTGCTGCTGATTCGGATCCCACAATCCGATTAGGTATTATAGTAATTGTACTTGGGCCCTCACGCTGTGTACATGGAAAAACTTCAACAAGCCACATTCCCACAATGAATTCATTGAGTTCAGGTCATGTGCCACTTGGGCATCGTCCATTTCATGCTCTATATCCTTCCATTGGACCATGGTGTGAGTCCAAATCTATCCAAACACCAATTAAATAAGCATTAGTATCATTCTCAACCATTGGATTAGAAACATTTTGCCCCATTTTTAGTTTTTCTTATGATTTTGCGCCGACACACCCCGAATTTGTATATAGTGCATTGGAGATGCACTTTCACCATATGAGAAGTGCACCAGAGAGCCCTCAATGCACTTCCCATAAGGGGAAAGAACATCAACCAGAATGCATATAATCCCCTCATTTACAATCCCCAAACCCTAAAAAATTACCATAAAACAAAAATCTAATCCACTAGAAAGATGTTGGACAGAGTTTAGGCTTATCTGTCTGCATGGGTGTGGCTCATTGGCAATTCCTTTGATATGAAGTCACATGTTGTAAACAAAGGTCACAAGTTCAAATCACACCCAGGCTTACCCGTGTCCCATGCTTGCAGGAGGTTGTGGGGAACCTAGGAGTATAGTGGTAGCAAGATTGGATCCCTGGACCCCTTGTCTAGCGAGTACCAGCCCAGTCTCTAGTTTCTGATTCCCCTAATAATAATAATAATAATAATAATAAAATTTTAGGCTTACCTATCGTTGACGTGGCAGAAAAAAGTGGACTGTGGCCTCCACAACGGACGTTTGAAAATCGGCTCCGAATGGTGTTTTCAATTTTCCAAACTTGGTAAAAAACAATGGTAACTAATTTTTACAATTTGCCCCTTTTTAGATCAAAAATGGAATATTCCAATTTTAATTCACTTTTGTGGGTCACTTTTACTATAGTTGGTAATATTTCCATGTCCAAACACCTGATTTTGTCGTTTTGACTTAGTTTTTGGAGTCTGCAGTTACGATAAAGTGGTGTTCTAACTTTTTGACGGTCATCGTGGTTATTTCATGCCTATTGTCAAGTATGAATGACTCTCTGAGTGTTTTTTATGCTATTATCTCGCTCATTAAAGTCAAATATGAATGGCATCGAGCTTACTTTTTTCCTTTCTCGTGCTCGTAAAACGATGAGAATAAGTCATCGAGTTGTATTTTATCACTTTTTCAGGCTCGTAGAACTCGTACGAAAAATAAACCCCTCATATTTCCTCTTTAAGCTCTTTTCAGACTCCCTAAATATGAAAAGATCGCCAAGCGAATTTGATGCCTTCATGCTTGTAAAAGAATTTGAATGATCGTCTTTCTGGTGATAGTTTACTCCTTTTTCGGACCAGGAGGTACTATTTACGAAAAATGAGCGCTCCAGTTGATCATGTCTGGAAGAGTTCTTTTCACATTGTTTTATCCTTTTTCAGGTGAAGAGACTAACTTTTACGAAAAAGAACCTGTCTCAAGTTCGTAAAAAAATTGGGATTGGACTCGTCCAAGGGATGAGCTATACTGAGCATCTGTTACCCCTCCTCAAGCTCATTAAAAAACAAAATAGGTACTCATCAATCATGATGGGGATAAGGAAAGAGTTTATGTTTCATAGAAATTGTGACAATACTTAGTCACTCTTGAACATGGCACTTGTTTGCATATGCATCTAGTACTTGGATAATATGTTTTTTGTTGATGTATTTGTAACTTTAGAAGATATTCACTTGTATATTGTATGTATTACATTTGTAATTTATTGTATCCCCAATGGAGATGTATTATTCCTCCAATTGGAAGTGTCGTCATTTGTATTTGCAAGTGTGGCAAGTTACATTGTAAATGTCGTCATTTGTATTTGATGGGTTATTAGACCACCTTGGTGGGGTCTGCCCTGTATGAGTCATGTGGGTTAAAGGGTTATTAGACCACCTTAGTGGGGTCGGCCCAGTGTCAAGTGATAGTGGGTTATTAGACTCTCCTAAGGGAGGTTGGCCCAGATGTTAAATTTTGAGCATTAATTCACAATACTCTAGGATCTTCACTGAGAGAATAACATATACAGTATATCAATGCATAACAATTACAATAAGCATGACAAGCATCACAAGAATCAAAAGCATGAGAGACAAGAGACACAGAGTTTCCGTGGGGAAAACCGTAAGGTGAAAAACCCCACAACTTCCTCATAGATAGAGAGAGAAATGGCTCAACCAAAGTACAACCAAAATACACTTGAGATAGTCTCCTAGAAGCAGATGATCCTCCTCCTCACTAGTGCGCCACTTTCTGAGTGAGAGAGATATGACTTTCCGAATGATCTAAATAGAGATCTCCTGATCTCTATTTATACTAACCTGTTTTTCCAGTGACCTTATGGGGCCGACTTGTCTATCTAGGTACATCCACAATATAATATATATATTTCAGGGCCGACCCCACACATGGTGGTCTATTAACCCATCGGCAAGTACACACACTTGCGACACTTGTCAATCCACATGCCGACACTTCCTTATAGAGGAATAACACATCTCTAATAAGGGTACAATAAATATATATGAAATACATAGATGAAATACATTCCGAAGCTACATATACATCAACACTCCCTCTTAACTAGGAAGGTATTTCTCGACACAGATCTACTAGACAAGTCTTCTTCTCGGGATCATCGTCACTGCTGCTGCTATATCAACCAATCTCTGACTCTACTCGTCATAGTAAGTTCTACAGAGCCAGTCCTTTTTCATACTGGATGTAGGCCCACCACCTGCAGGTCTTCATCATCACTGGCCATACTGTGGAAATCTCAGGACTTATTACGTGCATCACAAAACCTTAAAAGAGTCTCTTGACTAGCAAGAACCCTAAAGAGCATATGAGACCTTTTTCATCCTGTCCAGATCTCCAAGACTTATTACATGTGACCCCACCACAAAACCTTGAAAGAGAATCCCAGGACTGATTACGAGCACAAGGCTCGACCTATCGGATCTCCTAGGGCACAAATTACATGTGGTCACCACAAAACCTCGAAAGAGCATCCCAGGACTGATTACGAGCACAAGGCTCAACCTATCGGATATCCTAGGGCACAAATTACATGTGGTCATGGAAAAACCTTGAAAGAGCATCCCAGGACTGATTACGAGCACACGGCTCAACCTATCGGATCTCCTAGGGCAAATTACATGCCATAGGAAAAAACCTCGAAAGAGCATCTACCAGATATCCCAGGTCACAAATTACATGCCATAGGAAAAACCTCGAAAGACCATCTGCAGATCTCCTAGGGAACAAATTATATGTCCTCCCAAGGAAAACATCGAAAGATCATTTTCCAGATATCCCAGGGTACAAATTACATGCCATAGGAAAAACCGCAAAAGACTATCTGCAAATCTCCCAGGGCACAAATTAAATGCTTATCTGCACAACCTGTTCCACGGCCACAGAGTATCAACCTGATACTCACCATACATCATCCTGATGTACACATGATCATCCTGATCATCATCACTGCAACATACTGCTGCATGTCATCTAGAGAGACATCCTGAAGCTCGTTATCCATGATCATCCTGATCATACAATGCATCTACTTGATGCATACCAAGTATCTACCTGATACATATCATCATACATGATCCACCTGATCATACAGTGTATCGACCTGATACAAATACAAATACATAATACATATCATCATACATGATCCACCAGATCATACAATGTATCCACCTGATACATATACAGATACATGGTCCAAGCATCCAACATGATGCATATACAAAATACATACAAATGATCCTATTGATCATATCCAACATCCAACATGATGCATACATACATATAAATGATCCAACTAATCATATCCAGCATACAACATGATGCATACATACATGTAAATGATCCAATTGATCATATCCAGCATCCAACATGATGCGTGCATACATATACATATACATATAAATGATCCAACTGATCATATCCAGCATCCAACATGATGCATACATACATACATATAAAAATGATCCAACTGATCATACCAGAACATCATCCTAATGCTCATCATCCAGCGCTTACATCCACATCCATGTGAAAGATCCTCCTTCCAACATGCTTGTAATGGCTTCAGCAAATGTGTCCATCACTTCTTCCTCGAAGTGTCATCAATTTGAAGAACACCAAGCCTCTCTTTGAAGTACTCGAACTTCACCCTAGCTAGTGGCTTCGTCAGCACATCTGCAATCTGCTCGTCTGTCGCAACATACAGGAGCTTCATAGCTCCTCTCTGCACCATATCCCTGATATAGTGATATTTGATCTCTATGTGTTTCGACCTATCATGAAACACTGGGTTCTCGGACAGCTTCACACAACTCTGGTTATCACAGAAGATACCATTAGCATCCAGCGGAAGATCAAATAATTCAGACAGTAGCTTCCATAGCCATACTGCCTCACAACTAGCTGAACAGGCTGCAACATACTCTGCCTCAGCTGTACTCAGTGCTACACAGGACTGCTTCCTGCTAAACCAAGATATCACACCTGATCCTATACTGAAGCAGCACCCAGATGTGCTCTTCCTATCTGTAACACTGCCAACCCAATCTGAATCAACATAACCCTACAGGTTAAACTTTTGATTCACCTCATACTTGAGCCCATAATCCACTGTACCCTTTAGGTACCTCAGAACATGCTTTACAGCAACCAGATGAACACTCCTCGGATATGTCAGGAACTGACTCAATGTGTTCACCGCAAAGCAAATATATGGTCTCGTGTTCGTCAGGTACATCAAGGACCCAATCATCTGATGATACATATAGACATCAACCAGCTCAGATCAAGCATCACATATAAGCTTCGGATTCGATGCCATAGGTGTGGCCATGGCCTTGCAATCCATCATCCCGAATCTCTTCAGGATATATACTATGTACTTCCTTTGACCAAGGAAGATCCCACCTGCACTCTGCCACACCTCCATACCTAGGAAATAATGCATCATTCCCAAAGTTCTTCATATCGAATTCGGCAGCAAGCTTCCTCTTTGTATCACACCAAGTTCTAGGAGCTTGCTACAAGCCATACAAGGCTTTCTTCAATCTGCACACATGTGACTCCCTATATAGTCTTGGGACTGCATCCCAAACATCTTCTTCATGATCGACGGATCATGGCATTCCATTTCTTCATCCCAGATCTTGGGAACTTCAATATATTCAATATCTTCAATAGATATCTTTGTTGCTTGAACAAATGTTGTAGTCCTTTTGTAGGTGAATATATAAGGTATTTCCTACAAAACAAGTTAAATTGCATGATTAGAAACATCTCATAATTTTTAGAACAAATTCTTTACACATAAAGAAATATGTCATGCAGTCATGTAGTTATCTTAGCCAATGCTTCAATACAACATTTATCCATGTTCCACAACTTTCTAGATGCCTTCTAGTCTCTACCAGAACATTGTTAAGAGTTTGCACTACTCCCAACATGTCAGCAAAGAGGTTTCATTCTAGATAAGTAGCATTGGAATGTTGTACAGTGCCATAGGCCACTTACCCATCACATGCATATTAGTAGTATACTGTTCATTAATGCAATCATTCTAATAGGCACAATACATCTCCTAAGTCTAGGAACATAAGCATAATATTATTTAAACAAACAAAATAGGCAAGAAATGATAATTGAAATACTTATCTTTGTTTGTTTATTGAGTGGACTCCCTCTGAGTCTTTGCTTCCTGGCAGGAGCTGCTGAAATAGCTTCTTCTACACCTTTCTGTTGTGGAATGTAGGAAGATGGTCAACTCCCTCTGAAAATCTGCATCCTTGCAGGAGCTGCTGGAGTGTGCTCCCTCTTGATCTTTGCTTCCTGGATTACCCGTCCTTGAACTTATATTCATCATTGCTGACATCAATCTTCTTGAACCCTGGAAAGTATATTTTGTAAGCCTTCGAGCTTTCACTGTAACCCACAAAGATACCCTTCTTTCCTGAAGGATCTAGTTTAGTCCTCTTTTCCTTTGGGACATTTGTGTATACTAGACAACCAAATATTCTGAGATGGCTAACTTCAGGTTTCTTACCAGAAAAGACCTCTTCTGGTGTCTTGTTGTCCAATATCTTGTGGGGTGTTCTGTTCTGCACATATACAGCTGTTCTAGTTGCTTCTACCCATAGATGCATAGGTAGATCCTGGTCATGCAGCATTGCCCTCACTGATTCCATGATTGTTCTGTTCTTCCTTTCTGCAACTCCATTCTGTTGAGGATTATAAGGACCAGTCAACTCCCTCTTAATCCCTGAATCACTACAAAGCTTCTTGAAGTCACCTGAGGTGAATTCTCCACCATTGTCGAATCTGAATGTTTTGATGTTCTTGTAAGTTTGATTCTCCATCAAGGTTTTGAATTCCTTGAATTTATCAAACACCTCATCTTTGTTCTTTAAGAAGTATACCCAAGTATTCCTGGAGAAGTCATCAATAAATGAGACATAGTAAACATACCCACTCAGAGAACTGGATGACATAGGACCACATACGTCTGAGTGGATGATTTCCAGGATGTCTTTTGCCTTGCTTTCACTGTTTGGGAAATCCTTCTAAATGTTCTTACCTTTTGCGCATCCTTTGCAAACACCTTCATGTTTGGTCTTGATTTCAGGAAGACCGTCTACAGCCTTGTTTGCAATTGGAAGTGCCCTATAGTGCACATGAGCAAGTCTCCTATGCCAAAGTTCACTTGGCTCCATGGATTCATGTACCATAACATGTTCAGGTTGTCCCTTCAATTTATACAAACCTCCCTCTTGCTCTCCAATCGCTATTGCATCATCTATGTTCTTTCCCTTTGGCCACATTAGGACTTGGCCATCCACAAATGAAACCCTCATACCTTTTGCATCCAATGCAGAGATGGAGAGTAAGTTCTTCTTGAGCCCAGGTACATAAAGGAATTCTTTCATCTTCAAAGATTTTCTAGAATCTAGGTTGTAGGAGACTTCACCACTTCCTTTGATTGGGTATTGATAATCATCCCCAAGTTTCACCTTATGGGGTGATTCATGTTCAGATAGATTCACAAAAGATTCCTTAAACCCAGTCATGTGTTTGGAAGCCCCACTGTCAATCAACCAATCATTACAACCATGGGAGATAGTACCTGTGAGAGCAGAAATTAGAACATATTCTTCTTCACTTGATGAGTCATCATCACTCTCACTTTCAACCCTATCCTTCTTCTTTGGGGGTTCATCATCTTCGGCAGCATGAGCATGATATCTTCTTTTGTTATTCTTCTTCTTCTTATTGAAGTTGTTGTTGTTGTCTTTCTTCTTCTTGGGACAATCTGAAGCAAAGTGTCCCTTCTCATTGCAATTGAAGCATCTGAGATCTTTCTTATATTTATAATAATGGTGGTGTGCGAATCTCTTGTTATGAGATGATTCCTTCTTGGACTTGCCTTTCCTGGCATGTGTTGTGAGAACTTGATCTTCATTTCCCATCTTTTCTTCTCGGGCCACAAGCCTAGATTCTTCTTGAGAGCATTCTTCCCGCAATCTGTTGAAGGAGATCAACTTCTTCCTTGCACAAATTCCTTGAATAAAGGAATCCCATGACCTGGGTAGGCCATTTAGAGTGGTCATCACCACTTCACCTTTCTCCACCATTTCATCCACTGCTTCTAGTTGTTCCTTGATCTGGGAGACCCTTGAAAAATAAGATTGAATGGTTTCTCCATTCTGAAAATTTACTCCTTTCAATTGGTTCCGCAGGGTCATCTTCCGATTTATGTTCTTCCCTTCAAATAGCTTGGTCAAAGAGTCAAACATCTCCTTGGGTGTCTTTAGAGAAGACACATGGGGTATGAGATGGTCCTTGATAGAATCAACAATGATTCTCTTTTCCTTGACCAAGTTTTTCTTATGCAATACCTTAGCCTCTTCATCCTTTGGGATAGGGATGTCTTCTTTTACATATGAGTCCAACTCATTCTCTTCCAGGATTAACCCAATCCTATACTTCCAAGCTCATAAGTTATCATCTCCTTCAATATTATCCTCAAGCTTGGTGTGGTGAGACATCTTAAAGAGTAATTCAAATGGAAATAGAAAAGATTTAGGTCTTACCACTTGAAATGCTTAAAACTGGATCTGGTCCCGGATTAGGGTTTGTCGAAAAAACCCTAAAAATTCAAAATGTGAATTTCAATTTTCTGAAAAGATAGAAAGATGTGCCTTGATGAGCTGATCAGCTTGGTGTATTCATAATTTGAGATCAACAAAGCTTTACCCTTCAGATTTGCCTTTTTGTCCTCCTGGGTTCACTAGGGAGAGCCCTGAATTAGGGTTTGAGTTTCCTGGAGATCTACCCAGCCAAAAATCTTGATCCAAAGCTCTAAACTTCGATTTTTGCAAGGAGCTTCCAGCTATGTCTTCAGATTTTTGAAATTCCTATTTTTGTGGAAACCCTAATTTTTAGGGCCAAATCTGAAAATGCTCAGAATTGAATTATGATTGGACAAATAGATTCTCCTTGATGAGTAGAGTTAATCTACTATACTGCTTTTCCAAAATCTGTGGAGAGAAACCCAATAAACAAGAAACTCAAGTTTCTGTCACTGCAAAATGTCTTCTTCTCAGGTTAGCTCTGATACCATGTTAAATTTTGAGCACTAATTCACAATACTCTAGGATATTCGCTGAGAGAATAACATATACAGTATATCAATGCATAACAATCACAATAAGCATGACAAGCATCACAAGAATCAAGAGCATGAGAGACAAGAGACACAGAGTTTCCGTGGGGAAAACCCTAAGGTGAAAAACCCCACAACTTCCTTAGAGATAAAGAGAGCAATGGCTCAAACAAAGTACAACCAAAATACACTTGAGATAGTCTCCTAGAAGCATATGATCCTCCCCCTCACTAGTGCGCCACTTTCTGAGTGAGCGAGATATGACTTTCCGAATGATCTAAATAGAGATATCCTGATCTCTATTTATACTAACCTGTTTTCCCAGTGACCTTATGGGGCCGACTTATCTATCTAGGTACATCCACAATATAATATATATATTTCAGGTCCGACCCCACACATGGTGGTCTAATAACCCATCGGCAAGTACACACACTTGCGACACTTGTCAATCCACATGACGACACTTCCTTATAGAGGAATAACACATCCCTAATAAGGGTACAATAAATATATATGAAATACATAGATGAAATACATTCCGAAGTTACATATACATCAACACCAGAGTCAATTGTGATGGGGTGTTTAAGTCCCCTAGTGGGGTCGGCCCAGTCAGCATTATGTTAAGTGGTTAAGTTGGGGCTGACCTAGTTAGAGTTAAAAGTCGACTGAAGTAAAGTATAAATAGAGAGTGTGACTCTCTCATTTATTCATTCACTCACTCACTCACTTCACATTAGTTAGAGAGAGGAGGAGAGCGTAATGGTGGAGGAGGAGTTGTTGCTAGGATACAATCTCTTGTTTTGGGGTTTGATCTTTGTGATATTTGTATTGGTGCTCATTCTATCTCTAAGGAAGTTGTGGGGTTTTTCACCTTCTTGGTTTTCCCTGGTGAAATGCTTTGTGTCTCTTGTCTCTTGTGTTTGATATGATGTACATGTTTTTCTCTGAGTTAAGATACTAGATCAGATTGAATTAAATTCTAAAAAACTAACATGGTATCAGAGCTATCTTGAAGGAAGGCATGGTATGGAATTTATGACACTTATTGCACTTGCGACAAATTGGAAGCTAGGGATTGGTATAGTAAAAACCAGTCATCACGACACTTTCGCTATAAATCAGTTTTGGTGAAGGTTAAGGATATGAAAATTTTACAGGTCGAATATGAAATGTCCATGTACCTTGTGTCTGAAGGAAAACCTCAAATTCATTGTACTTTGTGAGATATGATCCGTACAAGTTAGGGTTTATGTCTCTTCTAGAATGCAGTCCTAAATATGTGACCTAGGAAAAAAGGTCATATCTCGGGCTATGAATCTCCAAATGGAATTCCGTAAAAAGTGACAGTTAGGGCACAGACTGTAGTTTCACAAATCTATGTTTCATAGGCTAAAGTTGAAACAGTGACACGCCGTACAAGTTCGCTATACTGTTTCATCCCATAAACAGGTCACGCTACGACACTTGGCATATCTATCTCTCAGAGAATCCATTAAATCTCAGATATATGGGGTTGGAAAGATTACAGGTCAGTCTATCACAGGTCGAATTTTTAGACCCTAAGGATCCAAAATTTCAGAGATTCATCAGAAACAATCTGGCATATATTTCTGTCCAAACAGAATTGGATTATTATTAATTCTTGTCTTCATATTATTGAGGTTAGTACAATCTTGACTAATTCTAGACTTGTCTTATCACCTTAGTAAAAATATGAATGCATATGAATGATAGAAGACATTCATTGATTAGGGTTATGAAACTTATGATTGTACTAATGCACTGTGGTGTTGTATGAGGATGATGTTGTCTGCTAACATGAAAGGTACATCAAGAAAGACAAATCAAGTTCTAGATCAAGAACATATGGCCATGGCGACATGAAGACAAAGACTCATCCATAACCATTGATCACAACGAAGCTCTACTTACGAGGTATGTATAATTTGGTTCTACAATGGTTAACTTATGAGATTTGCAGGTTACTAGCACAAGTCATTGAAGAGAACAAGAAGACATTATGTGGGTATGTTAGAAATAACTAGCAAGCATGATAATCCAGATATGTTTTTCCTATATCAAGTTAGAATCCTACCTTGTGTTAGGATCCTATATAAGTATACTTGGTATGATTGATGATTCATGAAGTTATAAGTTTGGGCAATCATGGGTTTATGCATATTATGCTTCTTAGTTTGAATAATGATATGACAAACTAGAAGAGTCCTATGGTCAAATAAAAATATGCATAAGAAGTCCTCCCTGAAACCTTGAATACTAACACTTGTGTATGAAATGATCATGACCATACATGATTAATATTATTTAGAATCATAATGTTTTGATAAGTATTGAGATTATACTAATGCATGTATGATTATGTATGAGATATTGAGGATGACACAATGATGACACTAGTGCACACTTAAGCATGCATAGTGGTCCAGGATGGATAGAAGTTCAAAGACATATAATAATGATGATATCATAAAGGAAGCAAAGATAAAGAGGGACCACACTCTAGGAAGCTAAGATCAATAGGGAGCACACTCCAGTTCTTAATGCAAGGAAGCAAAGATGAAGAGGGAGCACACCCCAGTAGTTCCTGTAAGGAAGCAAAGATTGAGAGGGAGTCCACCCAACAACCAAACAAAGATAAGTATTTGAATTGTCATTTATTATATATTTGATTACTTAAATGATGTTGTCCAGTCATGTACATGCTTATGTTCCTAGATTTAGGATGTATATTATATATAATAGAAAATTTGCAATAATGAACAAGATACTACTAATATGCAAGTAATGGGTAAGTGGCCTATGGTATTGTACAACAGTCCATTGCTACTTATCTAGAATGAAACCTTTTTGCTGACATGTTGGGAGTTGTGCACACTCTTAACAATGTTTTGGTAGAGATGGAAGGCATCTAGAAAGTTACAGAATATGGATAAATGTTGTATTGAAGCATTGGCTAAAGATAATTGCATGACTCTATGGTATACATTCTTATGTGTAAGAATTTGTTTTTGAAAAACTATGAGAAGTTTCTAATCATGGAATTGAATTTAACTGGTAGGAAAGATCATGTACAATCACCTACAAAAGAAGGACAATGACATTTGTTCCAGCGACGAAGTTCAAGAAAACTACCTATTGAAGATATTGAAGAATATGAAGTTCCTAGGATTAGGGATGCAATAATGGAAGGATGCCATGATTGAGGAATACCAATTGATCATGAAGAATGATGTTTGGGATGTTGTCCCAAGACCAGAAGGGAAGTCTGTTGTGACTTCCAAGTAGATCTACAAGATCAAGCATGCTGCAGATAGTAGCATAGAGAAATACAGGGAAAGTGATGAAGTGGAAGATACACCAGATGGATGTCAATATAGCTTTCTTGAATGGTGTAGTCAAAGAAGAAGTGGAGCAACCACTTGGATTTGAGACACATGATAGGGAGTCACATGTGTGAAAATTGAAGAAATCCTTGTATGGCTTGAAGCAAGCACCCAGGACATGGTACTGTAGGATAGACAGCTTCCTGTCCAGTTTGGGCTTTACCAAGACTAAAGCAGATTCCAACCTTTACTACAAGGTCGAGGAAGGAAATCCAGTGATACTCCTACTGTATATGGATGACCTGTTTGTGACAGGTGAGGATAGGTTGATTGCCGATACGAAGAGGAAGCTTGTTGCCGAGTTCGAGATGAAGGACTTGGGTATGATGCATTACTTTCTAGGTATGGAGGTGTGGCATAGTGTAGATGGAATCTTCCTTAGACAAGGGAAGTATGCACTAGAGATCCTGAAGCGATTCGGGATGATGGACTGCAAGGCCATGGCCACACCTATTGCATCGAATATGAATCTATTGAGTGATGCTTCATCATAGTCAGTCGATTCCACAATGTATCGTCAGATGATTGGGTCCTTGATGTACCTGACAAACACAAGACCGAATATTTTCTTTGTGGTGAACACCTTGAGCCAGTTCTTGATGAATCCTAGACATGTTCACCTGATTGTTGGTTATTATGGTCTCAAGTATGATGTGAATCAAAAGTTTAACCTGGAGGGTTATTTTGATTCAGATTGGGCAGGCAGTGTTGCAGATAGGAAGAGCACTTCGGGGTGCTGCTTCAGTATGGGATCAGATGTGATCTCTTGGTTTAGCAGGAAGAAATCCTGCGTAGAACTGAGTACAACTGAAGCAGAGTATGTCACAGATTGTTGAGCTAGTTGTGAGGAAGTATGGCTCAGGAAGCTACTGTCTGATTTATTTGATCTCCAGTTGGATGCTACTTGTATTTATTGTGACAAATAAAGTTGTGTGAAGTTTTCAGAGAACCCGGTGTTCCATGACAAGTCGAAGCATATCGAGATCAAATATCACGATATCAGGGATATGGTGTAGAGAGGAGCAATGAAGCTCCTGTATGTTGCGATGGATGAGCAGATTGCAGATGTGTTGACCAAAACACTGGCGAGAGTGAAGTTCGAGTACTTCAGAGAGAGGCTTGATGTTCTTCAGATAGAAGATACTTTGAGGAGGAAGTGATGGGAAACATTTTCAGTAGCTATTCCAAGCATGGTGGAAGGAGGATCCTTCCCATGGCTGTGGATGTAAGCAATGTGTGATGAACATCAGGACGGTGTTCTGGATGATGTTCTGTATGATGATGATCAGGATGATCATATGTGATGATATGCATCAGGTGGATGCTTTGCATGATCAGTTTGATCATATTTGATTATATGCATCAGGTGGATGCTTTGCATGATTAGTTCAATCATGTGTGATGATATGCATCAGGTGGAGGCTTTGTATGATCAGTTTGATCATGTGTGATGAGCATCGGGATGATGCTCCAGATGATATGCATTAGGATGATGACCAGTTGGATCATTTGCATCAGGGTGATGATTTGTATGATGATGATCGATACAATCATGAGCATCAGGAGGATGCTCCGTGCGAGGATGATGAGGTGGATCATGAGTATTAGGTCGATACTCCGTAGTCGTGGATAGGTTGTACAAGTAGCATAGAAAAGATCCTGAGAGATACGATGGGATGAGTTGTGTGCTCGTAAAAGTCCTGGGATGCTATTTTTAGGTTTTTCTACAGGTAGCATAGAAAATATCCTGGGAGATCCGATAGGTTGAGCTGTGTGCTCATAAAAGTCCTGGGATGCTCTTTTAAGGTTTTGCTACAGAAGGCATGTAATCAGTCCTAGAGATCCGATAGGTTGAGCCATGTGCTCGTAAAAGTCCTGGGATGCTCTTTAGAGATATTGCAGGTTGTAAGACACTCTTTTAAGGTTTTTCTTGACCACATGTAAAATATCCTGGGAGATCCGATAGGTTGAGCCGTGTGCTTGTAAAAGGCTTGGGATTCTCTTTCGAGGTTTTGTGGTGGTCACATGTAAAAGATCGTGGGAGATCTGATAGGTTGATTTGTGTGCTTGTAAAATTCTTGGGATTCTCTTTCGAGGTTTTGTTGATGCACATAATCAGTCCTGAGATCCACAGGATGGCCACCTCACAGAGATGATGAAGACCTAGAGGAGGCTAGGCCTATAACCAACAATACAAAGGGCTAGCTCTGTAGAACTTCCTATGACGAGAAGAATTGAGAGATAGCACCAGTGATCAAGATGAAGAGTATAGCAGAAGTGACGATGATACTCCAGTGATCCAATGACGATGATCCAGCTCTAGTATTGAATACTTGTGCCTATATGTATTGATGACTTGTGTTAAGAGAATACCTTCCTAGTTAAGAGGGAGTGTTTATGTGTTTGTAACTTCGGAAGATATTCACTTGTATATTGTATGCATTACATTTGTACTTTATTGTATCTCGAACGAAGATGTATTATTTCTCTGATTGGAAGTGTCGTCATTTGTATTTGAAAGTGTCGCATGTTACATTGTAAGTGTCGTCATTTGTATTTGATGGGTTATTAGACCACCTTGGTGGGGTCGGCCCAGTCAGCATTATGTTAAGTGGTTAAGTTGGGGCCAACCTAGTTAGAGTTAAAAGTCAAGTGAAGTAAAGTATAAATAGAGAGTGTGACTCTCTCATTTATTCATTCACTCACTCACTCACTTCACATTAGTGAGAGAGAGGAGGAGTGCGCACAAGTGGAGGAGGCGTTGCTACTAGGAGACTATCTCTTGTTTTGGGGTTTGATCTTTGTGATATTTGTATTGGTGCTCATTTTATCTCTGAGAAAGTTGCGGGGTTTTTCACCTTCTTGGTTTTCCCCGGTGAAATTATTTGTGTCTCTTGTCTCTTGTGTTTGATATGCTGTACATGTTGTTCTCTTAGTTAATATCCTAGATCAGATTGAATTAAATGCTGAAAAACAAACATTTGTCCTCGAGTCACATCAGTTCCATGAGTCCTTTCACTCCTTTGAGTTATCCAAAGAATGCTTCCACTACCAATTTCATTATGGTTTGGTTCCATTCTCGTCATGTCAATTTTTCCAATTCATGCCATGCCCATGTTCAGGAGAGGTATATTCGTCGATTCACTATCTGCAGTAATTCTACATTCTATTATGTCAGTTTTCCCTGAGTCAGTATCAAACAATGCTCTATTATCCGATTCACTCCCAAATATCTTTGATCATGTTTCGTGTCGATGATGGGGGATACATCATGGCCCTCCTTCGACGGATTCATTCTTGTCGATTTCAACACATCATCCAAGGATTGAATCTAGAAACCAATCAAGTACCTTGGGCATGCATGCCTTAATGGAAGGTTACCTCTCTTTCAACATGAGTTCACATCATTGTCTCTTGATTGAAATATTCCATCGAGTGTTCAACCTCATCTCATTGATTCACATTCGATGGTATGTACTATGATACCTTAGGAATCATTGACATCAATGGTGATTTCCCTCGTGATTGTTAACAATATACATCAATGACCGATAATAAAGTGGTTTCTACTATGTTCGACTCCCAGACATTGTAATCACATGATTAGATTCATATCATTTCAGGTTCGGCTTGAATACCCTGGGTTAAGCCATAAATCTCACCCAGGTTGCGATGGAGATTGTTTCAAGTCATATTACACGGATCCACTTTGTATTGATCGTGGTTGTGTTATCATCTCATCATGTATCTACGATTGTGTCTAGTAGCCATGATTGTGTTTAGTTGGTCTTCTCTATCATGGATATGCAATGTATTGGTCGGAAGCCATGCTGTGAGTCATGTGAGACATATATCTCAGATTCAGTTGTATGGCATAAGTCCATTTCCAACCGATGATTCTTTCCTCATTCCTTTATATTACAAAGCACTTCACCTATTCTATTTTACCGGCTTCATGCTTTGGGGGGAATTCTGTTACACAAAAATCTCATAATCATGAGTCATGTGTCATCTCCATGCCTTAATCCCTAAAGTTCCTTGGGATAAAAAATTAGAAGGAAGGTTGTTGTCCTTTCCCTTTACCTTTTGTAGTTACCTCGACGCACCCTGCCTTCATGCAAGTTGCGTTGAACTCAAGGTGGCACACTCTACACCTTAGCAAAGAGCGTTGCTGATGCAGTGTGACTTTGTACAAAATGCTGTGATCTACTTCTGATGCATGTTTCCTTCATGCAAGGTGTATCGGATTTGGTTAAAGTGGATAAAAGGAAGGTTCGAGCGATTTCTCGAATCTTGGTGATATGGAGGCTTATCCCTAGATGCTTGGATAGGTGGCTCTCGATCCCCTAACCTAGTGGTATGCTCCATTAGACCTCTCCTCTAAATCCTCAACCTATTCTATCCCTTTAGCCCTATATATACAACCCCCCTCTCCATTGTTAAGGAAGGAAGGATTATGCACCATCATGATGGTGGAGATCACTCAGGATCATCTTCTTCATCCATAAGAAGTTAGGAGGCTTTGGATATTTGAGGCAAGATCGCTCATGCTTTGTAACTCCTCTCACTTTGTATTTGCTGCAATTTAGATTAATATAAACATCTTTCCATAAATGTGTTATGTCTTGTAATATCATTTACGATTTGCTTCTTTAACTACTTATCTAGTTAGATTCATAGATATATGCTTTCACGTCGTTTGCTTGTTTCCATCTCTTCTATCTTGTTTTGTAGCCGGAGATCGAAGGATCGAAAGTAAATCAAGCAAAGAGAAAGGGATTGCGATCACAAGGTAATTAATCTATCTTGCAATCTAATCTAACTAGGAAGGATTTTATGTTGTGTACCCTTTTGTGCTAGATATATATCATTTAGGTCTAGAGAGATTTGTTTCCATCCTCATTAACAGATTGTTTGCACACACACATAAATTTTGTTTTGTAGTAGAAGTGATAAAATTCCACCAGTGTATTATGATGTTTCCATCCTTCATGATGATATACTCTTCTTGTTGATCATGATGTTTGGAAGGATGCATACAAGGAAGTGGGATCCATGCATTCTCTTTCCTGATGGTATGGGTTGGAGAGCACTCCTATTTTTTGGAGTGCAATACAAGCAATGGGATCTTGGCATTGCTTGGTTTTGATCTCACTTGGAGAAACAGTTCGATTGTTGGTTTGAGAGAGAAAACCAACCTTCAGTTGTTGAATTCATATTTGAAGACCAGTGTTCGAGTTTCATATGTGGGATACCTTTTGAGAAATGGATTTGATTTTCACATGCTTGGTGTTCATGGCATTTCATGGTAGACATTTCACACCATGCATGTATCATGATTATTTGGGACCCTGGGATCATATTTGGTCTCATTGGTTTCAATTTTGGGGGAAACAAGCAGTATGGGAGTTTGAGTCACCACTTGAGAAGGTGATTGTAATTAGAGTAGTGTAGCAGAAAGCATGGTGGTTCATCTATGAAATTTTGTTGGAATCTTGAAAACTCAAATTTTGGAATATTGAATTTTTCTAAATTGATGGTGGAAAATAGGCCAATAAATTATGGAAAAATCATTAATTGCTCCAAAATGAAGTGGCAAGGGGTCTTAGTTGGACTTTGGGGCACATAAGGGGATATGTGGGGTCCACATGAAGGAATATTCCTCCTTTACACATGGAACCATCCTCAAATTCGAATTTGGAGGGATAAGTAACTCCTACGGGGAAGGTAAAAAGTCAGAGGGTTATTTTTAGTCAATGACAGATTCTATGACAACCCTATGACACCTTATGAAACTTATGACATATTCTCTTACAACTATTATGATAATATGACAAATTATATGAAATTTGTGACATGCAAGAGCTAAAAATAGACCCAAAGAGGGCACATGAGGTGTGTGGGGACCAAGGAAGCTTCATGAAGGATTCCAAATTGAAATTCATGAAGGTGATCAAGCAAAATCAAGGCAAGTGTCACTTGGGTTAATGTAACAACCAAGATTAACACTAATTTAGTTAATGAACCAAGAGGAGGAAAATTCGAGTTTATTGGAGGGAAAGGAGGCAAGGAGGTTATTAAAAGAGGAGCAAGTAGAATTGGGTCAGATTTTGGATCATTTTTGTTTTGCACTCTTGGAGAGCTTAGCTTGTCCATTGTACGGTGGGTGTTTACCTTCACTATTATTGAACCAATTTAGAAGCTGAAATATACCTGACCAATATGGTTGGAGGAGAGGTTAAATGATGTTTTTAATGCAGGATTAGGTCTTTCTTCAGTTCGAGTTCCTCTCATAGATATTCTTCTCATTTATCTTCTCAAATATTATTCTCAATGCCCATGTTCTAGTGTTAATGGCGCACTCATAGTTGCATAAAAATTGTGGAGGATGATTTTGTGACTCCATTTTTATGAGATACATGATGTATGCAACTATATTGATCTGCACATTTGATACATAGCTCTAAATACTATGTCTTTCATGTAAACATTCCAAGCAAACCACTAATTCGAGCTAGTTTCCCCTCTACTTTCATATGGAATTTTTGGAGTAGTTTTATATCTGTTTTGTATCAGACTTACACTAAGTTTTTGCATATGTTTGAGCATCCTATTATGTACTATACATCAACAATTTAATCTATGAAAGACCCTTGGGAATTTGATTAGAGTTTATGCAAAAAATTGCATGTTCATTGTTTACAATTTTCCAAGCAATGTCTATGTATTACCACTCTATGTTTGAATGGCATAATAACCAGTTGTTGATCTTGATGAGTGATTAATTTTGGTAGAAAATGAGGTCCTTAATCCATTACAAGTATCTATTCAGAAAATATGGAAGTTCATACAGTGTTTGGGAAGCCAAAGAGGTCAAAGACTAGTGTGGGTTTTAACATCGAATTCCCTAGTATTTTCCTCTTTCATTCCTTCTTGATAAATGGAAGCCATGAATGTATTAAATAAGTGTTTGAGTGTCTAATAGATGAATTTGGATGTCCTAAGACCCCTCAATCCCTTCGAGAAATAATTCAAAAGCATTTGGGGAGCATTTGGGATAGTTTGGGTTTTCACTAGTCCAAGGTTTGAAATTGGCCAAAATTGAACAAATTTCCATATTAGGGACATTACAGGTGCACCATAATAAAAAAAACACACAAGTGGATAGAATTTAAATAGATGCAATGGTGCTTCAAAACCACATTTGCACCATTCTATACCATATGCAAAAAATCTAGCGAAAAAAAATCCATTATATTTGATAGCGGATAGTTATCTATGCAGGTTTCAATATTGTAGAAACCAGTGTACTCAATATATAAAGGAGCACCGGTGTAGCCGTAATTTTTTATGCAATGTAGTATAATGTTTTTTAATTTTTTATTGTATGCCAATACGGTACGTCATGTAAAACATAGAGTTTTGGTGTGTTCATGTCTTTCTTGTGCATCACTACTGCAGATTTGTTTTTAAAATATATGCACAATTATTTTCATGTTATGAAACACAAGTGCTTCTCTGTAAATAACGCACCGATGTTTTGAAAATTGAAAATAAAAAATTGCATGAATTATTTTCCCATAAACTAAAAAAGAAGCAGGAATTTCAATTTCAAAAACATTCTATAAGGTATTAAAAAAATCCTAATCACTATTTCATTATTCTGCTGAAATTTTGAGGGGAGAGGTTTGGAAATGAGAGTTATTGGGAAGGAGTTTGGAGCAACCGGATTATTCTGAAGATCGAAATTTGTAAGGTATGTTGAATCAAACAAAACCCTACATAGTAGAAATTTCAAGTTTGCAGATTATTAATATTGATTACAATGCATGGTTTATGTATTTTCCTATCTAGATTTTCTTGCTTCATTTTGTTTTATGTGTATGCAAAATTTTACATTGTTGTTTAAATCCCTCTATTGTTTCACAATTATGAATTTTTATTTTTAGGAATTTTAGATTTAATGGGTTTGTAGTTTTTTATATAGGTCACTAGGTGCGATGTGACCATTTCTTGGGTCGAATCTAAAATCCAATTGACCCTGTTAGTTTTTTTTTTAAATGAAAAAAAATGCATATGCAAATTTCAGTGCGTTCGAGTTTTTTAAATGCACTAGTGCGTTTATAGTAATAACGCATTGGTAATGTCAGTCATGTTTTTTTTTTAAACTCTTACGCATTAGGTTGTGTTTTTGACTTGTAATAACGCAGAATGCATTAATTGTGAAAGTGCACCATTTATTTTATTTTGTTGTGGTTAATGGTGCATTCAAGTATGGTTCCCTAGTGCGATCTGGTATGAAAAGCACCGATGCGTTTCATATACTTAAATGCACCGAAATGGCAGACTGTTTTTTTAAGATATGTAATTTTTTGTATAATATACTTAATAGTTTCTTTATTTAATGGTCTAGATTGTTTATTGATAGAAAATGCATGATAAGTGTTCAATGAAAAATAATTTTAGTTTATATGATTGGAGCACATCCAAATTCGTGAATAAGACAAGTTCTTTGTAACTTATGTATCAAATTAATATGTTTGACTTATTTGTAAATTTAACTAATATGTATTGGTTAATGTGTGATTGCATGCATAGTCAAAAAATGAGGAAGCTCAATAAGATTCTTTGCAATCTAAGTGTAGAAGAGCATAAAACCTTGATGAAAAGTTGCAGAGGGATGAATCAGGTGAATAAAAAAGAAATCAATATCATTTTTTTCTTGAAGTTTGAGTAATACCGTACTTAAGAATATTCAGTAATATGTTTCAAACAATCTAATTCACATATGTTGAATATTATGCAGGGACTCACAATGGAAATGGAGATAATTGCATCACGGGACAAGCCATCTCGACAGCAACATGCTTCAAATTAATATATCAATAAATATTAATTTTCAATTGTTTTATTGAAAAAAAGAAAACAAAATGGAACCCATTTAGCACATAAGATATGAAAAAAAATAAAAAAAGGAGTTGATAGCAATTTTTGTGACTAGCTGTGATTTCCTAGTTATAACAACTTAAGATTTCTTATTGGTTGTGATATTTATATTTTATTTTTTTTACACCGATCATCATTGGATGTATTAAAAAAAGTGTTAACATACAAAGAAGATCTATCTGAATAATTGATTGGCATTGGGTTAGTTAAAGGTTGTGAATATATGTTGATGTATCGAAAATTAATTGTGGAATTTGTAAGTATCTATGTTGTTTTACTTATCTCATTTTATAATTAATAGATCAACAAAAGTAATTTTTATTAAATCTATGATCTGTTATGGGGTATAAAACTTGCAGGAAACAAAGTATGGAGTGTAGCCAACAAAAGATTTGTTGAAACAAGGCATGGGATTTGGTATTGACATTTGTTGAATTACATGCATGCATGTTGACATTTTGATTATTATGGACTTAATGATGTCCCATTTTGTATGAAAAAGAGCCTCTTACTGATATATAATAAAATGAAGTTTTTTATTCTATTGCATTCTCTAGTGTCGTGAAATGTTACATCAATAATTAAATATATGGATGATTAAATATTACAATAGATGCAAAAATTTATGATCTAACAAATTAATCTAAACATTATATCCACACGCAATAATGAAAATCCAAATGAATACTACTATAAAAAATATTTCAATTTTTTTATGAATAATGGAATATAACTCCCAATGTATTCCCTATGTTATCCATAGCAAGACTGGGTGTAAGCCTATAAACACGTAACTCAGGGAGCCCTAAATAAATAACTCCTTATAACAAAGGGTCGTTAGGTCCATTTAGTGGAGGGTTGAAGGGTCTCGCGAACTCTTCTGCAGGAAAATATTCAACCTCGATGGTTTCCTGAACCAGTTGAGTTTGAGAAATAATATGGGGTCCTCTAGGGGGCTCAGTTAAACCTGTGAGTTCAAAAGAACCACATGAGTCTGTTCAATGCCACTAAGGTGGCGGTGGAGGCTCCATGGTGAGTCGAGGAAGGTTTCTCAACCTTCGTGACCTACGAGGAGGTTGGTCCTCCACAAATGCAACAAAAATGTACTAAGTGATCAACCTAAGGGACACTAGAACAACATGAAACAAACATCACACCACTATAAACAATTTCCTATGGTGATCAAGACCAGGAAAACATAGATGATACTCTTAAAGGGAAGTCTGGGATGGTTAGGGCCCAGAACAAACCAGTAGAGTAGTGAAGGATAGTTACTCAGGGTCCACAATACAGAGTCTTTGGGTGCAAGCATTTGAATCACCAACCTCCCTCCCAAATAACTGCAATGGATTTACTCCCACATCTGTCCTAGGTACAACGGACATATCCATCCACCGTCACCTATGTAAATCCCTATAGGTCAAATATACTAAGGCTACCACAGTTGTAGAAAGAGTCTAGGGGGACAGTCGTAGGTAGAAACAACACGTATGGGCAGGGTAACTAGGCCCAAAACCCAAAAGCACACAAGGTACTAATGGATCCCTGTACACGTGTCAGCTCTGGTATATGCTCGATGAAAAGTAGGCGGCTAGCCTCGAATGATCAACCTCACACAACCTCATTATTAACTCTGGTTTGAGTGGAGCTTCTCGGCACACCTCCACAAAAGTGGATTTACCTAAAGACATTCTTTCTACAATTTTGAGATTTTAACGGTTTTGGAAAGTTTAAGATGCTCTATTCCAAAACCCTAGCCTAAGCTAGTTGGTTTGTGTCACCTAAAAATAAAGTTACTAATTTTTTTTAGATTAATGATTCTTTTTAGGGTTTTTGTTTACTCAAAAGGGTAGTGTGTTTGTGTGCATAATGGTTACAACTGAAAGAAAAATGTATATATGACAATGCAAATTCTTCACAATTTTCTTGTTGCTTGTCTTTCAAAATGTAAAATCACAAATTAAACCTAAAACAAACTAAAAAAAAAAATATTTTTCAAAGAAGATATCATATATGACTATAACTACTTCGAAAAAGGAAAATTCTTGTTATAAAGAAAATGTTCTTTTGATTTGATTTTTTCTTTAAAAATTAAAGAAAATGAAAATAGCTATGAACAAACAAGAACAATCAAACGTGTAGGCAAAGGAAAGATAAACCCAAAGCTATAGAAGTCAGAACTTAGACCCTAGCAAAGGACTGAAAAAGACCAATCCTAAAAGTTGATTCAAATGACCTAGAAGTAAATAAGGTTTGGCAACGAGATAGTATAAGAAACAATTGATATGTAAAACAGAAAGCAATGAATCTATGTAGATATCAGGTTGCTCTCTAAACACAAATGATTGCAAAGGACCAAGTCCAAGCATCCACCAAACAAACTATGGGTTAGAAAGAGTTAGGTACCTTTACAAGCACAAAGAACCAAAAAGAAATCTCGCAAAGGGTTGTAAGAGACTCAGAAAACAACTCATAAGAAATCAGAAGGTCTAAAATCAACAGGAGGACTTTCAAAACCAAAGTAACCAACCCTAAAATAAAAACAATTCTCTCAGGGAAAAACCGCGACTGTGTCTGCAGAGTCACGCGAGTGACCCACGGGTACATATATGGGAAAATAGCTGGTGAGGGAGGATAAACATGACTGTAAGTATGTGCAACTCGTGGGTAGTCTCTGAAAAAAAATTAAAAATAAAGAAAATTGAAGATCAGACCACAACTAAGTCAAGCACAGGGATGGAAAATACCCTAGAAACCTTCACAGAGACCTAAAAAGTTGATAAAAACTGAAAGAAAGTATCTAAAGAATCCCCAAACTAGAAACAGGTGCTCCCCAGTGGAGTCGCTAGTTCTATTGTGTAGTTTAATAACCTATGACTGGGAAATGGAGGTCACCAACATACATCAAATTTTATTACAGAAATAGAAAAGCAAGTATATGTAACATTCAACACTTATTTCCATTCGTAAGAGAAATAGGATCCAAGATGAGGTTCATACCTGGATAATCGATGGTTGATCCAAGATTATGAAATCCAATCTTATTGGTCCACTGCTACACTGCTCCAACTGATGGACCTGCAAACAACCAGACTACCTTTCTCAAAGAAATTTGACTACATAAAGATAAACAATTTAAGTTGAAACTCATATATAGATTCATATGACTAATTCAAACATCAAGTTTACACAAAGATAAGTGCTATTGGAAGGGAAATCTTTGATTTTATTTCCATAAATAACAGCTAGTTATACCTGTCTTGCAACTAGCATTGTTGTAATCAGACTTTGGGATCCTGCTCCTCTCTCTTGAGTAAGTATTCCTCTAGCATTGTTTTACCAAAGTTGGCTCCTTTCTCCCAAGCCTCTCCTCTTGTATTTATGGCAAGGCTAGGAGGGAAGGTTCAAAAGGCAATTGGCTTGGGAAGTTAAGGTAGTTTGAATAACTTCCCTAACTAATCCATAATTCGTGTTTTTATATATCTTTTCGAGATTTTTAAAGATACATGCAAGTATGCCTTTATACAACCAACGAGTAACTCGTGGCTATTATGTCTTGCATCTAGCGGGTGCAACATTTTAGATGATACCCACGGGTTGTCTATATAGACACCCGTGGTTAATCCGCGTGTTGGCAGATATCAAAGTCACGGTTATGCTTCAAAATAGTTACAAAAAATATGTTTATTGAGGAAAGGATTGCAAAGTTCAGATCCAAATCTTCTAAGATCAAGTAATCGCTTCCATCCATAGTGTCCTTTTGTGTGACCAATAGGGAAATGTGGTCACGAATGGAGAAGTACTAATTTGAACGATAACAGTATCGGTAAGAGAGAGTTCAACACTTTTGGGAATGCATCTGCAACCCATACAATGGATGGTATAATAAATTCCTCTAGTGATCAAAGTGAGACAAATAAATTTTTAGTAGAAAATGGTAGTTCAAATGTTGAAGATGTTTCCTTGCAAGGTGACACATTCCATTCACAGAAAAGGAAAAAGGGCCAGTGGGACATAGGGATAAAATTCCAACTTGATTGGGTCTCAAGATACCCATTTATTGAACCAATACCTCTATCAAATGAGAATGAGACCTCACGAGAAGTTAAATGCATTTCATGTAGTTGGAAACTTGGAAAGGTAGTGAAATTGCAAATGAAGCTAGACACAATAGATAATCATGTTGGAAAGGTGTATAATAAGAAAACTGTAAATGGTGAGAAGGAATCTACTGCTAGATGGAAATCTCTTAGAAAATGTCGACATCTCCAATATGAAGATGAATATAATAAATTCTTAATAAATAAGAGAAAACTAGAGGAAAGTGTAGGAACTATCACATCTCAATTTGGAAATATGATGGAAACAAATTTGTTATCAAAGACAATACAATTAAGCACTGTATTTCGCATCCTATCCAATGGTCATCCTATGAAAAATTATCCAAAAATGACGAAATATCTACCTTTTATTCAAGTGCCAAATTTTCAATCTTCTCATTGGTCTTTAACGAGTGGTTGGGAATGGGGAAATTATCTAGCTCAAGTAGAAAAGGATGATATGAAAGAGAAGATTGTGAATGCTACATTTTTGTCACTGTTTTTGGGTGAGGTTACAGCTGTTGATAATACTTCATGGATTTGCATGAGCATTTATATGGTCAATGACCATATAAGGAATTCCTAACTACTTGGAATTCATAAAATGAGCAAAAGTTCTACAACAAAAAATATTTATGAACTTGTTATTAATAGTTTGAAGGAAATTGGTGGTATGGGTCATTTAATGATCGCAAAAAAGTTGGTATGTGTTGGAGAAGATGGAGCATCAGTAATGAAGGGAAAAAGGAATGGCCTTTGTGCTAGACTACAACTCTCAGCTTCAACATATATGCTTAGTATTCATTGTATGGCTCACAGGATGAATCTTGCATTTAAAATAGTGAGCAACTTTCCATTGGTTTCAAAAGTTGAATATATTGTACGTGAGGTTCATGCATACTTTTGTCGGAGTCCCAAACGATTTTTAGAATTTAAAAGTTTTGTCGATGGTGTTGCAAATGGGAAAAAACTATTAAAATATGTTGATACAAGATGGATCTCACTGAAGGGACCATCAGAAAGACTATTTGATGAATATGCATCCTTGGTAGGGGTAATGTATGAACATCTCTTAAGTGTAGAAAAATCTCAAACTCTTCTCTTTCTACTAACTTATATAGAGACATTATTAACATTGGCTAGAATTCTTCCTATGATTCATGAAATGAATAACCTCATGAATATGTCTCAGAGTCGCACGATGTATATTTTTTAATACACAAACGCAAGAAAATTATCATTCCTTGCATTCGATAATTTGTATATTATGGTAGATACTTTTACAGGTCTAGCATTTACAAATTGGACTAAGATAATCAATATAGAAAATGATGAAAAAAAATTGAATTTTGATGAAAGAGGGATGCTATGTATGGCAGTGCATGGGCATATGGTTCCCCTTTATTATAATGATAAGATAGGATGATCCACCAAAGAGTGCCCCATGCCAAGAGAACGATTTGACAATGTTGTGATTTCAGTGAGACGCAACTTGATAGAAATTGAAAAATCACTATCATCATAGATAAGAGAATGATTTCCTCGAGATCGATTCTTGGAGGCCATGGATGTGGTATACCCTCAGTATTGTAACCATCATCAATGTTCAAATAATTTAAAGGTTGAATTTATAGCGAAATGAAATATTTTGCAGAGCCATTTTTGTTGAGAGGCCGAGATACAAGGAGAACATATCCAAGGAATTTTAGATTGAAAAAAATTGTCAAAACAAGCTCAATGCTTTGCTACAACAATGT
The DNA here is from genome assembly GCA_027924585.1 of Larix kaempferi. Taxonomy (NCBI): domain Eukaryota; kingdom Viridiplantae; phylum Streptophyta; class Pinopsida; order Pinales; family Pinaceae; genus Larix; species Larix kaempferi. Next base: position 2,404,300 of record BSBM01000997.1, read on the forward strand.
GGGAGCAATTTTCCGAGCTGGATAATCCTCTAGAATATGGTTCAATTACAAGATTATGGACTAAACTCAGTGGTAGCAAAATCCTACGGAAAAGAATGCCAAAATATTTCAAATTAGCGGATTTATGTCAAACTATGATTTTGGGATCAGTGGAGGATGAGAGAATGTTTAGTGCATTGTCATTCTTGAAGTCAAATTTAGGAACAATATTGATAAAAATGTGGATACATGCTTAATATTATATGTAACAAGGTACGAGGTTGACAATTTTCCATATGAAAGAGTACTAGCTCTTTGGCAATCAGATCGTGAAATAAGGGGAGAAAACAATATAACAAATTTCTCTAATGAAATTGATATGGAACATAATTTTCTTGAGGATCAGAATGACGACTCATCTAGAGAAGATCATGCTCAGAATGTTTCAAATGAGGAACAAGGCCCAAATGTGAATTAGGAAATGGATTTAAGTTAAGATTGTATATGATCCAATGTACATGAGGGACTCTTGTGCCTTATTTTGGACTAGGTGTTCCATGGACCCTTGTTGGTGATCACTGTATGTGAATTTGAGGTTGCATCTCAGGTAAAAAAATATTCTACATTGTATTTTTTGTTGTAACATTGATGATTTGAGCCACATTTCCTTTATGTTTATTTTATGATTGATGTTTTTTTGTTTATCTCTTACATTGTCTCTTTCTTGTATGCAACAGGAAATGTTGTTGGAATTTGACAAAGCTAGGAGTTATCTCTTTACATAGATAGTGTCCTAGCATTAAAGGATAAATAACCGATTTTACAACACTTTCGCTAAGCAAGAATGGGCTCATTCAAGTACATGAAACTATGTTGGTGTTTAGCTCTAATATCTTGACAAGTTTTTATGGTTTTTTAATTTATTTTATTTGAAGCATTTTGTCGATTTTTTAAGTTTGAGTGTATTTTGGTTAAGTATTGTGTTAGTCCCTTGAATGCCTGTAGTTATCTTTTGATGCTTGATTGAACCCTTTGTTGTAGCTTGGTTTGGTTTCAATTGATTTCCATTGATTTAGGGTTTGAGGAAAGATGTTTTTATTTCCTTTCAATTGCATTAATTAATTGTCTTCAATTTTTCGAATCTAGCTTTGATACCTTGGAAAATTTCTATGGATTGTTTATTGCTTATGTTTGTAGTATTATGTTGATTGTGGAAGTTTGGGTTTATGTTTGTTAAATATTGTGTTAGTCCCTTGAATGCTTCTAGTTCTTATTTGATGCCAATTGAACACTTTGTTGTAGCTTCATTGGTTTCATTTGATTCAACGGTTCAAAAATATGTCTTTATTTCCTTTCACTTGCATGAATTAAGCATCTTCACTTTTTAGAATGTATTTACTTATTTCATATTTTACTTGAAAATACTTATCAGTATCCAGAATGGAAATGAGCTCTGCATAGCTAAGTGAAGAGAAAAATGGTCTATGTACTAGGTTCCTTCGCATTCATCATAGGAGACCTATTGGCACGAGACCAACATTCATCTAATTTAATTGGCATAATTTTCATCTGTCCACAGACTGTCAATACAATATTCACTTGAATCTCAGTACCTACGGCGCAACATACTGTCAAAGGCGCATTCCAAACCTTGCTATTATATAGGTTGATTTATAATCAAATCCTTGCTACTATGAACCTAGATCAGCAGTTCTACAATGGTCAATGCTTTGGATACGCTGAATCAATTGGATGGTTATGTAGAGTTCTTCTGATATTTCAATAAAGTGTGGTTCTAATTTAATTTATTTATTTCTATTGGCATCTACAATATGGAGGGGATTTTTTGTGTGGGAAATATCTGATTCTTTTTAATACTTTCAATTGTTGGTGACGTAGGGTGGTTGTGCAATGAGGCCTTACCTCAATAATTTGATTCCATTGATTACAGAGGCGCTGCTAGATGGATCAATTGTTGTTAAACATGAAGTTGTTGTTGCTAATCTTGGTCAGGTTGTTCAAAGTACATGGTATGCTAATTTGGTCCCATGTCATTTTGTTTTTGTTCCCTATTAATGGAACTGGATGAATTTATGTTTATTTGATCACAGATTCTTGGCTTCTATCTATCTCCCTTTTAAATTTGAATTATGAATATTTTTTTATGCTTTATCCTGTTAATTTAGTGAGCTAAAGACACAATGAACGACTGACCAATGTTTCAAGTTAAAATTTGGAAAATTAGAAGAATGCAATGTCTGAGTAGGAGTCAGCTACAATAATTAATTAATATCTGGAACTGGTATACAACTAGAAAGAAAGTTGTAAATTAAAATCGGGATGAAAACAAAGGACCTATTGTTCTTATCATCTTGCTTATTTGAATCCATATATATAAGTTTGCACACACACTGACAGAAAATTTGCAGAGAGATAACGAGGACAAACTTGATATGTTATTCAATGTGTAATAATGAGATGTACCAAAATAAAATGTCTTGTGAGAGAGTCTTATGTTGGTGGCATCCAACATTATGTAAGTAAAAGCACTTGTCTTAGTTAAGTTATTTCGGCCACTTTATTTAATCATCCTCTCAAAATTTCCATGCTACATACAATATAATATTAGCATTGTATTATGTATACTTTATGACCCTTTTAATGGTCATGAAACTACACCAAGCTTATCTCTAAACTTTTCAAGTTTACATGGTTTGTGATACAACCATCCGTTAAGTTCGTTAAATTACACCTACACTTTTTTGGAGTTAGTAGTTGGGTCATTCCTATTTCTAATATCATTTATCCATATGCCATATGGTGGAACTTGTTCTAGAGATCCGGTGTGTTATTGTATGCCATACTCAATTGGATTTTGTTGAAGCGACCATTAATATTCTTTGCTTGCTCCTCAAAACACTGTCACTTTCCAACTCTATATCTTGTTTTTGTACGTCTTTCAGAAATCTTGTCGGCTCTTTATGTATGATTCTAGGACATGTACCCCAATCCACTATGGATCTTGTTTATCATAATTTGTTAAGTGGAGGTGACACAATACCAATGTCCTCAACTCATTACTAGAAGGTCTTCAGTTGCATTTATTATCAGAAGCTCCAAGAAACATTGTGTTATATAGATTACAAATATGTTTTCAAAATTTGCAATGAAATTGTGTGATAAGTCGAGCAGATTGAATACCTACATTCAGCGTGCAAGTTTTGTTTTGGTTGTTTTTAATTTTCTTTGTTTTCTGCATTTTTTATTGGTTTCCCATAGAGGATGTCCCTATTTTTCACTTTTTGGGGGGAGATGGGGATGCACTTGTTTTTAGGAGGATGTTGTAGGGGTCCCCAAGAAATCCTGGTACCGTTACCCATTTACCCGGAAATGGGACATCTTGGTTTCCTTTCTTGTGATTGTTGGGAATGTGTTCCTATGTTCATTTTAGAATTGCAATGGTGAAAAATAGAACAGGCCTAAGTAGTGACCTAAAGGTAGGAATAGATCTATTTTGAAAAAATATCGCATTACAAACAATCCAAATCTATGTTGTTGGGAGTAGGGAGCGAATTGAAAAGCGAAATTTTCAAAAGCTCGTTTCGGGAGCATTTTACATAGTATATATTTTAATATATTTGATGGATTTATATCTAAAAACCATGTATGATTTTTAATTAACTATAGAAAACATGGATTAAACCATATAACCTCAATCATATAGTAGTTATAGTTTATAAGATTGTCATCAAATGATCAACCATAATAGCTTTTATAGGAGCTCGAAAAAGACGGTACCATAACATTATCATCAAATGATCAAACCAGTATAGGATCTTTTAGTATATGAGAGGTAGGGAGTGCGTTGGGAGTGCGCTCCCAAAAATAGGATCAAGCTTTGGGAGTGGGAGCGAGGGGGGAACTAAATAAGGATAAAAAATACAATGACCCAAATCCCTCCATATTTGTTGATAAAAAATACAATTTTGAACAAATGATCAGTTGTTCTAGCACCCTACATGCACAAAAGACAAATACTACAGCCTTTCGTATTTATTTTATGAAGCATCTCCCAAGTGAGAACCTTGTTTGTCATGGCTAACCACATAAAAATTCTAGTCTTCATGGGAGCCTTGTTCTTCCAAATCTTATTCCACCACCATTTTACCTCTTGAGTAATATTTTCCTATAGAATCCTACACCCCAATTTAGCGGTAGAGTAGCCACTAGATTTTTTTTCCCACACTAAACATCAGATTCATCCTTAAGTATTGACATGTGCTTTGCGTAATTCAAACTGGAAGGCATTCCAAGATTGCTTATGTTCTTCCTCCACACCAATATCCTGGATAGGTAACCATATTGTGTGCCAAATGTCTATAGTTATAGTATTTGCTATCAAATTTAGGGTGCACCTAACTTTTTGTTCTATAAAATGTATCAAAATAGAAGGGAGATAAACCTAATCCAGAAACAGTCCATAAGTGCAGCCATATGTTCATTTTTAAAGAGAGAAAGGGTTCAAGGTCCACCAAGAGGTCAGCCGGTTTAAATAGGCCACGAGCCTCAGAATTATGCTCTTTTAATCCAACAAGGGTACTAGGTCCAATTATGGTATCATCTTGAGGGTTGTTTGCTGAATGGAAATAAAGATTCCTTTGTTCACATGGAGTATGCACAGACAAGGATCAAAATAAAAAGTTAATGAAAACTATAGTTTGTAGTTCCAGCTGAATTTTTTACATGGTTCACAACATATTGTTGCTTATGTAGTTTTTAATGGAAGAGCAAAATGTTCAACGGAAAAATAAAATTGAAAAGATTGATTGCAAGTGGTGAACCACAGATCTATCTGTGCACATTGAGGTGATGGGGATCTTCTTTTAGCTCTATTTATAGAAAAATAATAAAAGCTCCTTCAATAGGATGTTGTCTAGCTTTAGATATTTCTTTAATTGTATTGTTGTGCTTCTTTCCATCTATGTTATTCAATGCACAACTTGCTTGTTTTGTATTTACATGATTAAATGACAATGATAAAAATGTAGCATTTTCAATCTTCTCTTTCATATAATCCTTTTTCCCTTATTCACCCAGATTAGAATGCATATGAAGAGATATTTCTCTTAGAGGTATGACAAACTGGAAGGTATCTAAAATGCAACACATTGTTTACTTTTTACTGTTGTCTTTATTAGTTTCTGTGGACTTTACTTCTCATAAATATCATTTGTTAATCTACCCATTTGCAGGGAGTTGAAATGTATGGACTAGGGAACTGGGAAGAGGTTGTAGGCCATGTAGGCACAAAGAAAAAATCCTAGTGCTATGACCATTATATGATGCCATACATGAATTCTCCATGTTACCCACTATCTATATGGTGCATGTTCTTTCACCTTTTGTGTTTATACACGCTGAGTTAAAATTAGTATTGGGATTGACCATTTATTTTAAAACTTATAATTTAAGAAGAGTTATTTCTAGGATATGTCACATCTTATTGGAAAGACAAAGGCAAAGCTTTTAAACATGGCTAGAGTACACGAGGAAGGAAAAACAAGTTAGTTGGGAATCCATTCAATTGAATTTCGGTTTTAATTTATGATATTATCTATCATTACATGCTACATTATTCTTTGAGTGAAGAGGAAAAAGTTATATATTGGGTACAAGTTAAAGTGGCCAGTCTTTCCCCCAGGCCAAAGTTTCGGTGTATCTATTAAAGAGCCATGTAGATTTCTTAGAGCGAAGTCTCCAAAGCTTTTCCGAGTGTGGCAAGAGCCATGCATATTGTATAGAGTGAAGTCACCAAATCTTGTTAAGATTGTCATCTATCCTAGGCTTTGCATCAAGACATTGATAATCCTATGTTGGTTTATACCCCATGAAGGGATTTCACTACCAATGTTTCCACCATGCTAATGCATTGGGACACCTTTTTTTTACAAATGACCCTTTTGCAATGAAATATCTAACAATCTAAAGTGATAAAGAGCCAAAATTCAACATTTAGAGATGCTCGAGTCTTCTAGTGATGGGAATTGCCATCATAAAAGGTCATTGGCTTGCATAATACACTTTTGAAAAAGTTGCTTTGGTGAAAACTAAGGGGATCCCTTGAGATCTTTTACTTCAAAGAGAACCAAGGGAAACCACCAAATGTAGTGTTCATTCAAATAAATGCTAATTTGAAAGGAATACCCCTACCAACTCAAATGTGCTTGATGGTGTGAGCCACAATGATGCCTTGAATATGAACTTTTCTAGGTGCTAACACTAAAGTTTTGAACTTGAGATTTTATAAAGTTTTCTTACCAATGGGGGGCTATGAGAAAAATGTAGTCAATAGAGATCTCATCATATAGCACAAGTGATGGTCATGCAATTGTAGGTCATGATAGAAAAGAGTTATAACCTAGGAAGTGCACAAATTTACAGGTGGAACACCCAAAATTGTAGGAACTAGAACCCAAGCAACATATAATTGTGGGAATTGATGACCTACAACTCAAAGTTGTGGAATTTGCAACTCAACATTGAAGTGATTATATGTTTGCAAAACAACATTGTAGCCATAGAGAATAAAAAATACACTATTGCATAAACCAAAAACTATGCAACTATGCACAAGACATCAACATGGAAAGAGGATCCACAACAACACGGAGACACACAACATGATATTGCAAGAAGACAATTAAAGGATCTCACAATTTTTCGAATATGAAAGAAGATGACGAAGCTGAAACAAATTGTTTGATATATTATGTGACTATGTAACTTCCTTGACAATTTAACTAGTTATAAAAGGTCCTCAAAGCCTTTGTTATGAAATAGTTAGTCTTATAGGATCTTCTAGAGCTTGAGACAAAGCTTTGTAATTGCAAGTTCTCATACCAGCCATCCATGGACTTTCTTTGCAGTAATTAAATATCATTATTCAACCTAAAATCTCAACAAGATTCTCACAATGACAGAGTATAAACTCTCAAATGGTAGCTTGAAGAGTTCTCTAGGTTATAGATCACCATGAGAGAAAGGATTTGATGGAGAGTTAGCATGATTTCTTTTACTTCCATAAATTCTAGTGTTTGATAAATGCTAGATAATAGCATAAGTGTGATTCCCCCTTGCCTAGGGAATATTTATCATCATTGGATGAATTTGAAGTGTCTAGGGCAAGTAATGAAGTGCCTGGGAAAACATGGAAGTGGACAGGGGCGTTTTTATCTTCGTTGAGAGAATTTTCAACTGCTTGGGGAAAATATTGAAGTGTATGGGCATTTTTATCATCGTTGGGAGAATTTTGAAGTGGTAAAGGAAAGTATTCAAGTGCATGGGGTGTTTATATCATCATTGGGTCAATTTAGAAGTGCATGGGGCAAGTATTGAAGTGATTGGGGGGGATTTTGAAGTGCTTGGGGAAAATATTGAAGTGCATGGGGAGTTTTATCATACTTGGGAGAATTTAGAAGTGCCTCAGAAAATATTGAAGTGGTTAGGGAATTTTTATCATCTTTCGAAGAATTTTGAAGTGCCCAGGGCAAGTATTGATCTGCCTAGGGTGTTTTTCTTGTCAATGGGTGAATTTTGAAGTACATGGGGCGTTTTTCTTGTAAATGGGTGAATTTTGAAGTGCATGGGGTATTTTTCTCATCACTGGGTGAATTTAGAAGTGCATGGGGTTGTTGTTTCTCAATGTAAGGATGCTTTTATAGTGTTGGGATGTTTTAAAACAGTGATGGCCAAAGTTATCATATGCCTAGGAAAATTTGCGTGTATTGGGGAATTTTTGTGATTGCGTGGGTGATTATATGTTAAATTTTCAGAATTTACTTCAATCTGATCTAGGATCTTAACTGAGAGAACAACATGTACAGCAAATCTACAGCATATCATTCATGGACACAATAATGCAAGCACAGAAGAGACACCGAGTTTACTTGGGGAAAACCATAAAAGTGAAAAACCCCAATAACTTCCTCAGAGATAGATAGAGCAATGATACAACAAGAATATAAGAGATAGTCTTCTCCTAGCAACAGAGCCTCCTCCTCCACAAGTGCGCCACTCTCCACAGCGTGAGTGAGAGAGTAGAATGTGTAAAATGAGAGAAACACACTCTCTATTTATACACTAACTTGACTTGACCTTTACTCAACTAGGTCGGCCTCAACTTAACCACTTAACATAATGTTGACTAGGCTGACCCCCACTAGGGTGGTCTAATAATCCTTTGACCCACATGGCTGACCCCCAATAGGGTGGTCTAATAACCCTTTGACCCACATGACTTATATAGGGCCGACCCCAACAAGGTGGTCTAATAACCCATCAAGTATAAGTTACGACACATACAATATAAATGACGACACTTCCGTATAGAGGAATAATAACATCTCTATAGGAATACAACCACTTCCGTATAGAGGAATAATACCATCTCTATAGGAATACAATATACATATATGTGAAATACATTCCGAAGTTACATATACATCAACACTCCCTCTTAACTAGGAAGGTATTTCTCGACACAGGTCTTCTAGCACAAGTCATCTTCTCTGGATCATCGTCACTGGATAATCGTCATCGAGTCATCATCATCGTCACTGCTGCTGCTATCTCAATCAATCTCTGAATCTACTCATCATAGGAAGTTCTACAGAGCCAGTCCTTTTTCATACTGGATGTAGGCCCACCACCTGCAGGTCTTCGTCATCACTAGCCATACTATGGAATTCTCAGGACTTATTATGTGCGTCACAAAACCTGGCTGCAACATCCCAGGCTATTACGAGCACACAGCTCTACCTATAGGATCTCCTAGGAGCACATTACATGTGACCCATCACAAAACCTGGCTGAAGCATCCCAGGCTGTTACGAGCACACAGTTCTACCTGTCGGATCTCCCAGGAGCACATTACATGTGATCTCACCACAAAATCTGGATGAAGCATCCCAGGCTGTTACGAGCACACAGCTCTACCTGTCGGATCTCCCAGGAGCACATTACATGTGATCTCACCACAAAACCTGGCTGAAGCATCCCAGGCTGTTACGAGCACACAGCTCTACCTGTCGGATCTCTCAGGAGCACATTACATGTGGTCCACTACAAAACCTGGATGAAGCATCTAAGGCCTTTTTCATCCTATCCAGATCTCCCAGGATCAAATTACATGTGGTCATGGCAAAACCTGGCTAAAGCATCTGAGGCCTTTTTCATCCTGTCCAGATCTCCCAGGAGCAAATTACATGCCATAGGACAAAACCTCGAAAGAGCATCCGCCAGATATCCCAGGGAACGAATTACATGCCATAGGAAAAACCTCGAAAGACTATCTGCAGATCTCCCAGGGCACAAATTATATGTCCTCCCAAGCAAAACCTCGAAAGAGCATTTGCCAGATGTCCCAGGGTACGAATTACATGCCATAGGAAAAACCTCGAAATACCATCTGCAAATCTCCCAGGGCACAAATTACATGCTTATCTGCACAACCTGATCCACAGCCACAAAGTATCATCTGATACTCACCATACATCATCCTGATGTACACATGATCATCTTGATCATCATCACTATAACATCCTGCTGCATGTCATCTGGAGAAGCTCGTCATCCATGATCACCCTGATCATACAATGCATCCATCTGATGCACACCAAGTATCTATCTGATACATATCAACATACATAGTGTATCCACTTGATACATAGATAGATGATCCACACAATGTATCCATCAATATACATGATCTACCTGATCATACCTGATACATATCAATATACATGATCTACCTGATCATACAATGTATCCACCTGATTACATATACAGATACATGGTCCAAGCATCCAACATGATGCTTATACAAAATACATACACATGATCCAATTGATCATATCCAGCATCCAACATGATGCATACATACATACATAAAAATGATCCAACTGATCATATCCAACATCCAACATGATGCATACATACATATAAAAATGATCCAACTGATCATATTGAAAGCAGAAAGCAGAACATCATCCTGATGCTCGTCATCCAGCACTTACATCCACAACCATGTGAAGGATCCTCCTTCCAACATGCTTGGAATGGATTCAGAAAATGTGTCCATCACTTCTTCCTCGAAGTGTCCTCGATCTGAAGAACGCCAAGCCTCTCTCTGAAGTACTCGAACTTCACCCTGGCTAGTGGCTTCGTCAGCACATCTGCAATCTGCTCGTCCGTCGCAACATACATGAGCTTCACATCTCCTCTCTGCACCATAGCCCTGATATAGTGATATTTGATCTCTATGTTTTTCGACCTATCATGAAACACTGGGTTCTCGGACAACTTCACACAACTCTGGTTATCACAGAAGATACCAGTAGCATCCAACGGGAGATCAAATAACTCAGACAATAGCTTCCGTAGCCATACTTCCTCACAACTAGATGAACTGGCTGCAACATACTCTGCCTCAGCTGTACTCAGTGCTTTGCAGGACTGCTTCCTGCTAAACCAAGAGATCACACCTGATCCCATACTGAAGCAGCACCCAGATGTGCTCTTCCTATCTGCAGCACTGCCTGCCCAATCTGAATCAACATAACCCTGCAGGTTAAACTTTTGATTCGCTTCATACTTGAGCCCATAATCAATTGTACCCTTCAAGTACCTCAGAATATGCTTTACATCGACCAGATGAACACTCCTCGGATCTGTCAGGAACTGGCTCAATGTGTTCACCGCAAAGCAAATATCTGGTCTCATGTTCGTCAGGTACATCAAGGACCCAATCATCTGACGATACATCGTGACATCAACCGGATCAGATGAAGCATCACATAGAAGGTTTAGGTTCGATGCCATACGTGTGGCCATATCCTTGCAGTCCATCATCCCGAACCTCTTCAGGATCTCTACTGCATACTTCCCTTGTCCAAGGAAGATTCTATCCGCACTCTGCCACACCTCCATGCCAAAAACAAATAGTGCATAATCCCCAAGTTCTGCACATATATGACTCCCTGTCATGTGTCTCAGAACCAAGTGGCTACTCCACATACACTTCTTCTTCAACTACACCATTCAAGAAAGCTATCTTGAAATCCATCTGGTGTATCTTCTATTTCATCACTTTTATATTTCTCTATGCTACCATCTGCAGCATGCTTGATCTTGATAGATCCATATGGAATTCATAGCAAACTTCCCTTTAGGTCTTGGGACTACATCCCAAACATCATTCTTCATGATCGACGGATCATGGCCTTCCATTTCTTCATCCCAGATCCTGGGAACTTCAATATCTTCAATAGATATCTTTGTTGCTAGAACAAATGTTGTAGTCCTTTTGTAGGTGAAGATATATGGTCTTTCCTACAAAACAGGTTAAATTGCATGATTAGAAACATTTCATAATTTTCAGAAAAAATTCTTACACATAAAGAAATATGTCATACAGTCATGCAATTATCTTAGCCAATGCTTCAATACAACATTTATCCATATCCCGTAACTTTCTAGTTGCCTTCCAATCTCTACCAGAACATTGTTAAGAGTGTGCACAACTCCCAACATGTCAGCAAAGAGGTTTCATTCTAGATAAGTAGCAATGGAATGATGTACAGTTCCACAGGCCACTTACCCATGCATATTAGTAGTATATTGTTCATCAATGTAATTATTCTAATATGCATAATACACAACCTAATTCTAGGAACATCAGTATATACATTATTGAATAGTATTATTTAAGAAATGACAATTCAAATACTTATCTTTGTTTGTTCGTTGGGTGGACTCCCTCTGAGACTTCGCTTCCTTGCAGGAGCTACTGGAGTCCTAATCTAAAGTAGCTTCTTCTACACCTTTCTGTTGTGGAATGTAGAGAGATGGTCAACTCCCTCTGAATATCTGCATCCTTGCAGAAACCACTAGAGTGTACTCCTCCTTGATCGTTGCTTCTTGGATTACTTGTCCTTGAACTTATATTCATTCTCGATCCCTATGCATGCTTGTTAGTATCATCATTGTGTTATCCTCTAGGTCTCATCCGTAATCAAACATTCATTAGTATAATCTTAATATTATCAAAACACAATAATATCAAGCATGTGTAGTCAGTATCATTTCAAACACAGATAATAAACATTAGTATTCAAGGTTTCAGGGAAGTCTTCTTTTACTCATGCATATTCTTATTTGATCATAGGACTCTTTTGGTTAGTTAAATCATCAATCAAGATAAGAGATATAATATGCATAAAACTCGTGATTACTCAAACCTATATCTTCATGATTCTTCTGGTTAGTCATATCATCAATTATGGTAAGAAACATAATATGCATACAACCATGACTATTCAAACCTATGACTTCATGAATAATCATTATCAACAACACAACAGTATAAGATCCTAACACAAGGTAGGATTATATCTTAATATAGGAAAAACATACCTGGATTAGCATGCTAGCTAGTTATGTCTAACATACTCACATGATGTCTTCTTGTTCTTCTTCAATGACTTGTGCTAGTAACCTATATATCTCATAGGTTAACCATTATAAAACCAAGTTATACATACATCGTAAATGGATCTTCTATGAGATCCATGACAATGGATGAATGTTTGTCCTCATGTCATCATGATCATATGTTCTTGAACCAAAACATGATTTGTCTTTCTTGGTGTACCTTTCATGTTAGTAGACAACATAAACCTCATACAACACCATAATGCATTAGTACAATCATAAGTGTCAACACCCTAATCAATGAATATTTTCTATCGTGCATTCATAATTTTATTAAGGTGATACGACAAGTCTAAAATAAAGATTGTACTAACCGTAATAACACAAAGACAAACATACCATAAACTTAATCATGAAAAAATCTCAAAACATACCTCGATGAGTCATACTTGTCAAGATTGCTTGTAATCTTTTTATGGAAGGCCTTAGCCTCATCTCCCTCTGAAACAGGAACTTCTTCACTTATGCAGGTGACCAATCCATCCTCTTCTAGGATTAACCCAATCCACTTGATTTGCAGGAATTGGATCTGCAGCTATATTAGGGTTTGTCAGAGAAAACCCCAAAATTCAAACTTTGAATTTCAAAATTCCGAAAGGATAAAAATATGCGCCTTGATGAGCTGATCAAACTGGTATATTCATAATTTGAAAACTGCAAAGTTTCACTCCTCAATTTTGCCTTTGAAACTTTCGGATTCACTAGACATGACCTCGAACTAGGGTTTGATGAAGCCCACTCTTTTTCCCAATCAAAAGGTTTGATCCAAAGCTCTAAGCTTCTATTTTTCTGAGGAGCTTCCAGCCGTGGTCACAGATTTAAAAAATTCCCATTTTTACAGAAGCCCTAATTTTCCACTTTTCTGATCAAAGTCCCAAACTACGGTCTGATCAAGCCCGGCCTTCTGCTCAACCAAAAATTATGATCTTGGTCTCTAAATTTTTATTTTGATGAGTAGCATTCACCCGTGGTCTCCGATTACAAAAATTCCAACTTTCTCCGAAGCCCTAAATTCCGGAAGCCATGAATGAAGGTGCTCAAAAATAATTCTGATTTGACATAAATATGTACTTGATTGTTTCTGGTGTAACTCCGAACTTTTTAATCCACAAGGTCTGAAAATTTTTCCTGAGATAGCCCAACCTGTTATCTTTCTATCCCGATAGGTCTGACCTCAATTGGATTCTCCGAGAGAGAGTTATGCCAAGTGTTGCAACGTGACCTGTTTATGGGATAATACAAGAGATCAAACTTGTACAGCGTGCCACGTGTCACTGGTTCAACTTCGGCCTCTGAAACGTTTTACTGAGATATCCCGACCTGTTATCTTTCCATCCCAATAGGTATGACCTCAATTGGATTTTCTGAGAGAGAGTTATTCCAAGTGTCGCAACATGACCTGTTTATGGGATAATACAGGAGAGAGAACTTGTACGGCGTGCCACATGTCACTGGTTCAACATCGGCCTCTGAAAACGTTTCCTGAGATATTACCGTCTGTGTACTACCTGTAACATTTTACGAAATTTCATTTGGATCTTCCTAGCCCAAGTTATGACCTTTTTCCCAAGGTCACCTGATTTTGACTCAGATCTGGAAGAGGTAGAAACCCTATATTGTACAGATCATAAATCACAAAGTACAACTAATTAGAGGTTTTCCTTTGGACACAAGGTACATGGGGATCTTATCGTCGACCTGTAAAGGTTTCATATCTGAAACCTTTGCCAAAACCAATTTATAGCGAAAGTGCTACGATGACTGGTTTTTGCAATATCAAGCCCTAGCATCATAAGTGCAACAAGTGTCATACATGCCATATCATGCCTTCTTTTAGGCTAGCTCTGATACCATGTTAAATTTTCAGAATTTACTTCAATCTGATCTAGGATCTTAACTGAGAGAACAACATGTACAGAAAATCTACATCATATCATTCATGGACACAATAATGCATGCACATAAGAGACACTGAGTTTACTTGGGGAAAACCATAAAGGTGAAAAACCCCAATAACTTCCTCAGAGATAGATAGAGCAATGATACAACCAGAATACAAGAGATAGTCTTCTCCTAGCAGTAGAGCCTCCTCCTCCACAAGTGCGCCACTCTCCACAATGTGAGTGAGAGAATAGAATGTGTAAAATGAGAGAGACACACTCTCTATTTATACACTAACTTGACTTGACCTTTACTCAACTAGGTCGGCCTCAACTTAACCACTTAACATAATGCTGACTAGGCCGACCCCCACTAGGGTGGTCTAATAACCCTTTGACCCACATGGATGACCCCCAATAGGGTGGTCTAATAACTCTTTGACCCACATGACTTATACAGGGGCGACCCCAACAAGGTGGTCTAATAACCCATCAAGTATAAGTTACGACACTTACAATATAAATGACGACACTTCCGTATAGAGGAATAATAACATCTCTATAGGAATACAACCACTTCTGTATAGAGGAATAATAACATCTCTATAGGAATACAATATACATATATGTGAAATACATTCCGAAGTTACATATACATCAACATTATATCATTGTTGGGTGTTTTTCTCCCTTTCCTAGGGAAAGTATTGAGGTGCCTAGGGCCTCTTTATCATCATTGGATGAATTTTGAGTGTCTAGGGCAAGTAGTGAAGTGCCCGGAAAACATGGAAGTGGACGGGGGCGTTTTTATCTTCATTGCGAGAAATTTCAAGTGCCTGGGGAAATATTGAACTGTATGGGCATTTTTATCATCGTTGGGAGAATTTTGAAGTGGTCAAGGCAAGTATTGAAGTGCATGGGATGTTTCTATCATCATTGGGTCAATTTAGAAGTGCATGGGGCAAGTATTGAATTGCATGGAGGAAATTTTGAAGTGCTCGAGGAAAATATTGAAGTGCTTAGGCCATTTTTATCATCTTTGGGAGAATTTTGAAGTGCCCAAGGCAAGTATTGAAGTGCCTGGGGCGTTTTTCTTGTCAATGGGTGAATTGTGAAGTGCATGGGGCATTTTTCTTGTCAATGAGTGAATTTTGAAGTGGATGGGGTGTTTTTCTCATCATTGGGTGAATTTAGAATTGCATGGGGTTGTTGTTTATCAATGTAAGGATGCTTTTATAGTGTTGGGACGCTTTAAAACAATGATGGCCAAAGTTATCACATGTCAAGGAAAATTGGTGTGTATTGGGGCATCTTTATCATCATTGGACGAATTTTGAAGTGTCTAGGGCAAGTAATGAAGTGCCTAGGAAATCATGGAAGTGGATGGGGGCGTTTTCATCTTTGCTGGGAGAATTTTGAAGTGCTTGGGGAAAAAATTGAAGTGTCTGGGTGTTTTTGTCATCGTTGGGAGAATTTTGAATTGGCTGAGGCAAGTATTGAAGTGCATGGTGCGTTTCTATCATCATTGGGTCAATTTAGAAGTGCATGGGGTAAGTATTGAAGTGCCTTGAGGGAATTTGAAGTGCATGGGGATTTTTTATCATCCTTGGGATAATTTAGAAGTGCCTAGGAAAATATTGAAGTGCTTCGGGCATTTTTATCATCTTTGGTTGAATTTTGAAGTTCCCGGGGCAAGTATTGAAGTGTTTGGGGCGTTTTTCCAATCAATGGGTGAATTTAGAAGTGCATGGGGAGTTATTCTCATCATGGGGTGAATTTAGAAGTGCGTGGGGTTATTATTTATCAATTTAGGGATGCTTTTATGGTGTTGGGACATTTCAAAACAGTGATGGGCGAAGTTATCACTTGCTGAGGAAAATTTGTTTGGATTGAGCCATTTTAAGTATTCACTGAAAAATATGCAACTCTTCTACCATTAGACACTAAAGAGAAGAAAATTTGGTGATGGAAGCTTGGAATTGGTCCAATAACTATCTCTCTATATAAAGGAAGTGACCCGCTACTAGGATATTCACTTAATTCTATCAATTTGTTGGCATGTCAAGATTCATGACCCCACATGTCCATTGGACCATTAAGGGACGAGATAACAAGTAGAGTCCCTACTTTCCCTGAATCTAGTTAGTGCAGTCATGTTTCCTTGACACCTTCTAGTTGTGAGTGATCAAATATTGCTTGTGAAATGTATAAATAAATCCATCCTCTCCTCATTCATACACTTGTTCATTCGAGAGTCCAGGAGTCGAGAGAGTCCATAGTTGATCTCTGGTGTATGTTCTTCTGTTGCACTACCTTAGTAATCTACAAAATCAAAAGCTTGAGTCTTATTGGAAAAACATTCTCCAAATTTTTACTATATTTTATAAATCAATGAAAGATTCGCCAAGTTTTTACAATTTTTTATAATTAACTGAAATATTTGCCAAGATTTTACATTATATTATAATTTAGTGAAAGATTGCCCAATATTTTATAGCATTATATAATGAGATGAAAGATTCGCCAAAAAAATTATATATACATATTATATTATTGATAAAATCGCATTCAAGTTTTCCTATATATCGGGGAGATTTGCCCATTTTTTATACATATAAATTTTGGGGGGGTTCTTAAAATCTTCCCTGGAGATTCGAACATGACACCTATTTGTAAGGAATTATCCAAATGAAAAACATTAGTGATAATCAATTGAGCTAACCCATTGGGATTTTTTTCCAAGGAAAACCTCACAAGGAAACACAAAGGATGCTTTCCCACATTTGTAGATGGCATCCTTAGTAAACCCATTGGTGTAAACTAGTGCAACTAACCCAATGGATTTGAACCAAGCACTTGATAACACTTAAATATCCAAATACACAACAACATTGGTGACAACTGATTGAGATAACCCCTTGGGATTAAAAATGTCTAGAAATGTCTAATCCCACCTTAAGAACTTAAGTGAGAACAATGTAACTTTGCTATCCTGAATCAACCCATAAAGAGAAAACATGTCATAAGAGGGATTTGAATATTATTGGAGAGTATAACAACTTGTTCTCCTTTCCACAAAAGTTATACCCAATTCACCTTGTAGGGGAACCCAAGGGATGCTTACCCACATTAGTGGATGGCATCCTCAGTGAACCTCGTGCCTAACACAAAGGGATTCAAACTAGGCACATCTTGGAAAGGAACTACATTTGTGACTATTTATTGAGCTAACCCCTTAGGGTTTTCCCTCAAAGGAAAACCTTGTAGGGAACATGGAATTTTTTCCCACATTTGTGGATGGAATCCTTAGTAATTCCACCATGGTAAACTAGGAACCTACTAGCAAAGAATTAGCCAAATGCACAACAACAATGATGAAAACTCTTTAAGCTAACCCACTGGGCTTAAAAATGTCTAGAAATATCTCATTCCTCCTTGTACTACTTGAAAGACTAAATGAGAGCATTGTTACCTTTCTATCCCCAATCAAACCACAAGGAGCAAACATGTCATAGGAATTATTTGAACCTCGGTAGAGAGGATGACAACATCTCCTCCTAGCCACCAAAGCTAGACCCAATTAACAAATTTCACATTGACATTCATTTATAATCAATACCAACTGCATATAACTAATTATAAATTTATAAATACATTCAATATATATCAATTTTATGACTATAGCAGTATTATATCATTCGTTTGTTTCCTAGGATTTTTTTATTTTTATTTTTTATTTTATTTTTTTATTTTTATTTTTATTTTTTTATTTTTTTTTATTTTTTATTTATTTTTATTTTTATTTTTTCTTCTGAATTCTTATTTGTGATGTCAAATGGCATCATTACTGACTTCATTCATTATTATTTATGTTATGGTTGGGACTATTTTTGGTTTATGGATAGTTACATGGACGAAAGTGGGGTGCAAATAGTGCCTACAAAAGAAAATCTCGATGCCAATAATGAATTTGAAAGAAAGTTGGAAAATGGAACACCATGCAAGCTTATACTTGGTTCTCGTGAATTTCTTCGTTAATACTGTCAGAAGCCACGCCCAATCGTTGAGAGAGATGTTGTTTATAATGAGATAGTCCATAACAGGTACAGAAGCACGGTTTTGGAAACCATGCAAGCAAAAAAGAGAGGCGCAATGCATTCAAGAAAAGACCAAGTAGGTCTAAAGAATAATGTAATTAGGAACTCTCCCAAGAATGTTCCAAATTGAGATGACCCTTTCAAGAATTGTAATTGTCAACTAGTCTCTTGTCAAATATTATCCACTAGTTATTTGGATGGCACTGTAAGTCTTCTAAGTAATTTCTAGGTTTTCGATCTTTTTTCTCTCACTTTCTTGTTGGTTTAGATATTTGTAGGAAACCGAGTATAGTTTTTTGACACCTAGTTGTTTACATTGGATATTCGCTAAGGATAACCGTAGTTTTATTCACATGTTTATTTTTATATATCGTCGCTAAGCATAACAGTGTTTTATTCACATGTTTATTTTTATACGATGTAAATATGGTCAATCGGTAAGAACAAGACACTGGATACTTGCTAAGGATAACGGTGGTTTTATTCACATGTTTATTTTCTTGTATCTTCGCTAAAGATAACAATATTTTTATTAACATGTTTATTTTTATGTATCTCATGAGAGAGATACCATGTAAAGATGGTCCATCGATAAGAACAAGACCTCCTAGAATGTTATGAGGTATGTCAATTGAACACTAACCTCCTAGAATGTTATGGTATGTCAATTAAACATGTTACAATATGTCAATTAAACATTTGATAAAAATGATATGATATAGTTTTTTTTATTCATCCTTTAAATATCAATATAAAAAAACTGTTTTCTTTTGAAAAAATGTTCTAGATTACTCTTAAACTATTAAAAAAATGATTACATGTTACTTTTGTATTGGATGCTTGATCTTTTTTGGAAGGTAGCATGAACATCTTATCCTTACTGTTATACATTTTAATTTTTGGTGCTATCATTTATATATTGGTATGCACAGACCTTTTGAAGTTTAGAATTATTCCTATGTCATTGGATGGTTGTATGCATGTTTCATTTCTTCTCGTGTTTGAATTTTTGAAACCATGAGCATATTCATCTCACTACTTCACATTTGAAAGTTTGATGCTATCATGGATTTTTGAATCCATTTGATCTTAGTTTGAAAAATCTTGGAGCATACAACATTTATTACTATGTTATATAATGATTGGCATTAAAAATGAACAATGTTTGTAAATTTTGTATATTTCCATTGGTTTTCCAGTCCACGCTTTAATAATGTTCAGCTGGGTTTAGGTATAGTAACTTTAGGTTCACCCATCCCCTTGGAAACACTAAGGTGTAAATGGAATATGAAATAATATAAAAGTTTGGTTACTATGAACTTATAAATAGGTGGGTTGTCAAAACCGATAAAAATCATCAATGAACTAGCATGGAGATATAGGCTTCCTTTACATAGGTCTTGACAATAAATTAGCATGTTGATATTCTAGGGTTAAAGATCACCCTCATGCAAAAATCCATAAGACCGCCACCAAGTAAAAAATTAGTTATAAGAAGGAAAATAATGATTTACGAAATAACCAAGATAATTATAAAAAGGAGAAGAATGGTTTAGAAAATCTATGGTCTTGGTTGATGAATTAAAAAGGAAAAGAGTGATTTAGAAAATCTAGGGTCTTGGTTGATGAAGTAAAAAGGAAAAGAGTGATTTAGAAAATCTAGGGTCTTGGTTGATGAAGAAGAGGAGAAAATTTTACTGCAAGAGCATGGATTGAGATTGGTGGTAATGAAAATCACTTCAAATGATGAAAATATTGCAATTAGAGAGAAGCAAAAGGTTTTTACATGCCTTGGGGAGTTTGGGGGTTTGGTTTATGTGCGCCAAGATTAAGATCAGAAAAAGAAGAGCATTGATTATGGATAAATAGGGGGTCTCCGAAGAAAAAGGAACTTGACTTTGAAGAGGAATAGTTGTACAAGGGAGTTTAAGGGCCTGGTTTCTGTGTAGTGAGATTAGAGATCCATAAAAGAAGAGCAATGATTCTGGAGAAATAATGTTTGTGAAGCAAAATGAACTCGACTATGAAGAGAAACAATTGGAGATTCCATTGGCTTCTTTTATGATTCGATTAAGCTTGAAAGTAGGGTTCAAGTATTTCTTCTTCTTTGGGTGGGTTGTGGGCGAAGAAAACAACATCGATGATGAAAAAGGAATCTTAAAATTAATTAAATCCCCCTTTGAGACAATTGGCCAATTAAATAGCAGTGAGGTAATAAGAAGCGGTGAGGTAATAAGAAATGAGATGGTGCAACAAGAGTTACACATCTTTGAAGACATTTATTTTACCTTTCACTATTGTAGTTATGTTAAATCGACAAACAAGATTAAAAAGTCTAAATTGTTTAAATTTAAGGGAAAGAAAGTGATAAAATCACGATGCCACTTTTGATGCTCAAGGGTTGAAGTTGGAAAATTCTAGAACATACTACAATTGAGCAAGAAAAACGTTTTGAAGGTTGAGGAAAAGAGTGGTTGAGTTGGAGAGGATATTGAACCTAAATCCTTTATCTGTAGAGCCTCTCACTATCCAAGCACTTGAAGACACCCAATGAGATTTTCCAAAAAGTCCAACAAAGTAAAACAGCTTGACAGTTATTGTGTGAGGATATAAATTCTATATCAAGTAATGTGGAAGATATGATAAGTGTGTTCCTTACCATTGGGAAATAATCAATAGTGCAAATCCTCTAGCTAGTAGAATCCATTTGCATGAGGAAGTTACGAAAGTTAACCTCAAATAGGATGAAGGTTTTAATGAAAATTGTGTGAATACATTTAGCAATAATATGAAGGTTATTAATGGTTATTGAATATAAAAAGACAATCTTCCTTCTCGTATTAAATTGGTAGAAATGTGAAATGCCCCATCTAGCATAATAAATTATAATTATAGGTACATAATAATATACATATAAAATATATCCATATAGGAAAATATTCTTAAAATAGAGAAATAATTATCTGCATAGTTAAGATTAAAATGGGACACATTAAGCTAAGAGGGGGGTTAGTGCATGGATTACATAAATAAACCTTTTTTAAAATAATAAGTAAAACAGGTTTATAAAGAGGGGAGGGGGACTACATGGGGGTTTTTCTCTTCCTCTAGGATTTGGTTTTGTGAGTGAGATTGTTGCATGAGATGGGTCTATTCTATGGTATTTTTTAAGGATTATAATAGTATAATTAAGTATAGTATTCTAGGTGATTATTTTGGATTGAAATGAACACACACACACACACACACACACACACATAGAGAGAGAGAGATTGGTACACGAATATTAAATATGAAACATACAATTTACTATTGAAAATTGTAAATGTGGTGAATAGTTTGATAAAAGAACATATTTTTTTGTAAATATGGGATATATTAGAGACTAAAAATGACCAAATATCGAATTTATTTTTTGAAAAAACCCCATAAAATAGTCAATTGGTGAAATTTCGCCCCTAAAAATTTCCCTGGTCTATTCACTATAAGGAAAAGGACCTGTGGTGGAGGGTTTTAGCGTTACAATATTGGTCAAAATTCTCATAAAAAAATCTGCAAATGGTACCTGATGTTTTAGAAGAGGCTTTTATGGAAATGTATTATAACTAAAAAAACTCAGCAGTCAAAGGATTCTGCTGAGGTTTTTTTTTCGATGTGTTTTATTGAGGAAAACCACCAATGCTAACACAGGTAATACACACAAGAACATTTCAAATGAATACGCACATCGGTGCACATACAAATTTGTGCGTCGATGATTGAAAATACATATAGCACTAGTGTATACCAAAGTTTTAATCGGAACTAGTGCTTTATAACAATACATGCATCGGTACTTTATATTAAATATAGCATTGATGCTTATGATCTATTAAAATGCACTGGTGGCTTATAACAATATAATCACTAGTGATTTACATTAAATTACATTACATGTCGCACTAGCCCCTACGAACTATTAAAAAGCATCGGTGCTTACTAACTATTAAAAAGCACCGGTATGATAACTGGAGGAAAACACACCGGTAAAGTCTACTGACACTATGATTGTCACTATATTTTTTAAATTAAGGGTGTGGTTAATATAAACTAGTGCACTGGTGCGACACTCACTGAAACGCACGAGTGCCACATTGTCTAAAACACACTAGTGATATTAATAAGATCAAATGCACTAGTGATTATTTTTTGATTGGTGAAGAGTGACTGGTGACATTGCAGTAGAATATATATATATATATATATATATATATATATATATATATATATATATATATATATATAGTTCCTCATACTCCCACTTCAGCTATCATGCCGGGAGGTTTATCTCCCCCACACTTAAACACATTAATACCGAGTTCGTTGTAGTTCACTTCTGCTCTGAGCACCTCTTTTAGTTTCAATGTTGGATCTTCAGTTTTTTCTAGCACCCAAGTTGCGATGACATCTACTCCCTTTGGATCCACCATTGGCCCATCTGGTATTCCTTTTTCAGGGATACCCTCGGTGTCCTTTACATATTTCCCTTTTGTTTAGCAGTTCTACGTCAATCCTAATTCTTCTCCTTTCAATCAAGGATTTCCTTGACACAGAGGACACATTGCTCCTTCTACACCATTTGTAGGCTCAATGCCTTCCTCTTCCATTGCATCAATGCCATATTTTAACCCCTTTACATGCTTCAATGCACATTCTTCTAATGTGAAAACCTCTAATGTTCCTGTAGGGAGTACTCCCTTTTCACTATTTGGTGGAGGGGGCAGTAACAGTTACACTAACCCTCCATTCAGAGGCACTTATACCCAGCCGCAATGGACTAGGCCACAAGGAAGTAATCCATTAGCTTATGGCTGGAGAAACTCTCACAATGTTTTTTCTTCACAACCGGTGGCTGGGGGCAACTCCAACCAACCTTATAGGATCCAGGGTTTTGGTGGTTCCCCTTACCAGACTCCTCCAAATCACACTATTGTAGATATTTATCCCTACGGATAAAGAGAAAGTCTCTTAGGATAAAGCAGGATGTACTGACTCTATACTAAGACAAAAAGGAAACAAATGCTACCTTGAGTTACTAAACTAATCTTCACAACAAGATTGAATGTATTCAGAAGAGATGAAAGACGTAACTTACCTTCCAATTCGATGTTTGTCCCGCTTATAATTCTTGATCCCAAAGCTCCAATGTAGAACCTGTTGAAATCAGACAAAGGACAAACATGCAATCTTCCAAATACATTGAAGCAAAGGCTAAGTTCAAATCTAAACTAGATAGATTTCATATCAAAGATTCATACAATACACATGAAATGGGAAAAACAAGACAAGTTATCTTATTAAGAAGCTTGAAAAGTGCTTACAAAGGTTGCTTGATGTCCAAGCCAATCCTCCAGCTCCAAGTGCTTCCTCTAGCTATCTCTGCAGAAGTCTGAAGATCATAGGTTGGATGCCCCAAAAGTCCTCCCTTTGGCTCATGGAAGGCCTCTCTCTTATAGAATTTGGGAAGGTTAACCAACAAGAGAGAAGTGTGGATCTATGGAGTGTTTAGTGGATCAGGCCAACTAAACAGAGAGGGGAGTTGAGATCGAATCATAGGTGGCAATCCCAATGATATCTCTTGAAAGTCAAGATCCCAAAATCCAAGGCAAAAGGTTAATTTTGGACTACCGCACCCCTAAGACTAAGCATAACGCGGTAGTACCGCGCCCCAGAGGAGGAGCAACATGCGGTAGTGCTGACTATCACGCCCCTATAGATGTGCAGGGAGCGGTAGTGTTTGCAAACAGGACCAAGTTGGGTTGAAAGATGGCAGAAAAAGTGTTTGCTTTCAGTGTTCAGTCAGTGGTTTTTACTCTAGATGTTTAGATGATCTTTAAGGGAAATTGTCGTTTAGGTTGCTAGTGCAAGGATGCGACACTAATACGTAATGTGTAATATTGAGGTATAACAGATGCCCCCTAAAGTGTGAGGTCAGAAGAGACTGATGGCTGAAATAATTTACAAATATGGTGCAGAGATAGCATCGAGGGGAGCAACAAGGAGATGAAACAGAAACAAAATGTCAGATATACCACCGAGGTGGGCATTCCCATGCTCGAAAACAATTGACTCAAAACATGGCTGTCGACCAATACATTGCAGATCCATGAGTACTGAGATGATATAGACTGTAAACAAATCATGGCTATTATGAACAAGCATAGATCCATGAAATAATAATGACACAACCACGACCAATACATAAGTGGATCTGTGTGACAATACAGAAGAAATCTCCATTGCAACCTGGACGTAATCAAAATACAAAAGGGTGTCCAGGGTCTTATACCTGATCACAAACTATACGAATCTAACCATGTGATTACAAGGTGTTGAAGTCGAACATGATAGAAACCATTTGATTACCGGTCAATGATGTGAATCGTTAACAAATGCGAGGGAAATCACCAATGATGACAATGATCCCCAAGGTATCTATAGTACATCTCAACGAAATGCGAATAAACGAGTTGATGTCGAGCATTCGAGAGATCATTCAATCAGAGGTCAATGATGAAAACCTACTGTCAAATATGAGGAAACCTGCCATTGAGTCATGCAGGTACCAAGATACTAGTGGTTGACTCCTAAGCCTAATTCCTGGATAGTGATTTGGTGTCAACAGGAATAGACTCGTCGAAGGTGAGCCATAATGATTCCCACATCATCGACACGAAATCAGAATGATAGATAGTATGAAATGATGAAACAATAGATCATGTACTGACACAACGGAAGTCTTGACACAATGAATGAATTAGAACAAATGCAAAACCCTTTGAACATATAATGGCATGAAGCGGAACCTGGCAGCAGGGATTATTGGTAGCAGAGGATGAACACATGACGAGTAGGCTTGTGGTCAAGGTGATGACTCGAGATGATGACTATGACTCAGCAAGAACAATTTATGCTGAAGGTACTATGGTGAACATTTCGACAACTATACCGATCAATATTTCCACCAAACCTAACATTGTAGAAAACATTTTCATTGGAGAAAATTGTTCTGCACAGGAGATCACTTTGTACACCAATTTATTTAAGGAATTATGTGGCGTTTTTAATTGGTCTTACGAGGATATTCCAGGCATCGAACCCTCTATTGTTGAGCACTTCATCACAACTTATCCTATGATCAAACCAGCACGACAAAAACTTCATCCGGTTAACCCTAGGAAAGTTGCAACCATTAAGGCTGAAGTCGAAAAGCTCCTTATGGCCAGCTTCATTTATCTTATCGACATGACGGAATGGGTTTCTAACCCGGTCCTGGTCAATAAAAAGCAAGGGACCATACATTTATGTATGGACTTTAGGGACATTAATAAATCCTGTCCAAAAGATAATTATCCCACACCATTCATAGATCAAATCATTGATGCATGTGCAGGCCATGAAATTTGAGGTTTCATGGACGGTTTTTCGGGATATAACCAAATCCAAATTAAACCCAAAGACCAACAGAAGATGAATTTTATTTGTCCCTGGGGTACCTTTGCCTATAGGAAAATGCCATTCGGATTGAAGAATGCTGGAGCTACTTTCCAGCGAGCCATGAACTTCGCTTTCCGTGACATCAAACACATATTAGAACCGTATCTGGATGATATCCCTGCATGATATCGTAAGAGACGAGATCATCTTGACCATTTACGACTCGTGTTTGAACGATGTAGATACTACAAGATCCTGGTAAACCCTAATAAATGTGTATTATGCGTAGAGTCTGGACGTTTACTAGGTTTCATTATGTCTATTCATGGCATTATGACCGACCCCTTGAAAGTTGAGGTTATTATCAAATTGCCTCCTCCTCGCACCATCCGACATTTTCAAATCCTTCAGGGTATGTCTAATTTTCTATGACGATTTATTATGAACTGTTGGCTGCTTTACTGGGCAGACCCGGGTTTTAATGAAGCGCAGCAACAAAACCCCTTGGCGCACTGGCCCTCTCGGCAACGAGCTGGGCGGCAGCTCGAGGTCTCACCCGAAGTGGCTATGGGGGGGTTAAGGAATCAGCTTTCCTTAACCGTGGTGACGCTGAGATTGTTCTGTATATCTTCTTCTTCCCCTTATATCGGCGGTCGGCCTTTCCCGCAGGCCTCGCGACACCACTGCGCGGATGCCTTCCTTCCTGCAGACCCACTGTGCAGTCTCGTCCTCCGGGCGCGGAAGGTGCCTATTCCTTGCGTCGATGCGCTAAAATACCTTCTCGCCCTGCGCACTCATCGCAGTCACGCGAAACTCGGTCGCTGCAGCGACAGCGTTCCGCCACTCCTTCTATACTCGGCTATTATAACAATAAAGGACCTTCCTACACTCACTTAAACAGTCGCAAAGATGATGCAAAAGATGTACACACAGGTAATGATCTTAAACAGTTATTATTCACGCAAACATTATAACAAGAAGATATATGTGAAGCTCATCTCCTCGAGGAAAACCACGTCCACGGGAGTGTTATATTAACCAGAAAATGGTAGAGTATACAATATGCTGCACACACAGCTGTAGCCTTAGATCTTTCCAGGAAACTCCACGCACACAGCTGGGAGCCCTTCTCTCAATCAAGTCTCCTCTCTATGGAGATTACAAAGGCACAGACGTCGACTCAGACTGTCTGGCAACTCAGGGATTAGCTCCTCGGCTATCCGGTTTCCTCTCTAGTTCTACACACTGGGTAGAAAATACAGTGAAGGATAATCAACACATGATCTATCCTTTAGACTGGCTATCTAACAGTCTATCTAGCTCTCTCTAACTCTCCAAAAAACCCTTCTACCCATTACAATTATTCATATATATAGGTGGCCATGACGGTCACACCTTTACAAAACTGTGGGCTTTTCCCAACAGTGATTCCCAAAAACCCTAACCACGCACATGGCTAGGTGTACTGTAGGCGCCGCTTGCAGTCACGTCGCCGCTTCCTGCAGGCTCCATGAATTCCGGCGCAGATTGTGGGTATGGGCGATCGTCCTTCGCCTTCAATGCTCTGGTCCGTTGCTCCTCCTTGATCCGAGCAACCATAACTTCTGTACTGAGCCTTTAAATGAGGGTAGCTGAGCCCTCTACTCCATCGCCTTATTTATTATGGTAGCTGAGCCACCTTCATTCTTCGATGACGTGCGCGCGAGCTCCGCAATTTCCGGTCCGTGATCTGTGCTGAGATCATCCATCTGGCACCGTACTGCGCACCGTCTCCTTCTTACCCAAAACTTAGTGCTTGTCCCAAAATTAGCACTTTCCTTCCATACTCGTACTTTTTCCCAAAATTCGCAGCTTTTACTATAGCTGCGACCTTGGCCCCAACATGAACTATGCCAAGATCATTAAAGGATTCATGCGATTGCTTAAGTAAGAAACCCATTTTTTTTGGGATGAGGCTGCAAAAAATTCGTTTCACGCTTTGAAAAAAGCATTATTATCAGCCCCCTTGCCAAGTCCACTAGATTATACTAAGGATTTCCTTTTATATCTCGTGGCATTTGTTTCCACGATCGACATAGTCCTGTTTCATGACGATGAAAAGTTCCAAGAGAATGTCATTTATTATCTCTCTCGTGCACTTGTAACTCTTGAACTTAAATACTCTCACATCGAGAAATTGGCATTAGCTGCTGTCTATTCCGTTCAAAGATTACGTCATTATATTTTGTTGCAAACCACCACGGTTATAGCAGATGTTAATCCTTTTCAATATATATTAACCTGACGTATCATCGAAGGAAAATTTAATAAGTGGATTGTCATTCTGCAAGAATTTTACATAACATTTCAATCTGCTAAGTAAAAAAAGTCTTTGGTGTTCGTCGAAATTTTCTTTGAGTTTCCTAGTGATGTAATCAACAATGAGGAAGATTCGTCTCTACCTGATGAACATATTTTTCTCATTGCAACCTTTGACCCATGGTATGGATACATCTTAATATATCTCCATGTTGAAGCCTCAGGGATGTAGGTTGCTAGAATGGGTTCCAAGGCTAACAACAGAGGGTGAAAACCCAGACTGAAAGGCTTCAAAAGGCTCTACGCAAGAGCAATTCTATCCCCAGCCTGTTTGGTGTAGTAAACTCCCACGAATATAAAGACATCCGTTGGAACTTATGGGTTTTGATCCTGAAAGGATCAGTCTTCTTGTGAGGGAAGGTTAAAGTGCCCTAACTATAAAATGGATCTAAACCTAGAACAAATCTACCTTAAAGGAAATCTAAACTAAGTTATATCTAATCTAAAGGAAGTGTTTTGATTGTGTGCATGATAACTTGGTTTTAGTTTTAATAAGTCATTTAACCAGCTTAGCATAAATGAAAAATTGGATCTTTTCTTATTACTTCGAAATACAATCAGACAATGAAAATTAACTGATAATAGTTTAAATACTAGGCACATGCAAGGTTACCCTGTAGGTGAAATGATAATTGAAAAATTAACATGAATTAATTAATTTATGTTAATCATTTGTAGAAATAGATAAATGTTTTAATTAAATAAATTCACTTAAAACATTATGATACACAGGCCATGAATTAATAAAAATCCAAATCATAGATCAATGCATTAATGATTGATTGCAAAATTAAAACAATATTCATTCAATGATTTAAGGTGAAGAAATGAGATATCATAAAAAAATGATAACATAAACAAAGAAGATGCCAAAAGAAACTAACTTTGATTCATCAGGTCTGCAATAAATTACGAGATATCAAGTGAAACAACGTTTCTCCAGTCCTTCTCTGGCGATCCCCCCCTACCCCATGAGACCTCTATCCTTTAAATAATAATTACAAAATAGTTACAAAAGATATAATTCCCATAAAACAGGGATCACAAAATCAACTAATCTAAGAATAACCAAGGGCTATTTTCCACTTGGTCCTAAACTTCTAACAACTCATCAATATGTGGATAGTTAGATGATTCGAGCCCCAGCTGAGCATCACACGTGAAGATTTCCATCTCATTTTTGGCCAGCTTATGCCAGGTGCACATGAATATGTGGATCTTACCTTCTAAGCTGATAGGTTGCTTGATGAACTAGTCCACATTTGTAATTTGGATGTGCTCGAGTTGCTGGATCTTTTCCTTGACTTCCCCACATATGCGTTCAACCTGCTCAATCATTAACTTAGGTGGGAAAGCCTTTTCAATAAGGTCCATAGTAGGGAACTTCAACATTTCCATGATATTATCCACACCATACCACCTTCTACCACAAATAGCCTATGCCTTTTGTATTGTTTCATCCACCATGTCAAGGATATTCTGCCAGGCATTCAAAGAAGTCTTGACTCTTCTGAATTGGAAGCTATCCAACATGGGAATGTCATCTGGTTTATCCTTGATGTACCTTTACCAATCGACAATGTCATCGATGGATTTAGAAGCCTATTTCCTCTTGTCCATCTCTTGGTCAAGGATGACAGACATCTTCTCAAAAGAACTGTTAGTTTCGTGAATTTCATTAAGGGAACTAAACAATTAAACTAGGATCTTATGATGTTCTTCATTTACCTGATTAGCCAAATATTTGAACTCTTGCTAAGAAAAATTAGAGAAACAAAAGGAGGTTGCACTTGCAGTTGCATCCTCAAGTTGTTTTTCCAACACAACTATATTTTAAGCATTGGTAGTATTCAGAACCTCTGAATCTTGCAATCTATACTGGAGGGAATCCTTCTGTTCTTGTAGGTCCCTGAGCCGACTTTCATAATCATTCTTTAATCTTTGAAGCTAAAATTCATGTTGTTCATTGATTTTTACCATCTGCTCCTGAAGCTTTTTCATCTCCTCCTTCTTCATGTCAATTTATTTATTCGGTGAGGTCACCGAATCAAAGTTGGCCCGTACAAAGGCTCCCATAGTTGCAGCGGTATCTAATGCTTCCTGCTGGATATCATCAAATTGTTTGGCCCAAATAACTTGATCAGGAATAGGTGTCTGCAACCCATTTTGAGCTCTGCTTCTCTTGTTACCTTTCTTCACCACTATCTTATCTAATTTGTTATAAAAATAATCTCCAAGGGGGACTACAATATCCTCTTCACATGGAGCTATCAACTCAGTAGAAGATGTAGCTACATCTCTTGTTGCAACCAATGGATTTGTTTGGGTAACAGTAGAATTGGGTATTGGCATGGTGATCTAAGAGGTAGTTGGAGAAGAAGGGATGATTTCAGAAACTGATGGTACAAGGGTTGGAGAAGTAGTTGAAGTGAGAAGTTCAAGAAGTGAAATAGGGGTAGTAGCAACTGAAGGTGGTGAAGGAGCAATTGGGATTTGGACATCAGTGGCTGGTGGTAATGAGGTAGACGGTGGTAGTTGTAGAGAGGCAGTTGGAGACTGGATCTCTATAACTATTAGTGGTGGGTGGCAAGTGGGATTGACAAGGTTGAGAGTGAAGGAGTGATTCGGATTAGTGCATCAAATAACTGGGAGATGGTGGATGGTGGTTTAGCCTCAGAGGATGAAGTGGAAAGAAATTCAACAGAGGAAAGTGGGCGTACATAATTTATTGTATGAACAACAGTAGTGACCTCAGGAAAATTTTCATCTGCGATAGGGTCATCCATCGTTATGCTGTTAAGAAAATATGTAACATCCTGGGAGGCTTCTGTGACTTCCTGTACAATGGGCACAACATAAGGAAAAGAGCTTGTTGGAATCCTTTCATCTTCCACATCACTATATTCAATATTCAAAGTAGGAATCTGTGATGCAGGAATCTGAGTCTTCTGTATATTAGTTGGGTGACTCACAACAATCCCTTGAGTATCACTGGTTGGGTTAACTACAGCAACCGCTTGGGTATCAAGTACCAAAGTCATTTGTGCCAGTTTCTTTTTCAACTATCCAGATGTTTGAATTAAAACTTTTAGTTCTGCAACAATCTTTAGTTTTGGAGCATCCTCCATGAGTCCTTTACCTTTTCCCTCATCTTGATAGGTCAACATTAGTGGAGCACTTGCTTTCTATGCTTCTTTTCTTCCATGTCTTTCCTGGTTTGCTCTTCAAGCTTTAATTCCATTTTCCTATAACTCAAAACCTTAGTTTTGAGCTCCTGTTGATATTGAAGAATGTGGCTCTGTTCTTCTTTTCTTTTATCCCTCAGTAAAAGTTCAGAGAAAATATTTACTCCCTAATAAATGGAATCATCAGAAATATCTTCGTGGGCATAATCAATCTTCATGTGTTCCTGCTTGAAGTGAGCATCCATAAATGCCTTAGGGTCATGCATCCTTTTGGGAGCAGATCCCAATTTCCAAGAAGCAATCCTCTTCCCCAGTATTGCAGCCCAAGTTGAATATGGAATGACCAAAGGTCCAATATTTAGGGGAAACGTAGGCCATCCCCTCCTCTTAGGTCCTGCAAGCTTAAGAAATGCCCCATCTGTCACAGTCTGGAAAGATACCTCTTCAAGTAGCAACTTGTCAAGGACTATCCTTGGTAGTAAATGCACTGTGTTGCTTCCCCAAATTATGATATAAGAAAAATCTTCTCCCACATACCAATCAACAAGTGTAGGGATCAAAGTTTTGGCATCGGGAGAAAAAGAAGGTGCATCTTCTCTGAATATCTGTTGGTAGATAGCACCAAAGAATATTATGATATCATTCAATGGATGTATTTAATTCTGTTGACAAGATGAAATCCCAAGGGAATGAATCCCTGGTTGTAAGGATATGATGGGCCACGGGCACCCATTCAGCTTTAAACACTGAACAGTTAGGAAGACCATAAAGCCTGCAAAGCATGACTTCCAAAAGGGAATAAGGTTCTTTGAACCACAAAGTCGGATAAGAGTTATCGGCTCTGGGCATGAAATTTTCGGGTTTGTCCATCCAATATTTCACCATTTCATTAAAATTATACATAGTCTTAGCAAAATCTAGGAATGCAACATTAAGAGGTTGGAAGACCGATTTAAGGGCATAGGTTCTGGTGAAAAACTCAGAACGAAAAGTGGCCAATTGAGCCCCTACACTGTCGTTAAAAGAGCGGTCCTTAGGGTTGGCATGGTCAATAATCCATTTAACTGCGTTTGTGTAGGGAAGAATAAAAGGTCTAACAACTATGTCATGGAGCTATGAATTCCTAATTTTCTCATAAGCGAGCCGGTCATTTTGGATATCTGAAAGGTCATCGTTATCAAATATGGCATATATTTTAGACCAGTCAATTTCGTAAGTCTCAGAAACCTTGTCACTGGTGTCAGAAAGGATGCCGAAGTTGGGGTCCTTATTCAACAAATCTTTCTGAGCTATTTTGGAGTGGGTGATTCGTGACATGTTTGAAAAACTGGAAAATTCTGATAAATAATCGAAACATTATCAAATTTGTTTTTGAAATAACCGAAAAACAATAAACAATCAATTGAAAACGATATAGAAAACCGACCTGTGAGTAATGAAAACGATAGAAAACAACCTTGGTAAAATCCTGTGGTAAAAATCTTCGTAACAGGTAAATTTCCGAAAATGAAAATGATAAAAGAAAATAGAAAAAGCAACATATTTATCAATTTCGTGAGGTAAACTTTGGGCCGTAGGATTAAGACAGATCGATGGCTAAGATCTATTCTTGCGAGATGCTAAAGAAAAGTTGCGAGCATTTATTTCACAAATATGTACAATCTTTCCGCAATCCGCAATTGTGGGTTGCGAGAAGGAAACTCTAAATATTAACAAACCAAAAGTTTCCACGATCCGTAATCCGCAATTGTGGGTTGCGGGTTGTGGAAACACAAACGAAAAACATAAAAAAATGAACTTTCTGCAATCCGCAATTTGCGGGTTGCTAAAAAATAAAACGCAAACTTATTCCTTAAACACTTTCCACAATCCACAATCCTATTTGTGGGTTGCAGAAATGCAAAGCGCAATTTATTTTTTGACAGACTCCCCGCAATCCATAGTTGTGGGTTGCGGGTGCATCAAATCGTGATTATTAAGAAACATTTCCACATCGATTGCGGGTTGCAGAAAGAAAACATTCCAAAACCAAAACCAAGCTTCTGCAATCCGCATTGCAGATTGCGGGTTATGGAAAGGGCTATATTTTGGGAAAACCAAAGACTTCTGCAACTCATGGCAAAGCAAAAATCAAAGGAATTTTCAAAGGGAAAACTGTTAACTGAATCAAATCATAGCAAAGCAATAAAAGAACGATGGAAAAAACCCCAAAATGACCATGGAATTTAATCATTACCTTTGCATACAAAAATTTGGGAGTCCCATGTTTTCATTAAAACATGGGATCTGTTGTACCTACTACAAATGGCGACTGGCTAGGACGAACCGATTATCTCTGTAAATAAAATCTGTAGTTGCAAGGAAGACATGTCAACAAACTTGATGTTTTAAATTGTAATTTACAAAATTTTCTCATAAAACACAATCAAAATAGCAGAGTTAGTCATATGATTGATATATCCCCATCCAAAACCATTTAATGATGATGTTCATATGAAAAAGCAGTCTTAGAAGTAAACGAGAATCCTTTACCATTATGCAGTCTTAGGAAGGCAGTTTGTGATGAGCCTTAGAGCAAACCCAGAGCCATTATGGGTTACCAAATATTGAATCACCTTGACTTTATTAATTATTTATTTATGTACAAACGCATTACTCACCATAAATACATTTTCTTTTCCCCCTTTTTTTATTTTATACTCTTTTTTATTTTCTTTTCAAAATAAAATGAAAATATGCAAACAAAACTTCTATTGATACAAGGCCATTGCCCTGACTTGGTGATCAGATGTTGGCAATGCCATTCAAAGACCTGATCTAGAAACTGAACAAGCTAGCTCGATAAGGAGACTCCCTGTCTTTTAGCTTTTGACACTAAACGCAATAACCATGGCTTGGTGACCATAAGTGGTAATTTCAGTCCAAATTCAGACCCATGATCATGGTAGGGATGGCTTGTAATAAAACCCCCATTATCCTCATATCCAACAAATGTCTTACAAAGGAAAACAAAATTTATTAGTGCATAGATTAAAAGACACTACCATGGCTTGGTAACCATATGACAGTAGTGTTACTCATCAATGTTTTGCAGATCATGAATGGAACGACCTGTGATAGGATCTTCCACCTTCCAGCAGCAGCTGAAATTCATCTCCCAAGTTTGGTGGCCTGATGTGGAGATGTCATTCCACTTAATAATCTATGAACATAATGGGATGGCTTGTAATAAGACCCCCCATCTTGTAATCTATAATTATTAAAGTGAATTATTTTCAAGGTGATCAGAGTGGGATCCAGAATAGGTAAGGCTGACAAGGCTATGAATATATGTTGCCATTCACTAATGAAACATAAAGGAATGAAAATCTAATTGCTTCCTCAACTACAATAAACCAAATAAAACATCCATAAAGATATTGATTAAGGTGGGAAGGTATGAATCAAGGCTTTGCAGATATTGATTGTTTAATTTCATGAAAAGCATTTTCAGCTACAAGCTAAGTGAAATAAACTGAGACTATTTACCTCAAAAATTCAAACTTGTGTTATCTTGAGACACACTGATCAATAGCCTTGGCCAAAACGCGTGGAATTATTTTGAATGAAACCAATGTACAAAAAATCAAATGAAAAGAAAGAAAGAAAGGAAGCAAACCACACTTTATGTACAAGTAAGCGAATCTGCTCATTTAAACAAAGTACTTTTTGAGCAACTGCACATTCACCAGGTAGGTATATGAGATACCTTCCAGTGTCTGCAACTAGACAGTACTAGGACCAAGATTTTCTGTAACAATGAATGGTCCTCGCCATAGGCATTGGAACTTGGTGTAATCATTCTTGTCTTTGTGTTGCTTATCCCACTTTAATACCAAGCCCCCCACAGTAAAATCCCTATTAGATGAGGACTTCTCATCAAACCACCTCTTTACTAGCTACTAATGTTGATACAGCTTGTTTTTGGACTTCTCCCTATCTTCTTCCAGCTTGAGTAACTTATCAATTCTTTGCTGGAGTGGGGAAGAATCATCCTCTTGTATGGATTGTGTCAAATGTAGTGAAGGAATCATGAGGTTGGATGGAAAGATGGCCTCCTTACCATAAACTAAACAGTAAGGGTAATTTCCTATGGCTGCCTTTGGGGTGACCCGGTCTGCCCAACGAGCATTGTATAGTTGGGTGTGCCAATCTTTATGGTGAGTAGCAACTGTCTTCTTCAAGATGTTAATCAATTTTTTGTTGGAAGACTCTGCTAGTCCATTCCCTTGTGGATAGTAATTGGCAGAAAAATTCAACTTTATCCCTTTTTTCAAGGGCATATTGTGTAAGATCAATGGAAGAAAAATAAGAGGCATTGTCAAACACTAGAAATTCAGGGGCACCAAACATAGTGACTATTTGGCTTTCGAGGAAGGATGTCACCTGGTTTGTATTGCATTGTCTAAGAGGGACTGCCTCTACCCATCTGGTAAAGTAGTCCGTGGCTATCAAGATGTACTTGCATTGCAGGGAGGAAGTAGGGTTGATGGGTTCAACAAAATCCAGTCCCCACTATTGAAATGGAAACTGAATTGCTATTGGTTGCAAAGGAAAGGTATCTTTTTTCAGTTTCCTAGCACATTTCTGGCACGCTTCACATATTCTGGCATAGGAGTATGCATCTTTGAACAAAGTAGGCCAGTAATATCCTGCTCTCAGGATCTTATGTGTAGTGGTTTCTCCTGAGAAATTCCCTCCCGCAGGTATTGCATGAAATTGCAAAAGAATATTATCAGTTTCTTCTTTCTCTAAACATCTGAGAAAAAAACCATCATAATTCTTCCTAAACAAAACCCCATCTATGAATTGATATGGTGTAGATTTCAAACTTAAAGCTCTACATTTTTTAAATTCAAGGTGTTCAGGAACAAACCCATGGGTAAGGAAGAATTTAATGTCATCATAACATTCAGATGTTTGAGTTGTGATAACATTAACAAAACCTGTTGTCATACTTTCCTCTTGTTCCCACTCAATATGATGTTGTACAAGATCATTGGTTTGAGTGGTTAGTAGACACATGCATTGTCCTTTCACAATATTTGTTGGTCTGATCTCCAAATCATATTCTTGCAGAGCTGTCATCCAGTGACCTCTCTTTTCACCCAGTTCTTTCTGAACCAGAACATTTCTGATAGCTGCATAAGGAACAATGACTTTAGTTTGAGATTTCAATAAATATAGTCTAAATTTTTTTACCGATTTATAGACTGTGTAAGCTTGTTTATCGATCTGGGAGTAGTTGAGTTCTGCTCCTTTGAACATGGAGCTCATAAACGAAATAGGGATTTCAACATCATTCTCATGTTTTTGTGTAAGGACAACTGCATAGGAGAAGTCAGTAGCAAACGTGTACATAATAAAATATTTGTTGAAGTCTGGACACATCAGAGCGGGGGCTTCCGCAATGGCTCTCTAGATTTCAACAAAGGAATTTCTTTGTTCCTCAGACCACTTGAATAGTGCATCCTTTTTAACCAATTGTTGTAACGGCTTGACAATTTGAGAAAAATTCGGAACAAATATACGAATGAAATTAATCTTACCAAGAAAATATTGCATGGCCTTATGTGAACCGAGTAAGCCGATCTTCGAAATGGAGTCTGTGCGCTCTGGATCAATTATAATGCCTTCTTTCGAGACAATAAAACCCAACAGCTTACCTTCGGTGACTGCAAATATTATTTTTTTTGGGTTCAATGAGATCCCATATCATCTGCAGCGCTCAAACACCTAATTCAGAGCAGACAAATTTTCATGTCGGTTTTTAGAATAAATGGTAATATCATCTAAATACACAATGACAAAATTGTGCATAAATCCCCTGAAAGTTATGTCCATGTTACCGAACAATCTACCGAAAGCGGACGTAAGGCATGGTCTCCCTAGTTCAATGCGAATCTAGAACAAATCAGACAGAATACAAATCTACCTTCCTAGATCAAATTAGAGATTAAGTGATGTGAACATCTTACCTTTCAGATCTGTAGCTCTCTTTCTCTCTTGTCACTTCAAGCTCCATGGTCGTCAGATCCGTAGCTGCAAGACCTGCTAGAACATGCAAGAGACAAACAAGCAGTAATAGCACATCTACACAATAACTGATCTAAGTAAATGGTTAAGGAAGTAAACTATAAATATCAATAAACAACAAGACATTTATGGAAAGAGTTTTGTATTACTGTATATAAAAGTGGGAATACAAAGAAGAGTGAGGATTACAACCAAGTCCTAACGTTGCAATCTTCCTCCAACAAGCCAAGCTAATGCCTCTAAGGAGAAATGGGTGCCTCCAATGGATGAATGATCATCTCCTAAGCTTATTCCACCAACATATGGATTCTATAGCCTTCCTCCTCTTGGAATGGAGAGGAGCCTCATATACTTAGGACTAGGAGGATATGGTAGGTTGAGAAATAGTGGGAGAGGACTGAGGGATCCTGCCAAGGGGTTAGGGAACCGAATTCCATCTCTCCTAAGTGTTAGGGATAGAGATCCAAGTCATACACCTTCCAGAAATGGTTCAAAGATGCCCTTTATCTACATTAACTAACATCAGTGCAAGTTGCATTAGGACAACCTGCGCTGGAGCATGCTACACAAGAGTAACATGAGCCGATGGCGCAAGACATTAGGGAATAACCTGCACCTGAACTAGTTAGGCGCAAGTGGCTAGGGAGAAACCTGCACCAACCCAACTAGGATAATGTGAGATGAAGTATGCAATAGGCTCACTAGGATCATTCAAGTCTGTAACAATTTGTTTCATATAAGTTTCCCTGCTGATTTTAATTATGTTTGGCCTTCCATTGTAGGGAAGCCATAAGTGGGACCAGTCGGTAGAAAAGTAACCTTTGAGCTTCTCTGATCAATCCCTACTCAGCCACATTCCATACATTTCTGGGATGTCATCCACAATAATATCCATAGTCTGTTGGATTCTGGGGTCAACAGATAGCATTAATAGGACATTCTTCAGTTTCCCTACTACACTAACTTTGGATCTGTCAAGTTGGACAATTTGAGTAGGGCAAGGATCCCTATAGGCATTTAAATTTTTGTAGACAGATAAAGGCATCACATTTGATGAAGCCCCTGAATCTATCATACAATTATGGACATTTCTATTGAAAAATTCAAAAGTAAGCAAGAAAGGAGGTGTTTTCTTGCTACCTGGTTTCTAATTTCCAGGTTTAGAGTATGTCTCTAGATTGTTGTTCTGAGCCTCCATGGGCTTGTTGACAATCATGATTTTGGGCAGACTGTCTCTCATTGCAGGTAGTTTTTGGAAGTTCAAAAAGAGAGATATTGGCTTTTACTCTTCTCAAGTCATCAATGAGGCTATATTCTATTTCAAGAATTATAGTGTCCTTAAGTGATGGTGCTTTGCTTCTGTTTGGTGCGGGTGTTAAAGTGGAAGATTCTTGTGTGGGTTGTCCTTTACTCCTTGTATTATAGGGGTGTTGTACATTGAAGACACCCTCAAGTTCATCTTCCTCCTTAGCCATGGGAAGTTTTGAAAAGAAGCTAATTGTGTTTATCTGTTGGTCTTCTACTTCATCTGGTGGTGCAAGATCTTGATTCTCTTGTGGGTTTTCATCATGCTGATCAGGAGAATTATGTGATTCTGAAACCAAATCCTTAAAGATAGAAAGAATTTATTCATAGTTCAATCCTTCATCAAGATTAGGTGGGACTTGGTTTTGTGGGGGTTGATAAGGTCTTCTGAAAGGTTGTCTATTGAATCCCTTATTATTGTTCTGGTTTTTTGTGTTAGTCTTTTCCAGATCTACCATTTCATTTGAGATCTTTTGGAGGAGATTTTTCATGTCATTCATCTCGAATGGGTCCTTGTTTTGGACTGTGGGTTTTGGGAGGTTTTCTTGCTTTCTTTTGGAGGTTGAAGGTTGATCTGATGTAACATTAGGATTATCTTTCAAACCTAATATATCTTTTTCAACCTGGATAGCCTCAGCAAAGGCCTCCTACAAGTTATCTTTTCATGCTCTTTTTACCCACATAGGAATGGGAACAGGTAAACCTTTAACATAATAAGAAACAAGAAGTTCTTCTGCAAGAAGAACAGTGGTAGGGATTCTATTTTTTAAGTATGAAAACCTTTGATTGTAATCTTTCACTCTTTCCTTGCCTCTAATTTTCATTGAGGACAAGTCTATGACCAAGTATTATGGATTCTTTTCATCTCCAAACTTATGAATGAACATTTTTTCAAAGTCATCCCATGAAGAGTTGGATCTCGCTTCTAGGGAAAAGTACCAGGTGGATGCTTTCCCTTGGAAGGTGTAAGGAAACAATCTACAAACTACATCTTCATGAATGGCACTCCTAAGTCTGATGGATTGCATAAAAGTTTTAATATGATCAAGGGAAAGTGATTTTTCATCAGGGTCAAACACAGGGAGCCACTTTTCGGGGTTTTTAGGAAGTCTGTGTTGTTCTCCAACTATAAACACAGCATCCCGGTCTAGACAGGGTCTGTTTCCACCTTCTGCCATGGGTATGTCTTCTAAAGATGAACTAGATTCTGACTTACTATGTGATGACTCTTCAGATGAGGATGATGAATATGAAGGAGGTGTCGGTGGTGGTTTGCCTATGGCAACGTTTGTTTGTCTTGTTCTGTTTCCCCGAATAATGTATCAAGTTTGAAATCATGAAGTAGATTGTGGTGCGGTGAATTATGCTGTTCAAGATTCTGGTCACCTGAATTTTGATTATCTGAATTATTAACTTGCAGATCGGTGTTCTGCTGATATTGAATTGCTGCTAATCAAAGATTACACTCTTCTACGATTCTTTGTTGTAACCTAGCAATACTATCAGAAGAACCTATGAGTAATTGTTCGAGTGTGAGGGGTCCCCTGGTGGGTGATATAAAAATGATATCAGCCCTCCTAGTTTCCTTTTCTATCATAGGGGTAGCAAGAATGACGGTTGGATCTTGCACCGGTTGTTCTACAGAGGTGGATGCCTACGTGTGACTATGGGTTACAATTGGTATTGTTGCTAGAGGAGGTCTGCTAGTGTTTCGTTTAGGCATAATTTGCTTCTGGCCCTCCTTCTAGCACCATTTGTTGAAGCCTCAAGGGTGTAGGTTGCTGGAATGGGTTCCAAGCCTAAGAACAGAGGGTGAAAACCTAGACTGAAAGGCTTCAAAAGGCTCCGTGTAAGAGCAATTCTATCCCCATCTTGTTTGGTGTAGTTATCTCCCATGGATATAAAGGCCTTCGCTGGCATTTATGGGGTTTGATCCTGAAAGGATCAGTCTTCCTGTGAGAGAAGGTTAAAGTGTCCTAACTATAAAATGGATCTAAACCTAGAAAAAATATACTTAAATGAAATCTAAACTAAGTAAGATCTAATCTAAAGGAAGTGTTTTGACTGTGTGCAGGATAAATTGGTTTGAGTTTTAATAAGTGATTTCACCAGCTTAGCATAAATGCAAAATTGGATCTTTTCTTATTACTTCAAAATACAATCTCACAATGAAAATTAACTAATAATACTTTAAATATTAGGAACATGCAAGGTTACCCTATAGCTGAAATCCTAATAGAAAAATTAACATGAATTAATTAATTTATGTTAATCATTTGCAAAAATAGATAAATGTTTTAATTAAATAAATTGACTTAAAACATTATGATACATAGGCCAAGAATTAAGACAAATCCAAATCATAGATCAATGCATTAATGATTCATTGCACAAAATTAAAACAATATTCATTCAATGATTTAAGGTGAAGAAATCAAATATCATAAAAAAAAATTGATAACATAAACAAAGAAGATGCCAAAAGAAACTAACTTTGATTCATCAGGTCTGCAATAAATTACAAGATCTCAAGTGAAACAACATTTCTCCAGTCCTTCTCTGGCGATTTTTATCCCCCCTACCCCATGAGACCTCTATCCTTTAAATAATAATTACAAAATAGTTACAAAAGATAGACTTCCCATAAAACAGGGATTACAAATTCAATTAATCTAAGAATAACCAAGGGCTATTTGCCACTTGGCCCTAACTTCTAACAAATCATCAATATGTGGATAGTTGGATGATTCGAGCCCCAACTGAGCATCACACGTGAAGATTTCCATCTCATTTTTGGCCAGCTTATGCTAGGTGCGCAGGAATATGTGGATCTTGCCTTCTAAGCTGATAGGTTGCTTGATGAATTGGTCCGCATCTGCAATCTAGATGTGCTCAAGATGATGGATCTTTTCCTTGACTTCCCCACATATGCGTTCAACCTGCTCAATCATTAACTTAGGTGGGCATGCCTTCTCAATAAGGTCCATAGTAGGGAAATTCAACATTTCCATGATATTATCCACAGCATACCACCTTCTCCCACAAATAGCTTGTGCCTTTTTTATTGTTTCATCCACCATGTCAAGGATATTCTTCCAGGCATTCAAAGAAGTCCCGAATCTTCTAAATTGGAAGCTATCCAACATGGGAATGTCATCTGGTTTATCCTTGATGTACCTCTGCCAATAGACAATGTCATCGATGGATTTAGAAGCTTGTTGCCTCTTGTCCATCTGTTGGTCAAAGATATTAGACATCTTCTCAAAAGCATTGTTAGTTTCCTGTATTTCATTTAGGGAACTAAACAATTCAGCTAGGAGCTTATGATGTTCTTCATTTACCTGATTAGCCAAATCTTTGAACTCTTGTTGAGAAAACTTAGAGAAACAAAAGGAGGCTGCACTTGCAGTTGCATCAGCAAGATTTTTTTCCAACACAGCTATCTTTTCAGCATTGGCAATATTCAGAACCTATGAATCCTGCATTCTATCCTGGAGGGAATTCTTCTATTCTTGTATGTCCCTGAGCTGAATTTCATAATCATTCTTTAATCTTTGAAGCTCAAATTCATGATGTTCATTGATTTTTACCATCTGCTCCTGAAGCTTCTTCAGCTCCTCCTTCTTGATGTTAACTTCTTTATTCAGTGAGGTTACTGAATCAAAGTTGGTCCCTACAAAGGCTCCCATAGCTGCAGTGGTATCTCCCATAGCTGCAGCGGTATCTAATGCTTCCTGCTGGATATCATCAGATTGTTTGGCCCAAATAAATTGATCGGGAATAGGCGCCTGCAACAAATTTTGATCTTTGCTTCTCTTGTTACCTTTATTCACCACTGTCTTAGCTGATTTGTTATGAAAATAATCTCCAAGGGAGACTACAATATCCTCTTCACACGGAGCTATCAACTCAGTAGAAGATGTAGATACATCTCCTGTTGCAACCAATGGAGTTGTCTGGGTAACAGTAGAATTGGGTATTGGTATGTTGATCTGAGAGTTAGTTGGAGAAGAAGGGATGATTTTAAAAACTGATGGTACAGGGGTTTGAGAAGTAGTTGAAGTGAGAAGTTCAGGAAGTGAAATAGGGGTAGCAACAACTGAAGGTGGTGAAGGAGAAATTGGGATTTGGACATCAGTGGCTGGTGGTAATGAGGTAGATGGTGGTAGTTGCAGAGAGATAGTTGGAGACTGGATCTGTGTAACTATTGGTGGTGGAGTGGCAAGTGGGATTGACAATGTTGAGAGTGAAGGAGTGATGCGGTTTAGTGCATCAAATAAATGAGAGATGGTGGATGGTGGTGCAACCTCAGAGGATGAAGTGGAAATAAATTCAACAGAGGAAAGTGGGAGTAAAGAAGTTATTGTATGAACAACAGTAGTGACCTCAGGAAAATGTTAATTTATGATAGGGTCATCCATCGTTATGTTAAGAAAATCTATAACATCCTGGGAGGTTTTTGTGACTTCCTGTATAACATGCATAATAGAAGAAAAAGAGCTTGCTGGAAGCCTTTCATCTTCCACATCACTATATTCAATATTCAAAGTAGGAATATTTCATGCAGGAATCTGAGTCTTCTTTCTTTTAGCTGGGTGAATCACATGAATCACTTGAGTATCACTGGTTGGGTTAACTGCAGCAACCACTTGGGTATCAAGTACCAAATTCATTTGTGTCAGTTTCTTTCTCAACTGTCCAAATGTTTGAATTAAAACTTTTAGTTTTGTAGCAATCTTTAGTTTTGGAGCATCCTCCATGAGGCCTTTACCTTTTCCCTCATCTGGATAGGTCAACATTAGTGGATCACTTTCTTTCTGTGCTTCCTTTTCTTCCCTATCTTTCTTGGTTTTCTCTTCAAGCTTTAATTCCATTTGCCTATAACTCAAAACCTTATTTTTGAGATCTTGTTGACACTGAAGAATGTGGCTATGTTCTTCTTTGCTTTTAGCCCTCACTGGGAATTCAGAGAAAATATTCACTCCCCGATAAATGGAATCATCAGGAATATCTTTGTGGGCATAATCAGTCTTCATGTGTTCCTGCTTGAAGTGAGCATCCAAAAATTCCTTAGGGTCATGCATCCTTTTGGGAGCAGATCCCAATTTCAAATAAGAAATCCTCTTCCCCAGTACTACAACCCAAGTTGAAGCTGGAATGACCAAAGGTCCAAGGTTTAGAGGAAACTTAGGCCATCCCATCCTCTTAGGTTCCGTAAGCTTAAGAAATTCCCCATCTGTCATAGTCTGGAAAGATATCTCTTCAAGTAGCAACCTGTCAGGGACTATCCTTGGCAGTAAATGCACTGTGTTGCTTTCCTAAATTCTGATATAAGAAAAATATTCTCCCATATACCAGTCACCAAGTGTAGGGATCAAAGTTTTCGCATCGGGAGAGAAAGCAAGTGCATCTTGTCTAAATATATGTTGGTAGATAGCACCAAAGAAATGGTCACATATATCATATAGGAAGGGAAAAAAGTTGCGCTCCCACGAGGCTGAACAATAAATATGGATTGGAGATGATGCTAAGGTCCAATTCCATCCCATGGAGGGGTACTGGAATTCTGAGCAGAAGACATCAATCACATAGGCAGAATAAAAGAATTGTGGT
The DNA here is from genome assembly GCA_027924585.1 of Larix kaempferi. Lineage (NCBI taxonomy): Eukaryota > Viridiplantae > Streptophyta > Pinopsida > Pinales > Pinaceae > Larix > Larix kaempferi. Next base: position 2,448,817 of record BSBM01000997.1, read on the forward strand.
TTCTTTGGTGTTTTATGATATCGTTCAATGGCTGTCTTTAATTCTGCCTACAAGATGAAAGCCTAAGGGAATGACTCCCCAGTTGTAAGGATATGATGGGCCACGGGCTCCCATTTAGACTTAAACAATGAATAGTTAGGAAGACCATAAATCCTGCAAAGCATGGCTACCAAAAGGGAATAAGATTATTTTAACCACGAAACCGGGTAAGAGTTATTAGCTATGGGCATGAAATTTGTCGATTTGTTCATCCAAGATTTCACCATTTCATTAAAATTATACCTAGTCTTAGCAGAATCTAGGAATGCAACATTAACAGGTTGGATGACCGGTTTAAGGGCATATGCTCTGGTGAAAACCTCGGGACCAAAAGTGGTCAATTGATCCCCTGCGCTGTCGTTAAAAGAGTGGTCCTTAGGATTGGCATGGTCAATAATCCATTTAACTACGTCTATGTAGGGAAGAATAGCAGGTCTACCAGCTATGGCATGCAGCTGTGAATTCCTAAATTTCTCATAAGCGGGCCATCATTCTAGATATCTGACAGGTCATCGTTTTCAAATATGGCATATAGTTTAGACCAGTCAATTTGGTAAGTCTCAGAAACCTTGTCACTGGTGTCAGCAACGATGCCAAAGTTGGGGTCCTTATTCAACAAATATTTCTGAGCTGTGTTGGAGTGGGTGCTTCATGACATGTTTGAAAAACTGTAAAATTATGATAAATAAATGAAACAAAATCAAAAACAATTTTGAAAATACCGAAAAATAGTAAACAATCAACTGAAAACGACATAGAAAACCGACCTGTGAGTAATGAAAACGACAGAAAAAAATCTTAGTAAACTCCCGTGGTAAAAATATTCGTAACAGGAAAAATTTCCGAAAATGAAAATGATAAAAGAAAATAGAAAATGAAACATATTTATCAATTTCGTCGGGTAAACTCTGAGCCGTAGGATTAAGACCGATCGACGACTAAGATCTATTCTTGCAGGATGCGGAAGAAAAGTTGCGGGCATTTATTTCACAAATATGTACAATATTCCGCAATCCGCAATTGTGGGTTTCAGATTGCAGGAAGGAAACTCTAAATATTAACAAACCAAATTTTTTTGCAATCAGCATTTCACAATTGTGGGTTGCGGGTTGTGGAAACAAAAACAAAAAACATTAAAATATGAACTTTCCACAATCCGCAATCCACAATTTGCGGGTTGTGGGTTGCGGAGAAATAAAATTCAAACTTATTCCTTAAACACTTTCCGCAATTCACAATCCGCATTGCGGGTTGCAGAAATGCAAAGCTCAATTTATATTTTGCTAGACTCCCCACAATCCGCAGTTGTTGGTTGTGGACGCGTCAAACCACGATTGTTGAGAAACATTTCCGCATCCTCAATCCGCAATACAGATTGCTGGTTGCGGAAATAAAACATTCTGAAACAAAAACCAAGCTTCCGCAATCCGCATTGCAGATTGCGGGTTGCAGAAAGGGCCAACTTTTGGGAAAACCAAAGCCTTCCGCAACTCATGGAAAAGCAAAAATAAAAGGAATTTTCGAAGGGAAAATTGTTAATTGAATCAAATCATAGCAAAGTAATAAAAGCATGATGGAAAAAACCCAAAAATGACCATGGAATTTAATCATTACCTTTGCATACAAAAATTTGGGGCTCCCATGTTTTCATTAAAACATGGGATCTATTGTACCTACAATAGTCCATAATTTGAAGTGTCCGTCGACTTTCTCTAGAGATGAACGATGAAAGCTTAGCCATCATGCCAAGAACTAACTCATTATTTATAATATGCACTATAGACGAGGGGTAGATTCCATATTACGTAGTTGTTTGAATCTGGATGAATCCGAATCAATATTGAATGATGCCCATAATGGAGCCTATGGGGGTCATCTTTTTGGGTTGGAAACAACCCAGAAAATACTGCGTGCTGGGTATTTTTGGCCCACCATATTTAAAGAGTGCGTGGAAGAAGTGAAACACTACCAACCATGTCAGTTTTTCACAAAGAAAATGTGAGCACACCCAGCTCCTCTTCGCCCTGTTATCACAACGGGCCCTTCACCAAGTGGGGGATTGACTTTATGACTTGTAATCCAGTTTCGGCTGGAGGACATCACCATATCATCATTTCCATCGACTACTTTACGAAGTGGGCCGAGGAAATTCCTACTGTAAAAGCAGATGGAGAAACGACATCTTACTTCGCTTTCAATTAGATCATTTCCAGGTTCGGTATTCCTAAGGAGATCGTCACCGACCACGATAGACATTTCCAGAACAACATGATGATTGATTTATACACTATGCTAGGTTTTCGACAAGAACACTTGTTTTCATTTTATCCGCAGGCGAATGGGCAAGTCGAAGAGGTCAATAAAACTTTGAAAACTATTCTTCAACGTACCGTTAATTCTAGTAAATCAAACTGGCACATCATGTTGTATCCAACTCTTTGGGTGTATCGATCCAATGTTAAGACTGCTATAGTATTTTCACCTTCTCAACTCGTTCACGGGTTGGAGGCAGTCATATCAGTTGAATGCAAGATTCTATCTTTGAAGTTGGCTATCCAGCTACTTCCCGAAAATTCTTCTTTAAAAGAGTGTTTGCTTCATTTAGAGCATTTAGATGAACAACGTTGTGATGCGCTTATTACGAACAAAGCTCATAAGAGTCGAGTTAAACATCAATATGATAAGTCTATAAAACTAAGGGTTTTCTTAGAAGGAGACCTTGTTTTGGTCTATGACCAGGACAAGGACCCCTTGGGGGAAGGAAAGTTTAAATCCACGTGGCTCAGAACTTACATTATTTATAAAGTGTTGAATAAAGGATCTTATGATATGACAAATTATGATGGTTATAAGTTTCCCGAGCCTAGAAATGGGTTCTACTTGAAAAAGTATTACGCTTAGGCCTACATGATTTTTCTTGTACTATAGTTGTACATTGTTACAGAGTTAGTATTTTTGTATTTATCGTCTTATTCATCTTCTGGATTGTGGTTTTAGATGACAACCGAGTGCTTCATAGGATTCACCAATGGTGCTGCTAGTCGCAACACTCGTCAGTTGGCTTCAGCGGCTTGGGTTATTTACTCACCCTCTAGCCAACTTGTTTCATCGGGAGGTGCTTGTTTGGGCCCTACGATGAACAACATAGCTGAGTATAGTGTGGTTATCGAATTACTATGAGATGTTATCCATCACCACATTTCATGTTTGGAGGTAAGACTCGATTCGCAATTAGTAGTACTTCAGTTGACGGGTGCATATAGGGTTAGAGATCCTTCTTTGCTACGTCAGTTTTTACGAGTTAGATTGATTGAAATACATTTTGATGACATTACATATCAATACATTTCAAGGAATTTCAACACATTAGCTGATGCATATGAAAATTATGTTCTTGAATGGCATTTGTATCATACACAATAACATTTAAAGCACATATGATAACATGTATATAACCGATATTGTCTATATATATATATATATATGGTCCAAAAAATACATATGATTCTGATTCAACTACTATCAAAATATACAAAGTGGGAATAAAAAACCTAAAAAAATAATACGTCACTCTCCCTATGGATAGGGAGGAGCCTCAGCTAGCTCTACTACAGACTCTCTATAACAAATGACTAGCCTAGCTACTTTCCTAAGTATCCAGATCCATGCTGGGGGCACTCCTACTACATGTTCCTGCATATCGAGCAGCATCCACTCTATTTTGTAAGTAGGGATATCATGATTCAACTGACTCATATACCCCCTCAATGCTCCTCAACATAGTATCCATAGCACCTGGCTCGGTTGGTCGGATGAACACCCTATGATGCCCAGCAGGTCTCACTGGCCCCACATCTGCATAAGTTATATTTTGTCAGTACTCATACTCGTCATAAAAATTATATATACAAAAATATAAAAAATTTAAATAAATTTTCAGAAACAAAAACACATTTTGGTACTTATCTCTCCCCAAGATGCCCCTGGAGGCAACATGAGCTCACTATCACCTCAGAAATCCATGCCCGCATACGGAAATTGCTCTAGTGCTAGTACTGTTGATGTAATTGTAACTTCGGAATGTATTTCACCTATGTATATTGTATTCCTATAGAGATGTTATTATTCCTATATATGGAAGTGTTGTAACTTATACTTGATGGGTTAGTAGACCACCTTGATGGGGTCGGCCCTGTATGAGTCATGTGGGTAAAAGGGTTATTAGACCACCCTATTGGGGGTCGGCCCTGTCAGCATTATGTTATGTGGTTAAGTTAAGGCCGACCTAGTAAAGGTTATTGGGCAAGTCAAGTCAAGTATAAATAGAGTGCGGGAGGCACTCTATTTGATCATTATATTATTCACTCACACACTCATTAGAGAGTGGCGCACAAGTGAGGAAGGAGGAGTAGCTGCTAGGAGAAGACTATGTCTTATGCTTGGGTTGTATCATTGCTCTATCTATCTCTGAGGAAGTTGTAGGGTTTTTCACCTTCTTGGTTTTCCCCGGTGAAACTCTGTGTCTCTTGTGTGCTTGCATTATTGTGTCCATGATTGATATGCTGTAGATATGTTGTACATGTTATTCTCTCAGTTAATATCCTAGATCAAATTGAACTAAATTTTGTAAAACTAACATGGTATCAGAGCTAGCCTGAAAGAAGGCATGGTATGGCATTTATGACACTTGTTGCACTTGCGAAGCTAGGGCTTAGTATAACAAAAACCCGTCATCGTATAACTTTCACTATAAATTAATTTTGGAGAATTTTTCAGTATCTGAAAATCTTACAGGTCGAAGATAAGAACCCCATGTACCTTGTGTCCGAAGGAGAGCCTCTAATTCATTGTACTTTCCGATTTATGATCTGTACAATATAGGGTTTCTGCCTCTTCCAGATCTCAGTCATAAACAGGTGACCTAGGAAAAAAGGTCACAACTTGGGCTAGGAAGCTCCAAATGAAATTTCGTAAAAAGTGGCAGGTAGGGAACAGACTGTAATTTCACAGGTCTGATTTTCAGAGGCCGAAATTTAACTAGTGACACATGGTACTCCGTACACGTTCGCTCTCCTATTTATCCCATAAACAGGTCATGTTGCGACACTTGGAATAACTATCTCCAAGAGAATCCATTTGAGGTCATACCTATGGGGTTGGAAATTTAATAGGCCAAGATACCACAGGAAGAAGTTTCAGATCCTATAGATCCAAAATTTCTGAGTTACACCAGAAATAATTAGGTGCATATTTCTGTCAAAACGGAATTGGATTTTGAGCACCTTCATTCATGGCTACGGGAATTTAGGGTTTCAGAGAAAGTTGGAATTTTTGTAGTCGGGGACCATGGCTGGATATTCCTCATCAAAATCGAAATTTAGAGACCAAGATCGAATTTTTTGGTAGGGAAGAAGGCCGGGCTTGATCAAACCCTAGTTCGGGACTTTGATCGGAAAGGTGAAAAATTAGGGCTTTTGCAAAAATGGGAATTTTTGAAATCTGTGACCATAGCTGGAAGCTCCTTGGAAAAATTGAAGTTTAGAGATTTGGATCAAACTATTTGGTTGGGTGAATCTCCGGGAAACTCAAACCCTAATTCAGGGTCCTCCTTAATGAATCTGGAAGATTGAAAAGCAAATTTGAGGGGTGAAACTTTGCAATTTTCAAATTCTGAGTATACTAGGTTGATCAGCTCATCAAGGCACATATTTATATCCTTTTAGAAGTTTGAAATTCAAAATTTGAATTTTTAGGGTTTCCCTAACAAACCGTAATCCAGCTCCAAATCCAGTTTCTACAAATCAAGTGGATTGGGTTAATCCTAGAAGAGAATGGATTGGTCACCTGCATAGGTAAAGAAGTTCCAGAGGGAGATGAAGCTAAGGCCTTACATAAGAAGATTACAAGCAAACTCGACAGGTATGACTTACAGGTATGTTTTGAAATCTGTTCATGATTAAGTTTATGATATGTTTGTCTTCATTAAGATTAGTACAATCTTGATTAATTTTAGACTTGTCGTATCACCTTAATAAAAATATGGATGCATGATAGAATATATTCATTGATTAGGGTTTTGACACTTATGATTGTACTAATGCATTGTGGTGTTGTATGAGGTTGATGTTGTCCGCTAACATGAAAGGTACATCAAGAAAGACAAATCATGTTCTAGTTCAAGAACATATGACCATGGTGACATGAAGACAAAGATTTATCCATTGTTATGGATCACATATAAGATCTACTTACGAGGTATGTATAATTTGGTTCCATAATGGTTAACTTATGAGATATGCAGGTCACTAGCACAAGTCATTGAAGAGAACAAGAAGACATCATGTGGGTATGTTAGACATAACTAGCTAACATATGAATCCATATATGTTTTTCCTATATCAAGTTAGAATCCTACCTTGTGTTAGGATTTCTTATATAAGTATACTTGGCATGATTGATAATGATTATTCATGAAGTTATAGGTTTGAGTAATCATGGGTTTAGGCATATTATGCTTCTTACTTTGATTGATGATATGAATAACAAGAAAATTCCTATGGTCAAATAGGAAGATGCACGAATAAAAGAATTGCGATAAATTATCTGTGTATGAAATGATCTTGATCTTACATGTTTAAGATTACTTAGAATCATAATGTTTTTGATAGTATTGAGATTATACTAATAAATGTATGTATGAGACCTCGAGGATAACACAATGATGATACTAGCAAGTATGCATAAGTGATCAAGGATGGATATAAGTTCAAGGACAGGTAATCCAGGAAGCAAATATCAAGAGGGAACACACTCCAGTAGTTCCTGCAAGGAAGCAAATATTGAGAGTTAGTCCACCTTACAACCAAACAAAGATAAGTATTTGAATTGTCATTTCTTGCATATTTGTTTGTTTAAATAATATTGTTCAATGATGTATATGCTTATGTTCCTAGACTTAGGGTGTGTATTATGCATATTAGAATAATTGCATTAATGAACAATATACTACTAATATGCATGGGATGGGTAAGTGACCTATGGAATTGTACAACATTCCATTGCTACTTATCTAGAATGAAACCTCTTTGCTGACATGTTGGGAGTTGTGCACACTCTTAACAATGTTCTGGTAGAGATTGGAAGGCATATATAAAGTTACAGGATATGGATAAATGTTGTATTGAATTATTGGCTAAGATAATTGCATGACTGTATGACATATTTCCTTATGTGTAAGAATTTGTTCTGAAAACTATGAGATGTTTCTAATCATTTAATTTAACTTGTTTTGTAGGAAAGATCGTATACCATCACCTACAAAAGAAGGACTACAACATTTGTTCAGCAACAAAGTTATTTATTGAAGATATTGAAGTTATTGAAGTTCCCAGGATCTAGGTAGAATGCCATGATCGAGGAATACCGGTCGATCATGAAGAATGATGTTTGGGATGCAGTCCCAAGAATTGAAGGGAAGTTTGTTGTGACTTCCAAGTGGATCTATAAGATCAAGCATGTTCGTGGCTTCTCTCAGAAAGAGGGGATAGACTATGAAGAGACTTTTGCTCCTATAGCCAGATACACTTCCATTAGATCAGTACTTGCTCTGGCTGTAGTGATGAAATGGAAGATACACTAGATGGATGTCAAGATAGCTTTCTTGAATGGTGTAGTCAAAGAGGGAGTGTATGTGGAGCAGCCACTTGGTTTTGAGACACATGACAAAGAGTCATATGTGTGTAGATTGAAGAAAACCTTGTATGGCTTGAAGCAAGCCCCTAGGACTTGGTATGGTGTAGGATAGATAGCTTTCTATCTAGTTTAGGCTTTACCAAGAGTAAAGCATATTCCAACCTTTACTACAAGGTTGAGGAAGGAAATCCAGTGATACTACTCTTGTATGTGGATGACCTGTTTGTTATAGGTTATGATAGATTGATTGTCGACACGAAGAGGAAGCTTGCTGCCAAGTTCAAGATGAAGGAATTGGGGATGATGCACTACTTTCTAGGCATGGAGGTGTGGCAAAGTGTTGATGGAATATTCCTTGGACAAGGGAAGTATGCAGTAGAGATCCTGAAGAGGTTCGAGATGATGTACTGCAAGGCCATGGCCACATCTATGGCATCGAACCTGAAGTTTCTATGTGATGCTTCATCTGAGCCGGTTGATGTCATGGTGTATCGTCAGATGATTGGGTCCTTGATGTACCTGACAAAAATGAGACTAGATATTTGGTTTACGGTGAACACATTGATCCAGTTCCTGATGGATCCCAGAGGTGTTCATCTGGTTGATGTAAAGCATATTCTGAGGTACCTGAAGGGTACAATTGATTATGGGCTCAAGTATGATGCAAATCAAAAGTTTAACTTGCAGGGTTATGTTGATTCAAACTGGGCAGGCAGTGCTATAGATAGGAAGAACACTTCTGGGTGCTACTTCAGTATGGGATCAGGTGTGATCTCTTGGTTTAGCAGGAAGCAGTCCTGTGTAGCACTGAGTACAGCCGAAGTAGAGTATGTTGCAGCTTGTTTGGCTAGTTGTGAGGTAGTATGGCTCCGCAAGCTACTGTTTGAGATATTTTATCTCCCGTTGGAGGCTACTGGTATCTTTTATGACAACCAGAGTTGTGTGAAGATGTCTGAGAACCTGGTGTTCCACGACAGGTCGAAGCACATTGAGATGAAATATCACTATATCAGGTATATGGTGCAGAGAGGAGCAGTGAAGCTCCTGTATGTTGCGACGGACAAGCAGGTTGTAGATGTGTTGACAAAACCACTAGCTAGAGTGAAGTTTGGGTACTTTAGAGAGAGGCTTAGTGTTCTTCAGATTGACGACACTTGAAGGAAGAAGTGATGGACACATTTTTAGGAGCCATTCCAAGCATGGTGAGAGGAGGATCCTTCCTATGGATGTGGATGTAAGCGCTGGATGATGAGCATCAGGATGATGATCTAGTTACTGCTCTGTATATGCATCATGTTGGATGCTGGATATGATCAGGTGGATCATGTATGATGATATGTATCAGGTGGATACATTGTATGATCAGATGGATCATGCATGATGATATGTATTAGGAAGATACATTGTATGCATCAGGTGGATTCATGGTATGATCAGGTTGATCATGGATGATGAGTATCGAGACGATGCTTTGGATGACATGCATTAGGATGATGCTATGATGATGATCAGGATGATCACAAATGATGAGCTTCAGGATGTTGCTCTAGATGACATGCATCAGGATGATGCTATGATGATGGTCACAGATGACAAGCTTCAGGATGTTGCTCCAGATGACATGCATCAGGATGATGCTATGATGATGATCAGGATGATCACAGATGATGAGCTTTAGTATGTTGCTCCGGATGACATGCATCAGGACGATGCAATGATGATGATTAGGACGATCACAAATGACGAGCTTCAGGATGTTGCTCCAAATGACATGCATCGGGACAATGCAGTGATGATCATTGGGTTGATCATGTATACATCAGGATGATGTATGTTGAGTATCAGGTTGATACTCTGTGGCCGTGGACAGGATGTGCAGATAAGCATATAATAGCGCCCTGGTATATTTGCAGATACTCTTTCGAGGTTTTGCCTATGGCATATAATAGCGCCCTGGGATATCTGGCAAATGCTCTTTTGAGGTTTTTCTTGGGAGGACATATAGTAGTGCCCTGGGAGGTTTGTAGATACTCTTTCAAGGTTTTTCCTATGGCATATAATAGCGCCCTGGGATATCTGGCAAACGCTCTTTCGAGGTTTTTCCTATGGCATATAATAGCACCCCAGGATATCTGGCAAATGCTCTTTCAAGGTTTTGTCCTATGGCATATAATAGCGCCCTGGGAGATCCGATAGGTTGAGGTATGTGCTCGTAATTAGTCCTGGGATGCTCTTTAGAGGTTTTTCTATGACCACATATAATATGCCCTAGAGATCCAGACAGGTTGTGCTAGACACGTAAAAGGCCTTGGATGCTCTTTAGAGTTCTTGCTAGTCAAGACACTCTTTTAAGGTTTTGTGGTGGGGCTCACATGTAATATGTTTTGGAGATCCAGACAGGTTGTGCTAGTCACGTAAAAGGCCTCATATGCTCTTTAGATTTATTGCTATTCAAGACACTCTTTTAAGGTTTTGTGACAGTCATCATGTAATAGCACCCTGGGAGATCTTGCCGGTCGTGCTTAGGCACATATAGGATCTTGGGATACTCTTTCGAGGTTTTTTTGACGTACGTAATAAGTCCTGAGGATTCCATAGTATGGCCAGTGATCATGAAGACCTACAGGTGGTGGGCCTACATCCAGTATGAAAAAGGACTGGCTCTGTAGAACTTCCTGTGACGAGTAGATTGGAGATTGATTGAGATAGCAACAACAATGACAATGACGATGACTCAATGACGATGATCCAGTGACGATGATCTAGAGAAGAAGACTTGTGCTAGAAGGCCTGTGTCGAGAAATACCTTCCTAGTTAAGAGGGAGTGTTGATGTAATTGTAATTTCAGAATGTATTTCACCTATGTATATTGTATTCTTATAGAGATGTTATTATTCCTCTATACGGAAGTGTCGTAACTTATACTTGATGGGTTATTAGACCACCTTGATGGGGTCAGCCTTGTATGATTCATGTGGATAAAAGGGTTATTAGACCACCCTATTGGGGGTCGGACTTGTCATCATTATGTTATGTGGTTAAGTTAAGGCCGACCTAGTAAAGGTTATTAGGCAAGTCATGTCAAGTATAAATAGAGTGTGGAAGGCACTCTATTTGATCATTCTATTATTCACTCACACACTCATTGGAGAGTGGTGCACATGTGAGGAAGGAGTAGTAGCTTCTAGGAGAAGACTATCTCTTATGCTTGGGTTGTATCATTGCTCTATCTATCTCTGAGGAAGTTGCAAGGTTTTTCACCTTCTTGGTTTTCCCTGATGAAACTTTGTGTCTCTTGTGTGCTTTCATTATTGTGTTCATGATTGATATGTTGTAGATATGTTGTACATGTTATTCTCTCAGTTAAGATCCTAGATCAGATTGAAGTAAATTTTGAAAAACTAACAGGTACTTGGCGGCTCCACCATCCCATATAATCCTCGTTAGCATATGACAAGATGGGTTTTCCACCACCCTATTGCAGGAATATATCGCCCCACCGAGTCATCAGTGGCTTGTGGGGGTTCAATGTTGGTAGATACATCCCCATACTAAGAGCGGGGACTCGCTCAAAGTAAAAAGTGCATAATATACTCCCGTATCCAAAATTATTTTTCTTCCCCATCTTGCATTCTATCAATTGATGTTTTATGTGCACTAGTAACCCTGAGCACCAATTGAATATAACATCACGTAGACACTCTATGCCTATCTGCATATAGTTCTGTGAGGCCAAGTGTTGTGCTGCACTTCCCCCGATCCTGTTTATTGTGCTCAAGATCATCTTTAGTGGGAAGCTTGCAATCTTCCCAATTGGAAATTGGCTCCCACTTTTTTCGGTGCCAGCTATGCAGTAGGTGTTGATGTAATATTGAATAGACAAAGCACCAACTCCCCTAAATGTTCCTTTGATGTTCACCACCTCACCCCATCGAGATAGACCGGTTACGAAATATATTTCATCAATGGTAATATCCAACATCTCTCCTTGGAGATTGAACATGCCATGATCGACATCCCAATATCCCACAAGCATTTGGAGCAGATGTGTTTGTGCACGCATGTTTGTAGTATAGAAAAAATTTAAGAGCCCACACCTCCATAACGCATTTAAAGTAAGAGGATCCTCCATTGCATCCCTGTCCATGGCCTCATGCTCCCTCTCTCTCCAAGTTAGAACCATCCTGCATCAACCATTCCCATTCCATGCATTAGTTTGTGGTTTTTTTTATTTTAAACTACGGTACCCGCGACTTCACCTCTTGAACAGATGTCGCTACCCGTGAGTATCCCTATAGTAAACTCACGTACATTCCACGTGACTGCGACTTTTACTTATCCAAAATTGCGGGTACGAATCCCTAGCTTTTAAAACTTGTTTAAAAAACCCAAAACATCATTAAAAACTTAAAGGAATGGATTAAATTGATAGAGAAGGAAGAGGTATAATACCTGCAAGTGACAGAGTTCGATTTCATTTCCTGGATTGATCGCAATCGGCATTTGAAGTAAAAGGGTTTTTCTCCTTTGCTTCAATGGTAAAATGATTTTGTGAGTTATGTTTCTAATTTGACACTATTTATGCAAATTATTTTCAAATTTTTACCCCCTTTATATAGTTTCAAATTCCTTTTTTAATTGTATTTAATCCTAATGACCCTTTTTGAGTTGTTTTTTATTAGGTAAAGCTTTAAAAGGTGCTTTTCTCACTATCAGTTGCAAAAGGTGATTAATACAAAGGTTTGTTTTCTTTTTGACATGTTAGTTTAACTCAACACATTAGATCTATTATGTCATTTTATGTCATTTTGAATCTCCCTTGTTCACTTTCAACTACCATTTTCTACTAATCCATTGACGTTGATTCTATCTACAGTCTATCCGTCATTTGACATATCAGGGAACTTATACATTGTATATCATTTTTACCTAATATTAAGTTCCTTGTTCTAATGGAGATTTTTCATGCTCTTCTTATAATCCTTAAAATTAGCAAGATTGCCGAGCATAATTGTCTTGTTCAAACTCGTTAAAAAATTTGAACATATATCCACTTAGATCTAAGTTTACCCATTTTCCGGATCTTTGTGGATTGCTTACGAAAAAGGTATACTCTAGTCATGATGATTAGAAGAGTACTCTCTCATACAATTTTACACTTTTTTGGGAGAGGAGGCTAACTTTATGAAAAATTATAGTATGGAGTTCTTGTTTAAGTTTTTCAGACTCCCTAAATATGTAAACATCGGCGAGCATATACCAACTCGGGCTCGATATTAAAATCGACAAGTAGATGTATGGAGTTTTTGTTTAAGTTTTTCATACTTCTTAAATATGAAAACACTGATGAGCACAAACAGATCTGGGCTCGATATTTCATTTCATTTATGGCATCAATGTATCCTTGAATAGAGCACCTTTTTGAGTCTATCAAACAAGTTGGGTTATAGTTTCAGCCTTAGGATAAACTTGATCTCAAAGTTTTTACTCCTCCGATTGGTTACTCTTCCAATCATATGGAGAATCTGTTACCATCTCCTACATTGCATATTTATATCATGCTCCCTTTGTCTTCAAAGATGCCTAAATAACTCTTGTGTCATGCTCACTGTTCAAGGATACCACCTGTGTCAGCCATTCTGCAGTTTCCTTGACCTCATTTGTTGGCCATTCCTTGGTATCAATATATTTAATCATGTACTTAGTCCTACTCTATATTAGATCAACCTTTGATTGTCTCTCCTACTGGATGATGGAGGATGATTTAAGGCCTCCCTTCCAATGGACTTCTTCCCATCGAATTCAACTCATCTTGCTCTAGGAATGAAGTTTAGAGTTTTAGGTAGTACCTTGGGATTGCAGTCACCAGTAGCAATTTCCCTCGCTATTGGGTAGTGGAAATACATCAAAGTATCCTACTCAATGGATTCTTCAGGTGTTCAAATTCAAGACCCCTTATTCACACTTGTTAGAATGTAATAAGTAACTTGGGACCCATTTTCATTATTGGTGGTTTCCCTCGCGTTTGTTAACAGTCCACATCAATGGTCGGTAATCAAATAGTGTCCTCCATGTTCGAATTCAACTCATTTATTTGCATGGTTAGGATTCGTACCTTGAGATGGTTTGGATGAATACCTTGTGCCTATAATAGCATCATCATATTTTGTTATTACCCAAGTTGCGCAAGATTGAGCCACACCCATTCTTGTCTCTTGATGAGACATAGATCCAGTTTGTTTTTATGGCTATGATCTCCTATTTTGACATGGATCCATGCTTGTATTTCAATGGCCATGCTATATACATATTTTTGTTATGTATTGGAGATCATGTTCTACCATTCTGAACATCTCCTGATATCAAGATTGTAATTGCTCGCTGACCTCGTTTTTGTTTCATGTACCGTTTGTGATCTCATCCTGTGGTCTCTTTTCTCCTCCTCTTCCTAGATTGTAATGCATTTAGACCATCGTTTCCGTATGACCTCATACATTAGGGGGCATATGTTATCGGTCAAATGATCAATAAACATATTTTTTGTAACTATTTTGAAGCATAACCACGACTTTGATATCTTCCAACACGCGGATTAACCGCAGGTGTCTATATAGACAACCCACGGGTATCATCTAAAATGTTGCACCCGCTAGCTACAAGACATAATAGCCGTGAGTTACTCGCTAGTTTTCTAAAGGCATACTCGCGGGTATCTTTAAAAATCTTGAAAAAATATATAAAAACACGAATTATGGATTAGTTAGGGCAGTTATTCAAACTACCTTAACTTCGCAAGCTAACTTCCTTTTGAACCCTCCCTCCTAGCCTTTCCATAAATAAGAGGGGAGGGGCTTGGGAGAAAGGAGACAACTTTGGTAAAGAAATGTTGTAGGAATACTTACTCAAGAGAGAGTAGCGGGAGCCCAGGTGTTAGTACTACTATTGTCAATAGATGTAGCCACGGACAGCTCAGTATTTTCATGAGGGGAACCACTGCCTATAAGTAGGGACACCTATACAACAAAGACATATCTGTCATATAAAGGCATAAGAAAACAACTTATATCTCAGTGGCTTAAATATTGGACGTCAATAAGCATAATTCCATCAGGATGCCCAGAGTGGTCCTAACCATAGCACTTCCAAGTCGTCCCTAAAATAAAACAACCTGGGATGCGTGTCAGCTCTATAGCTATTCAGGGAGTGAAATGCGGTTTCCCCAAACCATGTTTCGGAGGACCTGAAACCACACAAGCAGGTAAAGGCGGTTTTCAAAGCCTTGGGAAACTGTCCGACGATGAGAGTGGGTCCCCACTTAAAGAGTATGCTGGTGAGCAGATGCGTCTCGAGATCGTCGAAAGGATAAATCAAAGGCAGTAATGATTTCAGGGTGCTTAAGGCGCACAAATTTTAACACCCCAATACTTCCTTTGAACGAAAACCCACCATTTCCATGTGGCCGTCCCTCGTTGAGTCAGGGCCCTATGGGCGGTTTCCTTAAACTGTGTTTTCACGACCCTGAAACCACTCCTTATTTACAAATTGCCACATCTCGCTACAGTACATCCTTACCCCTTTGCTTCACCGCCAGGTGTACCTGAACGGTCACCTCCACCATCACTTACGATGATGTACCTATGTCATTAAATG
Organism: Larix kaempferi; assembly: GCA_027924585.1. Classification (NCBI taxonomy): domain Eukaryota; kingdom Viridiplantae; phylum Streptophyta; class Pinopsida; order Pinales; family Pinaceae; genus Larix; species Larix kaempferi. Next base: position 2,464,198 of record BSBM01000997.1, read on the forward strand.
ATGTATCTCTGTTATTTAATAAAGCACCTACGCCTTAGTTAACAAGCTAATCCTGAAGCTCCACGTAAACCCTGCATTTATTTCAGCCACCCCAGGTTCCTTCCTATAAATACCACCCCGAGGGGGAATTCATTTCACATTATTCTCCATCTTCAGAGCTTCTCTGCCTTTCCTCCTCGCCCAACTTCTTCAAGCTCTCAGAGCAGCCCATATCATGTACTTCCTGCTCCAATCCTTTACTGGCATGGCCTCTGAGGATGTCTCCGAGGTCTCTACTGCTTCCACATCCGACATTCCTGAGGAGCACCTCAGTGATATTTTCTTTGATGTGAATGACCCTATCTCCTCCTTCCCAAACCTGCATGAGTTGGATTTACAAGCAAGAGAACAGATAAAAAGCGGAAACGATTTTCTTAATATCTGGCATTTTGAGATAGCTAAAATGGTTCTTCCTCTTTCCAGACGTTTCCCAGAAGTAATATAGTGGTGCGCAGATTGCTACGTACCAGAAAGAAAGGCTATAATGTCCTGGGTAGGAAACGTGGTATGCCCAGTTAGCAGAGAGTTGATTATGGAGTTGACAAAGTCTGAGGAAAATTCCTTGGCACTCACCTTTGATGAGGAGGTGTTAACAAACAAAATTCGTGAGCTGTCTTTGAAAAGCGGAGTTTCCTTCATCCAATTGCTCTTTCCCCTTGAGGGAACCTTTTCAGAAAATCAGGCATTTTTCAGCCTGGAAGCGTTCGCTGGTCCTGTTCATCCAATTTTGTCCATGATTTGCAGATTCCTTGGGTATGACAATGATGTGGTAATCAATCATTCCATTCTCGACCTGTTGTTTATCATGAACCTATATTAACACAAAGCACCCGTCATCTTGGACTTGTCAGCATTCCTCGCCCGGTCCATACACCTCAAGTTGATGAGTTTCTCCTATACATGGTCATCTGTCACAACAAGGTTTATTTCGACAAAAATGATCTCGATAGGTCAGTAATTCTGGCTCTCCCTCTAGAAAAGTTTTCCACTTTTGTTGATACTGTCGTAGCAAAGGTGTACACACTATTGTTTGATGACCTCCCACCAAGAATCTTTCCGGAATATAAGCAGCTCCTTCAGCTTAATCCTAATGAGGTTGTGGGCGACTGGTTTTGTTTCGAGACTCATACCGAGATCAAGGTATATGGGGCAGAGTTAGATCCCTACAGGATCCCTATTTTTATGACTCACTGGTTATTCACATTGGAGTTTATTCGTCAGAGGTTTAATTGTGATGAAGTGCATTTTATGAAGGGAAACAATGCAAGAACTTTTAAGGTTCCTAGCAAGGCCGGTCCTTTTTAGGTACAAAACAGAGCCGCTCAGAAGGAGGTTGAAGAAATTATAGCCTCCTATGGTTTCCCTTTAAGCACGATACATCCTTATGACCCTAGAGGGATTATCTCTGCAAAGAGGGAGTTGGCCTACTCAACATCATACCACCACGGGCCACACCCCCTACTTGACAAGATGGAAAATCTGGAAAGTTGGGCTCAATTCCAGGATGCATTAATACCAAGCAAATCTTTGGGTTCGCAGGTTGTCCCAAAGCCCATGAAAATTGATATGCTAGGGAAAAGGGAGACATCAAAACCAGTGACCAATACTGGAGGTGATGGGTCCGAAAGTGTGGAGTCAAAAAGTAAATGTTTGAAAACAAAAGGAGCATCTAGTAGAACTTCAGAGGTTAAGGTGGCATCACCCCCAGTGGCACCTGTCAATCTTGAGACTTTTCCTTCTGCCGTCAAGCCACAGGGACAAGAGACTCAAGCCATAGAGGGATCTTTAGTTACTACATCCTTTTTCAGGAAGGGATTGTTTGGACACTATGCCCAGATTAAGGAGGACAACATGGATCTCGAGAAGTCACTATTTCCTAAGAAGGAGTTAGATACTAGAAAAAATTCCAGGATGCTATCTGCGCTGGATCTAAAGCAGGGAGCCCTTAAATTGGCTATCTTAGAGAAGATAGCACCTGGTGGAAAGAAGGCACCATCGAATACTAAGGATACCCAGGTAACTTTAAATTTGGATCAAATACCATCTTAAGATATCGTGGATTTGCATAGGAAAACGAGAGAAGGAATATTCAGGGATGTGCGTAAATTCGCTATGAGCACTAATAGGTTACAAGCTGCAGTAAATAAACTAGAGAAGCAGCTAAAAAATGAGAAATCAACAAATAAAGCTAAACAATTGAAAATAGCTGATCTAGAACAGTAAGTGTTGAAGGCAGTTTAGAATCCAGAGGATAGGGCCCCATTACAAGCAGAGGTCATTAATATTCAAATGGAATTAGAGAAATTAGTCAGTGAAGGTTAGACGCTTAAGGAGAATATTGTCTGGTTAGAAGGGGAGCTGGAAGTGGCAAGAAAAATGAGTTAGGATATCCTCCAGAAAAAAGTGGATAAGTTTCAATCCTCGTCAACAGAAGATCCAACTGACAAGCTTGCATAGGCAGTGGCAAAGATGAGCATTTAAAACACACAACTCAATCAAGTACAGACTCAGATAAGGGCGAAGTGTGACGAGCTTTTCAATACAAACGAGAAGTTGATGAAGAGAGATCAGGTTATCTTAGAACTCCAGCAGACAGTGGATGAGCTCCAGGGTAAGGTGCATGAGATATTAAAAAAATCACTGGCAAACATTTAATCTGAGGTGCCAAGGTTATGTTGTGGAATCATATAGAAGCCTTGATAAAATCCCAGTGGAATCATTTCAGCGTGGTCCATGAAGAAGCAGAGATAGCTAAAACCGCTGCTCAGGACGCGCGAGACGTAATACACCAGGTAAATAAAAAGGCTCAGGAGGCTAGAGAAGTAATTGACTTCTTGAATGAGAAAACATTTGTAGAGTTTCAAACATATGACGTTTGGGATCGGACCAAATTAATCATGGAAGCAAACAAGGTGGTCACAAAGCATACTTTGGCTCAAAACATAGCAGACATGGTAGTGTAGTTGAAGTAGGATGTGTTTTCCTTCAAGGAGCAGTTCAGGGTAACCTATCCTCTTGGTCTTTCTTCTTTCTGGGATGGGAACGAAGGTCTGCACCCACTGGAGCATTACATTACATTAATAACAGAAGCGAGGGATTTTGAGATTCACTTGGATGATACTTTGCAGGAGATAAATGGAAAAGCGGTCATCGATAAGTAGCACAAGAATTTTGAAGTCCTCGACCTCTTGCAAGCTATTTTCAGTAGTCTCCCGAAGGCTTCTTTTGAGCGCTATACTGAGCTCGATTCAGCTCTTAGAGAGCTCAAGTATTATCAATATCCTATGGGTAGAGATTGAAAGGAATTACCAGATTCAGCAAAACTCAGCGATTGGAACAGTCCACTAGAGAACAAGTAGCAGCTGCAGCCAGTTCCCTCTAGACAGAGGTAGGGACCTCTTCCATGCCACAAATCCCTTTTCCGCCTCAGTAGGGTGGACCCTAGCAACATGTGGGTCAACCGTAAATCCTTAATATTATTCCTTCTTTGTAATAGATTTTTGTTAAGAATCATGAACATACCTTTTAAGCCGTTGGGTTGTAACCACTCTTGTAATATTTCATGTTTGATTTTCCTAAGCCATTGGGTAGAAGCAATTTTTGGTAACATCTTGTTTTTAGGAGTAGAAGATTATATATAGTACCGATGGCAATAGAAAATGGTCGGTTCTCTTTTGTAAGAAGTATCACTTCATATATTTGATCGTAATTTGATCAATACAGAAAGATAAATACTTTTGCCATATCTTGGAGCTTTTATGGATTCAAAGTTTTAATGTGTTCAGTTTGTTCCTTTGCTATGAATATTTAATTAATATTATTAATTATAACTTAATAGATTATTAGATTATTAGTGAAAGGTCATAACCCTTCATTATGATTTCTCAAGCCTTATAAAAGACCATCTTATTGTAATTTTATAAACATCATCTAATATATTATTCTTATCTATTATTCAATATGAGAGTTGGATTCGACTATTAACAGTCCAACCGGATACGGTTGCTCCATTTGGTATCAGAGCGCTCCGATTATCGGACACTTGTTGATTCTGGCCCTTGGCCATATTTTTGGCTCATAGCCAAACTTTCAAGGATTCCTTGAACCCGGATATGTGATCTAGGATTTTAGCCATCCATACTCAGATTTTCTGAACTCTGCTCAACTCTGCAAGCTTCCGCTCCACTCCACACCTAATCCTCCTCTACGCCTTTCACTCCCTTCACGCCACTCTTTCCCCCTGCGCCTCCTCACTCCCATCACTTCCTTCCCACGTTGTCCCTCCTTTCCCGCACACCACTATTCCATCCACAAAATCCTTTATCTCTTTCCATCTCCTTCATCTCCCCTCCAACGCCATGCCTCCCCAATGTTCCACACCCTTCAAATGCCTCCCAACTTCCCTCCTACTCACGTCGCTTCCCTCCTACACTCACTGAGCTCCATCACTTCCCAGCTCCCCCGTGCAGCGTTCCCACCTGCTGCTCCACAACATCCCCTCGCGCTGACACTCCTGTTTGTAGCTTTCTCTTCCTCCCTCCCCTCGACCTTCCTCTCGTCTAGCCCCCGCTCACACCCCCCCCATCCACCTCCCATCCGCTTGTGTCCCATCTTCTCATGCTCTCCCTCCCATCTCTCGTCCAGCCCCCGCCACCTTCGCACTCCAGCGATCCATCCCACACACTCCCCGCGGCCTCCACTCACTCACGCGGCCTCCACATGCTCCTCCCTCTCTCCCCACACTAGCCCTTCTCCCTGTCACACCCATATCCCTTACTCCCTCTCGGCTCTCTTCCACAGCTGCCACTCACACAACCCCACTTCCCTCCGCTCACCATCTCCTCTCGCCTCCACCATAATCCACCAACTGCCGCCACCATCCGACCACCCTCCCTTCCGCCGTCTCCTACCTCTGTCCACTTGAAACCCTACAAACAAAACGAATTTATAGAAAACAAAAAAAAACATTATTATAATAATATTACTACTATTATTATATAATATTGTTTTATTAAAATTTTGTATCCAAATTTATAATAATAATAACCCATAATTATTATTATATCTAAAAAGAAAAAAGAAAAAAAAGGGGAAGATCAAAAAGAAGGAAATAAAAGATATATCTTTTACAAGGGGGCCACATTAAGGGTTATTACACCTTTTTGGTGTCCACCTGTTATCAAAAGCAAGAAGAAAAATCGAAGAAGACAAATTGTCGTCAGAAAAATCAAAATCAAAGGAAGACCGATTATCGATACAAAAGTAGTCAAAGGAAGACAAACTTGAAAAAGAGTCGAAAAAACCATGGAAGTTGTTTTTCGATTACATATAGATATATTAGAAGATAAGCTAAAGTGCTATCAAAAGGACAATGAAGATTTACACGACAGGAATACACAATTGGGAGTAGAAATTGCAATGTGTAAGCTACGAGAAAAGTTCGATGAACAACAAATCTCCGACCAGAAAAGTCGTATAGAAAAATTGTATGTGCAAATTAATGAACTATAAAGAATGAAATAAATAATTACGAAGCAGAAATAGAACGCTTGAACAAAGTCGTTAGCAACAAAGATGAAGAACTAACGCAGATACGACATAAATTAGAAAGTTAACAATCAGAGGTCGACTAATGTCGACAACAGATACAAGATCTTCAAACACAAATCGACGACTCTAAAAAGGCACACAAATCAGAGATCGCAAAGAATAATAAAGCATTATCCAACAATGCTGAAGAAATTTTCAGATTAAGAAATCATAACAAGACACTACTCACAAAAATCAAGAAGTTGAAAAATAGTCGAAAGGTAGATCAATCTACGGAAGACATTGAAGGAAAAATTCTAGACACACAGAAAGAAAATAGCTGCATCAGAAGTCATAACGAAGATCTTAAGGAACAACTTAAGAAGTCTGAAGATGACAGGAAATCACAAGTAGAAGTGATTAAGAAGTTTAAAAATGATAACATGCAGTTAGAAAGCAAGTTGGAAAAGATACAGAATGAAACCTTAAAGCCTCAAGAGACGAAAATACAACTTCCAGTTCATAGCAACGAAACAAAAGAACAAACAATAAGATCTCCTTATCATCACCCAAATTATAAACGTCATTTTGACCAACAACAAGGTCAAAATGAACACACATAGAGGAATTACGATGTCAAACAAGCAAGAACATCGAATCAATACACTAAGCATCAAACAAAAAGTTACATCCCACAAAGCGATCAAATAGATCCGATAAAAATAGATCTTGGATGGACCACATCAGAGACGATGCGACAGTTCTCCCTTAGAATTCGTAATTCGTATCACCTCGTTTCATCAAAATTTGCAAAGACTAAAGATCAAGAAATAACATTACAAGCAAAAAATCAGACGTAATCATTATTGTCAAATAAGCTCTGAGGACAAAGATTCCCTTAAGGGGAAGGCAATGTAATGAATATAATTAAAGTATAATTAAATAAATAAAATTAACTAAAGACATGACTTTTCATGTCAAATGAAAAGGAATGACTCTTCATGTAAAATGTCCAAGTCTTATTTAAAGGGGACCATTATTGTAATCTATTCATCTTTTATCAAATATATTATCTATTTTACCCAGTTTGATGGCTTGTCGAATATACCAGGTTCATTGGTGAAGTTAATTATGTGAAGCGAATAATAAATCGCTCCACGTAAACCTGCATTTGGTATCAGAGCATATTCGCTCCTGCACTCTGAGCTTGAACTTGGCTCATCAACTCCTCGGGTGAACTCGGATTCGGCTACATCCACCTTTGAGCTCAGTTTCAGCTCATATCAACCACACATTCTTCCGCTGCTCCATTTCACCACCTATCACTCCTCACATCATTTCTCCTTCCACGCCTGCCATCACACGCAACCACCCTCCATCCATTCCACTCACTCTCCACCACCATCCGCCACCACTCAACCAGCGCTCCACACTCCCTTCTCCACACACCAGCTCCTTCCCTCCCCATCTGCTGCTGGCCTCCTCCACGCAGCCTCCTCCTCTGCGCATTTCCCTCCGCTCGACTCTTCCCTGCACACCATTGCTCCTCGCTCCACCCACACATCACCTCTCCAAGCCATTCATTCCTCTACACCTCACCTTCTCTCCCTATGTGCTCCCCTCGAGCCACTCCTACCACGCTTCAAAAAATCCCCAGCCCTCCCTCCTGCTCACGCCATCTAACATCCCCGCGCTTGCTCCTTACTCCTTCCCTCCTATGCCACTCCCTCTGCGTGCTCCTCCCGCACCACTACACTCCACGCCCCGCTGCACCTCACCTCCGTAGCCCCACACCTCCACCATTCCCTACGCAGCTCCACAGCCCTTGCGCCCCTCGGCTCCACCCGCATCTCCTTGATGCCCACCCATCTACCTCCATCTACCTCCCTCCCTCCTCATCACCACGCCCTTGCCCCGTTCCCATCTTCCCACCTCCACGTAAACCTGCAATAAAAAAAAAAGTTATAATATTGTATTATAATATTTCAATTTTTGTTTTTATTATTATTAAAACAAATAAAGATTATAATTAATATAATAATTAATTATTATTTAAAAATAAAAATAAAAAAAACAAACTATATACAAAATATTATAGAGTTTATGAAATAATAATATTAATATTAATTAATATATTATTATTCAAATTTCGCCTCAAAGGCCAAAATAGCCTTCTACAAACGTCCATGACATCTTATAGTAAGAGTGACGAATTCATAGATCTCCTTGAGGAAATCCTTAAAGACATAGATGAAATAAAGAAAACTATGGACAAAACATTTAAAGAAAATGAATATCGATGTGAAAATCAGGTAGAAGAAACCATCCAAGCTAATCTAAAAGATGAAGATACAATAGACTATTATGTCATCTCCCATGAGAGTAATAGTAACAATCAAGACATTGTGTAAGACAAAGATATAACATACCCTAGTAATGAAGAAAATGACAACAAAATATTTGACAAGAAGAAAGATGATCCTCACCAAGATTGTGATAAGAGATAAGCCGATGTTCTTATGAGCATTATAAGTACAAAGAGCCCGTTCAAGGGAACTGATAGAATATGTGTTGGGAATAACAACACGACAATAGTTAAGGTCATAATGCATGTCGAGCATGTTCAATTGATGACAAACATACTTAAAAGAAGCAATCACACAAGTAGAAAAAGCGTAAACAAAACTTCACCAAGTTCATACTTAATGCAAATACCAAGACAAAATAATCAAAAGGAGGCAATGGTCGTAATCGAAATCTCACCTCTGAAGTCATCAGTGCCACATAGAGCCAGAATAAAAGACGACAACAATAATCTAAGATTTGAGGACAAAGATTTCCTAAGGGGAAGGCAATGCTGTGAATATTTAATTAATATTATTAATTATAACTTAATAGATTATTAGATTATTAGTGAAAGGTCATAACCCTTCATTATGATTTCGTAATCCTTATAAAAGGCCATCTTATTGTAATTTTATAAACATCATCTAATATATTATTCTCATCTATTATTCAATATGAGAGTCGGATTCGACTATTAACAGTCCAACCGGATACGGTTGCTGCATCCTTCTCCTGTTTCTCATCCCTTCCATGTATGTATCATCGACAAATCAGTTATGAGTTTAATATGAGTGCATTTTATTAATAAAATTTCTTCTAAGATGGTTAGTAATTGAAGTATTCATGCTAATTGATTTGGAGGTGATATCCTTGTATTATCCAGTGGCGGTTCTGGGTTCATTTTGTTAGGACTATTGAATTCCTCTCCTAGGCTCAACACGTCATTCTTTAAATGTAGGATAAAGATTTACTTCTGCAGTAATTTATCTTGTGCCATTTCATTTTCCATTAGCTACTCTAAGTTTGATTTCTGACACATTGGAATACTGCCCATTTATATTTCAAGATTGGAATTCCATAATTATTTTTTGTCAACTGTGTTTCAATTCAGTGAAAAATTCAGAAGGTATTATTGATGCCTAAGCATAGTTCTAAACACAGCCTTAGAACGTCTTTGGGACTAACACCAGGTTCTAATTACAACAGTGCCAATTGCAGGAAAAGTATAACTAGTTGTTATTTATGCAAATACAATCATATATTTCCATTCCAATAGCACTTGTCTTTGTGTAAGCTTGATGTTTGAATTTGTCATATGAATCTATATATGAGTTTCAATTTCAATTGTTTATCTTTATGTGGTCAAATTTATTTGATAAAGTTAGTTTGGTTGTTTGTAGGTCCATCAGTTGGAGCAGTGTAGTAGTGGATTGAGAAGATTGGATTTCAAAATCTTGGATCAACCATAGATTATCCAGGTATGAACCTCATCATGGATCCTATTTCTCTTATGAATAAAAATAAGTGTTGAATGTTACATATACTTTCTTTTATGTTTCTGCAATAAAATTTGATGTACGTTGGTGACCTCCATTTCCCAATCATAGCTTATTAAACCACACAACAGATACCTTGCTCAAGAGAGCTTGAAGCATGAATAAGATGTGGATTATTGGATTGAGGCTTTTGAAAGTATGATATTACATCCTTTTGTTTTGATGTTTTATTTTTCTTTCCACAATCCATGTTTGACATCATACTTAATATTCCATAATTGAAATTCCAAATCGATATAGAAACTAGAAGTGAAGCATGCATGAGAAAAATTATATAAAATTGGTACAATAGCACATTATATTGCAAGAAAATATAATGAGACAAGACAATGAAGTAGGAAATCAAGAACAATAACCGCTCCATAGAGAACTACTATCAATACACTATTTTTTTTGAAAATGCATCTCTTTGTTCTTGCTACACTAGAAGAGCTTCTAAAAAAACTAGTTGTAGGGATCATGACAAAAATGCATAACATGCAACTGCAAGAAGATGCAAAAGATCCACTTTCAAGATTTTTCTATTTAAATGCCATTCCCTTCGATGATTTCCATTCTTTTTAATATGATATGTTCAAAAGGTTTTAACTTCACATCCTATATATATATTCCACCAAGTTGAAACAATCATAGGACCCATAGCTATTGAGAGTGGGACCAAAGTGGGAAGTAGATGCACCAAGCAACAATTTTTAAAAGACTATAGAAACAAAGCATTCTAGGAGAATTTCCTATATAATTTATACTTTAACCTACTTTGATGAATATATATTCTAAAAATGGAAGCATAATGGTGAATTAGTTTATAAAAATATGAAAACATCATTAAACCATCTAGAATTTATAACTTAGAGCATTATCATCAAATGATCAACCATAACATCAAAATTGAATTTTCAAGTTTCAAAAGATAACACTTTTAATCAACAAATTGTAACAAATAGCATCAACCATGAAATGAAATAGGGCATCATAGCCAAATAGCTATAATATACACTCTATAGTTCAACTTTCATATAATGTTTACAAATAGGTCATAATAAAGACAAATAATTATACTATCTTAAGTTTTTTTAGGCCTCTTGCCATTAGCAATTTCTAATTTATTCTCTTGTAGTCTAGTATCAATAGGAATCATTACAAGAATGTTGGTAATCATTCCAAGAACATGCTCCCCTCCAAATTGAGCTTAAGGAGCAGGAGTGGGAGAAAGGGAGAGAGGGGACCACAACAAGCATAGCTAGGGAAACCGCACCAAGCTAGCACCACACCAACAATCAAACCCTATATTACAAATCTTCCAATCTAGGAATCCCTCCTAACTTAATTTGGC